>JARVGV010000578.1:26557727-26578054 GCA_031762435.1 Hypsolebias longignatus | reverse complement strand
TATTTTTATGCCCCCCCCCCCCCCCCTTTATTTATTTATTTATTTATATTTTTAGCTAATTTCTTTTCTGTTTCATCCTGGTAGTTAAGCTTTTCTAACTTTTCAGCAACTTTTCAGCTTTTTTTTAATTTTTTTGCTAATTTAATCTTTTTTTTATGTACATTTCTCAATTTTTGTGCTAATTTCAGCTTGTTTAAAAATAATTCAGAAAATGTCTTTCTGCTTTCTTTAGGCTTGTTCTTCAGTTTCAGCTACATTTCAGTGTGTTTTTTTTTAATTGAGTTTCAGCTGTTTTTCCAGCAAGTTCTTCTGCATGTTCACAGGAAATGCACTTTCTCTAGTTGTCATGGTGAACACATGTTGATGAATGAATTCATACAAATAAAATCCTGTGAATATTTTGGTCTTACGCCACACAGCTGCTTGTGTTAAGAGTTTTGTGTGACTCGTCGTGGTGTTTGTGTTAGGTCGACCCGGCTCGTCCCATTTCTTACTCCATTGAACCCAACGGGTCCTTGCTGCTGCAGCCTCTGATCAAAGACCACCAGGGGGAATGGGAGTGCGGCGTCTCCAACCGCGTCGCCTCCATCAAAACACGCACCCGAGTTTTCGTCCTGGGTGAGTGCACCACACGCCAGCGACGGTTACATGAGCTGTTCACATTTTTTAGTTTAGATTGTCCTAAATTTCTGTGCTTGTGTTCTTGTGTAAACGCGTTCCATCCAGCACAGGCCGGATGCCGGCGCCTCCACTCTGCCTCCGACGTATAAATGTGGTGCATCAAGAGACGGCCTCTAACCCGTCGTTCAAGTGCTGGTCGGTTTCTATAAACTCCTCTTCTTCCATTGCAGGAACCAGTCCCCATGTGGCCACCTCTCTGTCCGTCTCTCCAGGAGTGAAGGAGGCCAACGTATCCTGGGAGGCAGGCTTTGATGGAGGATCAGCGCAGACGTTTTCAGTTTGGTGGGTGTAAAGCCTCCTACTTTCTTCTCGGGCTGTAACCATGGCAGCCATCGACAGCCCTGGTATTACTCTATTGATCTCCTGAACGAGGAATTCATTTATCTGTTATCACCTCTTGGCTGCTACAATATAAAACGTTGCTACAGAGCAGAACTTTACAATGTTGTGGCCACAATCGAGCTTTACTGATGAACAAAAGACGCCGTGATACGCTGGGTTTCGTGACTCATTCGTGTTTTTTATTGGTTTAGAGAGAAGATACTGGTGTCTTTTATTTGCTTGAAGGCTTAAAGACGAGACCTCACATTTCTGTGAAAAAACTAGTTCTAATTGGAGAATTAAACTGAAGACTCTTTGGTCAACAGGATCCACAGCATGAGCTGAAGGAACTACACTGAGCTGAAATGGTCTCTGAGAGGGAACAAAGTTGGTGCAGCAATATGCAAACTAATAAATAGAACAAATACAAGTGCAATGGTTCAAGTTCTGTAGTATCTGTTGAAAAGTTATGAACAGTTAATGTCTTACCTGTTCTAGATCGCTATTCAAACAATTGGAGAAATGGTTCAGTTCAGACAAAAATGACGAGCTAACATCTTGTCTGAGTGGAGTCGAGACCCAAGTGGCGCACAGCCATCTTAAAATTAAATGTTTTAAAGCCTTATATGTAAACACTATTTTATAAACACGTTTAGATTTAGATTTTTTTTTTTATTTCCAAGGGCAAAGAGCAGCAACTACCTGTAACACTTCCAGTGCAGCTTTTATGATAGAATGATTGCAACTTTTTTAATTTTTAAAATGTAGTCAATGGTTTTTGCATGAATCATGGAGTAATTAAAAAAATTTTTTTTTTTTTTTTTTAGATTGGAGCTGTTTTAATAATTGAAGTATTGTGGAAACCAATTATTAAAATTTTTTAATGTACTCAGGAAAAAAAAAAAACTTCAGCCAGAGGCCCCACTCTGAGTGGAGCCAAGACAAAATTAGCCGCAGGTTTCAAAGCATGTGAAAAGAATGTAGTGGCTTATAGTCCAGAAATTACAGTATCTGGATGTTTAACATAAAGTTCAGACAGAAGCTATTACTGTATTTTTTAGACTATAAGGCGCACCAGATTATAAGGAACATTAAGCGAAACAAAACGTTCAGATAAGTCAAACTTTATTCAACTCATTCACAATAACTCAACATTGGTCGGTTGTAACATAAAATCGTTTCGAGCTCAGTAAACACAACCAGAATACATAAGGTGCACGGATTATAAGGCTCACTGTCGATTTTTGAAAAAATTAAAGGATTCTAAGTGCGCCCTATAGTCCGAAAAATATGGTACTACAGAAACATTTGCACCTTTATTTTTATTAATAAACTACTAACTTTATTTAGCTTTGTTTACATGTAGTAACTATGCAGAATAAAATTTGTCCTCATGGCACATTTTGTAGTTTTATGTTTCAGTAATTTCCCCCATTCTTCTCCAGCAACACACACCACTTTACTTAAGTCAAAGCCTTGATCTACAAAGTCTCCCCTCCGTTTCTGAAAAGGTGAACAGTTTTTTTTTTCTGAAAGCCTGAGGGTCAAGTGATTGTGTGAAACTTCAGCTCTGATAGAAACATGAAAATCACTCGTAATTGGAGCTGCGAGTTCTGAGTAACATCAGTGATCCATCAGCGCCGTCTGCCACCGTACGTGGAGCTGATGAGCATCAATGATTAATGAAACCTACTTTTCTGTCATGTTTCATTGAACTCCAGACATCTCTGCCACTCTTTTTTTTTGTGTGTGTGTGTGTGTGTGTGTGTGTGCTCACACTCCCTCTCTTGCCTCTGCAGGGTGAAGAAGAGCTCGATTAGTGGCAAAGACGGGAAGCAGGACTGGTTCTCGGTGCCCGTGCCCCCCTCCTCTGGCAGCAGTCTGCAGGTGTCGGGCTTGTCTCCTGCCACCGACTACCAGTTCAGCATCCTGTCTCAGAATAAAATCGGAGCCGGACCCTTCAGTGAGATTACTTCTGCACGGACTTTAGGTCAGTACCAGCACCTTCATTTCTCTGTCTCACTCTTATAACTTGTTTTAGTCACTGATGTGGAAAACCCGTTTGATTTACTGATTTTAACATTAAAAACACATAACACCTGAGTTTTTACTCTTCACTCGTCTATTAATAATAAAAAAAGTGATAAATCAGCTGTTTAAAGATAAATCCAACCATTTAAGATGAATAATAAGTAAAACGTAGCTGATCTAATGTTTGTGCTTCTCTGGGGTCAGTCACTTTTCGTAAACTTGCCAGGGCAGAAATAGTTTAAATACTTACACACATTATTTGTTTAGTATCGGGTGACTTATTTATTTACATGTGATTTGAGTTTATTGAATAGTATTGATAAATTTAAATTTAAAATGTACAATTCGTCATTAAGCACTGATGTGAGTAACAAGTTATTTTTTATTTTTAGATTGTAGTGTTAAAAGGAATTGTTGCTATTTTTTTTATATCTTTATTGTTTAAATGTTGGGAAATCAGAAATAATCAATATTCTTCTGACTTGAACTGTTTGATAGCTTAAAGCAGTAGTTCAAATCTTTCGACGTAGGATTCTGTGATTATATAAACAAGGAATATCTTACCTGCTATAGATAGATCTTTGAATGAGCTCAGTTTGAAGAAATAGTTCAACTCTGACCATCGAGGCAAATCTAAAATGGACTGCTAATATTTTAAAGCTACTCTAAACTTATAAAAACGCATTTAGCTCATGTAAACAGTTTATAAACATTAACTTTGCTCTAAGTAACTCATTTTATGGTTGTTAACAAGCACAGAGCAGCCATCAAGAGCACGTCTAACAGGATGATTAAATTAATTCTGTAATGTGGAACTCAGCAATGGTTTAAAGGATTTTTGGGCCACTGTTGAAAGAAAAGGGATAATGTTTGTTTATTCTTTTAGCAAAATATTGCATAAACCTAAATGAAACTGTCCAAGTAATCATTGGATGAACATCTACATTTGTTTAGCTTGTGGAGTGAACACAGTTCAAGATGGCCACCACAGCCAATGAACCTTTACCACAAAAAGTGGCTAAAATTCTGTTAAACACACAGATGCTGAGCTTCGTCTCCAACATATACTTTGAATACAACCCATTTTGCAAGATTTTTGCTTCAATCTTTCGAACTGTTAGAGTGAACCCTGTTTGTTAGCAAAATATTTCATGAATCAATGAATGGACAACATTTTTAAACTTAATTATATTCTGCAAATTTAGAGCTAAAAACTTCTGGTGGTGGTAGCTGACAGTCATCCCTAACGTAATTTTGAGTGTCATAATTATTATTTTACAATACAACTTTGTTTATAAAACACTCTAACAAACAACACTGTTGGTCAAAGTGTTGTACACTGATAAAAACTCATGAAAGCAAAATGTATTTTAAGAGAAGATTAAACAGGAAGTCAGTTGGCCTGCGGCCGGCACAGCGATTTTAAAGATGTGCTAAAATTTGTTGTGGCAGTGGTAGACAGACAATCGCAATATATACCATATTTTTCACCATATGGGTTGTGGTTTTTTTGCATAATTTGCATGCCCTTTGACTTATACTAGGAAGTGACGTTTTTATGGATTTTTTTCCTCATATTTATAAACCAATTTTTGGCTGAGATATGACCGTCAGCCACTAGATGGAACTTGAGTAGTATGGCATGCCATTGTCTCATGTAATAGGTAAAAGTGGCTATTAATGACACAGTCGGCTTGCCTTAGCTGCCACCTTCATTCTGTTCGCTTGGAGCAATCGTCAAATCAGCTTCATTTTGCTGCGCCGCCCCAGTGAAACGCAGCTGATTTAACCACTGAAGTGCATTTATTAAGTAAAAATTAATCTGAGATACACCTTTTATTATAAAGTTGAGCAAACAAATAATTGTTTTTATATGTTAATCTTGTTAAATTCTGGTTAAAATCCTCCAGTGCACGCTCCTGCGGCCACCATTTGGCAGCCAATTGATTTTTGGCACACCACCGGCCCACATTTCCAGATTGTCAGCAGTGATGCATAAAGGATGCGACGTATGTGGCGAAGCAACACATTTATGGATTTTTCCACTTTATTAGTCATATTTGGACTCATGCGACTTATAGGGCGGTGCGACGTGTATGACGGAAAATGCAGTACCGTAATTTCCAGACTATTGAGCACACCTGAATATGTCATGCCCAATAAATTTAAAAAGGGGAAACATTTCTCCCCCCACTCCCCCCTCACAGTGGATCAGTGAAACCAAGTTTCAATGATCCACTGTGACCAGTCTGTGATCAGTCATTTCATTGGTCATTGTTTTAAAAACCTTTATTTATACAGATAGTCTCATTGAGTCACGAGGACCCACCCCCCAAGATAGACATGTTGGGCAGCTATGTGAGCACCCAGTTGTGATGAGGCTAAATGTTTTGGCAGTGTGAAGCTCATTAACCTGTCAAAAAAAAAATCCATAAATTAGCCGCAACATTGAATAAGCCACGAGGTTCAAAGCGTATGAAAAAATGTAGTGGCTTATAGTCTGGAAATTACGGTAATCTGCTAACAGATCATACAATGGCACATAGTCATGTTCAAGATTTGACCAAAATAGCTGTAACCGTCATCTCGACATACAAACATCGTGACTAAAAACATCGTTAAAGGCAGTGGGTGAAGTGGGTTCCTCAATGAAATGCTAACTTCTTAATTTAAATGTAGTTTGAACAAATCACACAGTTATTAAGCTTGGAATTGTTTTAAATTGGCAGCTGAGGTCATTCAGCTTCTACTTCTGCAACAGGTAAAATACTATCTGTTCATAATCCACAAAACCACTTGATGAATGATAAATACCTTTGCTGACACTATTAGAAAAATTATGTAGACAACTTTACAGCACAATCTAGTTTATTTGACAGTAAATAGGTTAATTGCATTTCTGAATACAATCAATTATTCTTTTTTTAAACTAAAAAAACTTGAAAGCAAACTTTACATCTAAGAAATGAATCCATTTGGATTCTCAGAGGAGCTAACGTCAGTAAGCCTCTTTCCTTACTCCATTCAAACCTCACGGTTCAGCTCTGGTGTCGGCAGCAATTTCCTCTTGGCTAATTTAATTTTTCCGCCAGAGCGTGTCCCACTGATTCACTCGGAGTCTCTCTCGTTCTCTCCACCAGATCCTCCAGAGAGGAGAAATAAACTGAAGCCCCCTGCGTCCCTGTTTGCTAATCAGGGCTCGGCAGGTGTTATTCTGCAATGGGCTCTCCCTGAAGCTCAGCAGCCCCCCATCACGGGCTTTGTCCTCCAGTCCCGCACCGGAGAAGGGGAGTGGCTTGTTCTGGATGAAGACATCAATGCCAACAGCAGCCAAATGGTGGTTCAGGGTCTGGAGAAGGTAAAAAAAAACATCAAATAAGAAGATTTTGAATGTAGCCAGTCCATACTGTTAAATACTAATCGTTACAAACTCTATAGTTTATAAACTCCAAAGTATGCACATTATACGAGAGTTATCCCTTCCATGTTGCCTTCCACTCTGCATGCACTCTCTTCCTGCTGCTGCCCGTTTCATCTCCCCTCCTCTGTGTGGTTGGAGCCTGCATGAATTCAGATGAACTTCATTAGCATTGCAGACACAGCCGCGTGTTGACAAAGTGCCGGCTTCATCCTCTGTCCTCCCTGCCGCGTGTGTTTACGTGATGTCGTTTCCAGGACTGCGTGTACGAGCTGCGGATGCTCTCTCGTCACGGGGAGTTGCTGAGCGAACCCAGTCCATCAGTCAACGTCTCCACCACTGGTAAGTGTTCAAGAGCCACCTTCACTCCTTCAAAGTACCACTTCAACTCATCCTCCTCTTAATTTCCTGTTTTCCCTTCAGAGTTGCAGCACAATTAGAGCAAGGAGCCAAGGAGAAGCCTTATTGAAATATTTCCCACCATTAATAACTTAAACATGTCAAGAATGTTCTTGTCTGAGGCAGTAATAACCCAACATTTATTTTTATTTTTTTTTAAAAACCTGCTGATTATCAGTTTGGTGTCTGACTGTACAATCCTGCAAAACAAACAGGATTTTGATTTGATTATGATGATGGTGCTCATCAGAGACTTGTGTTTTTGATCCTTAAATATTTGGTGATTTGTGTTTCTGATGCAAATGAGACATAATTTATTGTGAAATATCAGTGTCAAACATTTAAGTATGATCAGAACAAATTTCATTATTGCATTAATCAAATATATATGGACAGATGGATGTTAGTCCCTCGATACGTGGAAAAACTGTGAAGTAGGAATATTAGTACAAATAGTTTTTTATTTTTATTTATAGAGAGAGATGTGTTAAATCCTTCCCACACTCTTGCAATGTTCTAAACAACGCTTCTAAACGCTCTAAAAGACACAGAATGTCATGAGTTCTGCTCCCTGCCTCTGCTCTTGGCCACGCCCACTTCTCCGCTGCAGCAGGACGTTTATCCTGCTGTTGTGTTCTGCACACAGGTGCAGGAGGAAGCTTTTTTTCTGCAGCAGGATTCATTTAATAAAAAGGTTTTCGTGCACAGCACGTGGGCAGTTAAGTTGGTGGAGAATCCATTTCTGCACTCCAAACCTTACTGGTATTAATCCAAAGACGATGTCTGGTCCAGGGATTTCTGAGGCAGACTGAAACAGAATGTTTGAAGCTGGGCAGAAGATGAACCAAACATTTGCTTTATTAGCCAAATAACTATAAACAGTTTACAAACTGGCAGTGAGTCGTACCAGGAAGATATTTATGAAGAGTGAGGGGAAAACTGCTGAATTATACCTGTGGCATCGCACACCAGGACCTGATCCTGAATATTTGGCAGGAGGTTGATAGAGGAGACACAAACTTCTTGCAGATTATTTTATACAACATTTAATCCCAGATCTTAGTCCAGTGTTTGACCAAATATTTTTGTCTGTTAAGCTCTAGACTGATTAATGAATTGTTTCCAGCATAAAAGTCTCATGAACCACTGTTTGTCGACGCAAAAAATATAATTAGCGGAATGATGAGGCATCAGTCAGGACTTTCTCTTTATATGGGTGAAACTTCTTTAGTCCATACACACAATTAAATGCTGTCATGAACAGGTATAAAAGCTGAACATACACAACTATATTTTCAGAATAAAAGTTCTAGGAACATTAAGACACACTCAGTGCTTCTTGGGGAGCACGGGTTTCACTTTGAAGCCACAACTATTCACCCTTATGAGCTGCCAAGCCCATGTACCGACATTAACGTATTTGCCACAGGGATGGAGAGCTATCCTGCTACGTCTCGTCTCCTCGAGTTCGTCCCGGAGCCGTTACTGGCAGGCGTTCTGGGCGGCGTCGGATTCATGTGCCTGGCGCTCATCCTGCTGTTTGGGTTGGCCTGCATCATCAGCCGCAAGAGGGACCAACGCCGCAGAGGGATGAAGGACGGTAAAATGGCCCACACTCTAGAGACACTCTGATAATATCGAGGCACGTCCTAGTTGTTGTATAAATCATACCTGTCTACATGGATTTGGCACTCCTCTTGTCCCTTACTCCTCCATCCAGTTGAGAATGTTATTGATGCCATTTACATTGCTTGCTAATTAGGGTAATTTCTCATTAGTGGCTGATAAATGTAAGGGTAATTAACTTTTGGACAACCGTAGCTGCCGTGGGCTCTTTAATGGGTTCTTGTTAGGGTAGATTATGTTTTTACTCTTTGGTCAGTGTGGGTGTATCTTAATGAGTCAGACACCATTTCACACCCCTCCCTCCCTTTCCAGATCCTCCTCCTGCCATCTATAAATGCTCCCCAACAATGTGAGTACTACTTTATCAACTCATTGTCAAACCTTGCTTCAACTTTTCCTTTGGCTTCTCTTTGAAAGTACAGGTGATTTTCCATTTCATTTCGTCTTTATCGTCCTCATCTATTGCTGCTTCTGTTTTCATCTTTCTCTGTCTACAATTTTCCTCCTCCTCATTTTTACAGTCTGTTTCTCCTCCTCTTATATTTTGTTTTCTTATGATTTTCTCCCATCACTACCTCCTCCCCCTCGCTTTCACTCTCACAGAAAGACTTCAGGCTCCAGTACTCCAGACAGTTTGTTGAAGAAAAGCCTCCTTCCCACCAGCTCAGTCTATCCCACAACGTCTTCCATCTCCTCCTCCTTGCAGACAGACTGTTCCTCCTTCAACACTGAAAATAATCATCGGCGTAAGCAGCTCATGTCAAACTACAATAGACTTACTAAAACAACCTCTCTGATTTCTCCTTCAATTGAAATGATCTCTAGAAGGCCAGATGGCCGGTTCATACTCCCACCATATGACGATGACACCTTAAGTGTTGGCAGCAAGAAAAATGTAAAGTATGATCAACATGGGAGAGTCAGAAGGTCTGTTTCATTGCACTTGGAAAGGGAGGACAAGAAAGAGTTGCCATATGTGCTCTCAATTGATTTCCCACCTTGTAAGCTCAATGGCGATTCCACAAGTCAAATGTGTGACATGGAACATCACAGCCCGTATGGTACAGATCAGAAGGCGACCTGTGATCCTGATCACTGCAGCTTGTACTCCAACAGTAGCCTCACCCATGTCAATCATCACACCAGAGAAATTACTCCTGTGTTTCCAGTACTCCCACACATCCGATCTGGCTTCGGTCAGCCATATGCAACAGCGAGCACGCTGGTGCTGCAAATGGAACACGAGCGGGAAAAGGGGAATCTCAGTCGGTGCCTGAAACTGGCTCAGGAGAGAGAGGAACTTGAGAGGGAGCTTCAGCGGTACAAGCTAGAAAGAAACAGTTTTAAAGAAATGAAGGAGGAGGAAGATGTTAAGCAGCTTGTTTATAAGAGTAACACTTTGCCGAACAGATATCGTCAAGGAGGCAAAGAAAATTTATTCCCATCATCTCCTGTCTACTGGGATGCCAGTCCTCATGATTCTCACCCAACTCTCATTCCATCCAGGGAACGCTTCAGTGCACCTCAAACTTCAACTCCATCTTACTTAAAGTTTAACAGTTGTCCTTCGCCCTTCTCCAACCAGACCTTTCTTCACCCTGAGAAAGCAGCTCGTTGTCCCACAACTCTCCCACAACTCTCGAAATATGAAAGACTAGATTCATCACCAAATGGCTTTGAAAATTCAACCCAATCTACCATATTGGACCTTCAAACAAATGATTCACTGCACAGCCGTAGTCATGGCAACCTACTGGCGTCGTCTTTTCACAGCAATCAATACACCGAAAGATCTCATTTAACTTTTGATGAAGCACCATATTCTTCAAGGCGAGATGTAATGTTCCCTGAACATGATGAGAAAGAAACCAGTGTGGAGATGAGCGTAGATGAGCCAGAGTTTGACATTACTACGTTGGGGTCTACAAAGCCCCTGTTGCACCAAAGAATTGCTTCTCATTTGCAGCATGGGCGGCCCCTGACTCAAAGAGGTCGGCATGAAGACATAAAAAGGAGCACAAGCTTCAACTTCAGTAGCCCAGCTACTGTGGAAAATGCTGAATGGGTCCACCAATCTCAGCAACCTTCAAAACCAGAACTTTGGAGAACTCTGAGTCAAGGTTCTAAGATCTGGGACCAAAAAAGGCGGAGTCAGAGCCTTGATTTGAGGAGGCAGAAGAAGGAGAGCGCTTTTCTCACGCCAGATGCATGGATAGACTCTCTCAGCCAAGAGAACTGCTCTGTTCCATCGTCCTGTCAACCAGACTCTTCAAGAATAAAATCTCCTGCAAGTCCTCATCCAGCGATCCAAACTACCTCCTGTTCCAGTCCTGATCATTTATCTCCAAGAAGCGGTCCACAGTGGTTGGTTCCAGATCCTGCTGTGTTCGACCATCGTAAGCTGTTAAACAACGCGTCTCTCTCACATGATTCTGATAATCAGCCCACTGTCTATCAGGATGCATTGAAAGGAGCTTCCACATACATACCGCCCATCAACCATAACCTGGAAGTGGAGACTGATGGAGTTCCTGAGTCTGGGGGGAGCTACAGCAGTTATGCTAGCAGCGGCCGAGGCAGCATGGAGACGAACAACGGCTCGCCTGAAACCGTGGAGGGCACACAGGGAAGCTTAGCAGACAAACACGGTCGCCATGGTGAAGCAAGGTAAATATTTTACAACATATTGAGAAAATAAAATTTTAGTGCCAAAAAATGTGACAACTTTTACTTTTAGGGTAAAATAATTCCAGTAGTTTGTATAAACTGAATGGGATAGTTCATATTGTTTTAAGTGAGGTTTTATGGAAAGGTTTTGATCACAATACAGGTATTTGTTAAAATAAAAAAGTTATTTTCTCTGATCAGAGTTAGATGACTGTTATCTTAACATCTTGATTTTGAAACAGTTTAATACAGTTCATTTGAACCCCTTCAACATCTATTTTGCCTTAATGTTATTCAATACAAAATAAAATACAGGTAGTCCTCGACTTACGGCGCTCCGGACTTACGAACCGCCCCCTAGTGACGTCATTGTGCCGTTCGTTGCCTTTTTTATGCAGCATTTTATAATTTTTTCGTATTTTTTGGGGTTTTTTGACAACTAACTGCTTGGAAATGCATTTAGAATCATTAATACGGCCGTTCGAAGTTGTTTTACATTGAAAAAACGTGTTTAAAAAGACATTTTCGATCGCCGTTTTACTTCCGGGTTCAATTTACAGCTCTAAACCCGGACTTACGGCGCCATGTGCATTCGGCTCCGAGTTATGGCAGAATCAAGTTACGAACCGTTCTTAGGTCCGGAACCCGTTTGTAAGTCGGGGACTACCTGTAGTTGCAGGCTGCATCAAGCGCACTATACAGCTAGTTGCTTCTGTATTTGAAGTAATTTTAAAAAGGCATTTTGGTCTTGGCCTCAACAGTACCCACTTGCTAAACAGAAATTAGTTCTATTTTTCTAAACTGAGGTCATCCAAATTGTTCACAGCTAGGCCTGTCACGATAACAAATTTTACTGGGTGATTAATTGTCTCAGGAATCATTGTGATAATATTGTTTGAAATTTGACAATAATTAGGAACTGTCAAATTTAAGAATTTTTTTTTTTAAATCTCATTTTGTTTTGCATGTAGTACCTTTTTTTGACCACCGGATGGATAATGTAGGAGCGAGCAGAATGTCTCTAAGAAAAATGGGAGGGAGGCACTTTGACAAAATTTAGGTTTTTCCCCCGATGTCGACCTGTTAGCTGCTCAGCTTCTTTAAACCGTCCAAAAAAAACGCAATTTTAGATGGTTTAAACCGAAAGGGAGGGGTCAGTAAAAAGCACTGGAGTTGAGCCGTGTCTTCAGTAAAAAGAGACACAAATAAACCTGATAAAGCCAATAAATGAGGTTGATAATTTTCATTCCCCATGTGATTTATTGTTTGTTTATTGCGACAACACAATCTTTCCATAGAATCATATTAAAAAATATACAGTATATTGATACATTTTGTTAAAATTTTCATTTATTGACTTCAACAGATATTAAAGAACATGTAATTCTCAATGCTACAAATTAACTTTGTTTTACTGTCTTTGTCTTTTAAGGCATATGCCTTTCTAATGTTTTTTTTAATTCATCTAGCTATGATTTGTTGCACATAAGAGAACCTTTTTTTAACGCAGAACTTTCAAAGTACATTCAAATCTCTGTAGGACATCAAGAGAAACATCAGAAGAGGTTTCATTTAAAACTGCAAAGCAACTGTTGCTGCTTGAGGAAAAATGTGTTTTCCTGAGAATATCCTCCTTGGATTCACATTCTTATATACATAACAGCGTTTAAACAGTTTTTGGTAAATGCTTTGTCATTTCTTAGGAGAAAGCCCTCTGTAGATGAGATGTACGAGTGGGATGCTGCTGATTTCAACTCGCAGCCTGGAGACCATGATGGTAACGTTTAGCTTTTCTTACTGAAAAGAAAATGTGCCCGTTGTTTTTGTAAAAAAAAAAGTCTTAAACCGTGAATATTTGATTGTTCAGATCCTCTTTTTTTTCATATTTCACTTTGTTGCATCCATATCTCCAGAGTATTTGTGACTAGAGTGTAAATCAGCAACGTTCTGTTTTAACTAGAACCGATTGTTATGGAACTTTTGGCCGATACCGATATTGGGAGGGGAATCACCAATAACCGATATAAACATTTTTGAGCTCTGTCCACTCCCAAGAATCTAAGAAACCAGCGAGTGGAGCAGGGTTAGCAACCGTGAAGATCCACTCTATACCAAGTCCCACACTAAGTTAACAAGTGGTACACTGGTCATGTAAACAGTCTTCCTAATATGCTTTCACATTTTCTATCCTCCACTATTCACCCTAAAAGTTAATGTTACAAAATATAAACTAAACTAAGAAACCCCTTGTTCACTTTTCATGGTTGCAGACAGTGAAGGTCTAATTAGTATTGACCACAGCAGTGTTGACTTTTCTTTGCAGAGAAGTTAAGATTTCAGGTAAAGTTATCATTGATGACGACAAAGATAACTTTACAAACACTGTTATATATTTACCTCTACGTTAGATTTTATTGTTCTGAATAAAGTTTTACAATTTAATGCCCATGCTAGGTTATCTAAATGTTAGCTTGAAAGGCGCAATGAATTTATTATTGTTGATTTGTTTTAAAGATCAGTTAAAAGAAACGTACCATGTTCAGCACATGAAACTGAAACTTAAGGCCATGACTTGAAAGTAGTCTTCATGCGCCCGCTGTTGTACAATTGCAGCTGGTTCCCAGCATTTTAGGAGTGAAAATTAGAAGTGCTTACATCGGCCCTACCGATCAGCTCTAGTTTTAAAACAAGTAAAATTAATAAAATGGTCATTACTTGTTCATGTTTTAATCAACGTCCAACGTCCAAATAACCTTTGTACAAGTTTTACCACTAATAAGGTTCCTGATTGGATAGTGTTGAAATTATGCTCAGGCATATACCTTGAGCACACCAAAGCAACAATTTACTAAGTTGTGAAGCGCTTTGGGGCCCCTCATGGGGGCTGGAAAGCGCTATATAAGTAAGCTCCATTTGAATTAGTATGTGGTTTTAGACCAAACAAATCAGCAAACAGATGGATTCATGAGCAAAATTATGAATTATAGCTTCCTAAATTACCTCAGTTTGGAGAAATGGAGTTGAAGTCCAACAGTCCAAATACAGCCGAGACCAAAGTGAACTTCTGTCTTAAAATGCCCATTCTCCAATGGTTTCTGTGAATTGTATTTCGTAAAACTTAACACAGATTTATTTGCAATGGAAATTTTTAAAACATATTTTTGCACAAATAGGTAGTTAATGCAAAACTGTTTCTCTGGGTTGCACCAATCCACTTTCGTAGTGGGTCTATTCGGCTTGGGCAGATGATAGCCATCCCAAATGGACCCACATCCACAGTGAATAAGTGTAATAATAATTAAAAAAAAAAAAAGTTTATGCATTTACTTTTATTTCACATTAGTTTTTCTGGTACATATTAAAAAAATTCCTGCCCTGCAGTAGCTACATGTCACTACTCTTCATGCTTTTTACTGATGAGCATTAATTATTTAATTACTGCTCGTTACGGGCAGGTCATAGAGGTTCAGGTGCATGCTGCTAATTCTGCTTTAGTTTCAACACAGAGCTGAGTTTACCTGTTTCCATATTCTCCTCTTCATAATCCTCTCCAAATAAAACCTAAAAGCAGAAAGAAGCTGAGTTGTTTTTCTTCAGGACAGTCAGTGTTGTGAAAAGTACACAGACTGGAAAAGTATAGTTGGGAAACCACATTGTTTAAAAAAGATGTCTAAAGCAGTCATTTCAATTAGAATTTTAATATATAAAATAAAAAAATCACTGACCATTCCTGCAATATGCCTCATCTTCCACTTATTCTGAAGTCAGGTGTCTGGGGCAGCAGCTTGAGCAGGGAGGTCCAGACAGCTCTTTCCACAGCCACCTCTTCTGGGAGGAGTCCAAGGTGTTCACAGACCAACCGAGAGACGTGGGGTCTCCTCTCAGTCGGACATGCCCGAACCACCTCAACTGGCTCCTTTCGATGTGGAGGAGCAGCGGTTCTCACCCTGTCTCTAAGGGAGAGTCCAGCTACCCTGCAGAGGAAACTCATTTCAACTGTCTGTATCCACAATGTCATTCTTTCATTCACCGTGACCACAGATGAGGGTAGGAACATAGACTGACCGGTAAACAAGAAAGCTTTGCCTTATGGCTCCCTCTTCACCAAAACAGACCAGTACAGAGCCCACAATGCTGCAGACGCTGCACCAATCCAACTGACGATCTCTCGCTCCATTCTTCGCTCACTCTTTAACAAAACCCAGAGATACTTGAACTCCTCCACTTGAGGCAGAACCTGACCCTTGACCCGAAGAGAGCATTCCACCCTTTTCTGACTGAGGACCACGGCCTGAGATTTGGAGGTTGTGATTCTCATCCCAGCTGTGTCGCGCTCGGCTCCAGTGAGAGCTGGAGATCACGGCACGAAGACGCCAACAGGACCGCATCATCTGCAAAAGAGCAGAGACAGAATTTTCCTGCGATTTTTTTTTTTTTTTTTTTTTTGTGTTTGCATAAATTGCTTTAAAAGTTTGGACATTTGAGTTATCTGTCTAATCACAGTCAAGTTAGCCTTTAGCTCCTCGGTCCTGTCAGAAGCAGTAAAAAAACATGTTCAACATGCACATAAGAAGTGAACCTTGTTCTGACCTTTAACTCAGATTAAAGAAATGTGGGTTTAAAAAAAGCACAAACCAATTAAAAAGTAGTAGAGAAAGTCTTTAACAGAGAAATATTGGTTTAGGAAGCGTAGCTTATGTGGTAGAAGGCAACACTTACCAGGTCATTCCTAAAACATAAAAAAATCTCCTGTGCTTACAATTGATCTGACATTTGTGAACATATTTCCTTAAACACATTTAGAGAAAGGTCAAAGCCAGACCTTGCTGTTAGAATCTGGTATTTAATATCCCGGCTATAAACTATGGAAGTTTCATATCTCGGGGGTGCTAATGAAATTTACAGCACACACACATTTTGACTAAACATCATTTGTGGTAAAATAAAAAAAAAACTCAAATTTCTTCTTCCCCACAGGCCTGCTTTCTTCATCAAATCTCCAGAAGCCCGCTGAACACCGCAGCCTTCCCAGCAGGCCGTGCTCCAACAAAGCTCAACGAAACCCTTCATTCCCAGGGCATCAAAGCAGCCGCTCTTCTGAGCCAGAACCAGACGCCGTGCTGTTCTGACAGCGGCAGCGTTTCGGCTCATCTCACCTGGCGTGTCCTTTCACGTATCGATTCGGATCACTAGGTGACGACAAGTCAGCTTTTCTCTGATTTGTCTGTTTTTGAAGCTACAGAACTGCAGCTAAAACAGCTTGATGATCAGAGTTTGCTGTTTGGAAAGCGTTTTAGAATTAAAGGTTGTTTTACGTAAGAGTCGGGCTGACATCAGAGCATTTCAGTGAGCTGAAGTCAGAGACGGCTCAGAAATGAAGTGTCTCTTCACTGCTGATGATTCAAGTAATTAGATCATCATTCACCTTAAAGTTTGATGAAAAAAGTATTTATACATTATAAATGAGTACAAAAGATGAATGGAATATTAAAAGCCCACCGTTTCTATAATTTACTATGGCAGTAAAAGGTGACACTTTTTAAATGAAAATTTAAAAAAGCTTATTTTAAGTTTTAATCACCCACAGTGATTAAATATAGCACTGTCCTTGCTTGGTCGTTCAAAAAATATCACATGAAGCAACAAATGTTTTTTTGGACTATGCGGCACACTTAAAATCCTTAAATGTTTTCCAAACATCCGGTGCACCTTATGTTTTAATTTTGGTTGTGCTTCCTGACCTCGAACTGTTTTTATGTGGTACACGGCGCTCAAATGAACTTGTTTGTCTGATAAATATGGTACTTTAATAAAACTCTAAAAAAGTAATCAAGATAACATTTATTTTTAAAGTCAGTTCAAACTAATATTATTGTCAAATCTAATTAACTTTAGAAAACACAATATCATAATTCAATCAATTTTACAAATTCTTAAATAAAGATGGCCACCACAGCTAATCAACCTTAAAATTAAAGTCCTCTTTTGGACTGTAATTATTTATATTTTTTATACTTCTTGTGTATGTCCCTTTGTATTGAAACTCTGGCACAACAATTTCCTGCTGGATCAATAAAGTTGTATCTTAGCAAACACCAAAATGGTTAAAGCTTATTTACATTTACAGATTCTGAGCTGTGATGTGTACAGTAGACCCTCGCTACTTCGCGGTTCGTTTCTCGCAGATTTGCTCTATTGCGGTTTTTCAAAATAAGATTGGACACGACACACAACTGGCTGATTGATGGATGAGCCGCACGATCGGTATGGAATTTTTATTTAAAATAAATTTAAATGATTTAGCGCCTGCTACACCTTTGTGCAGCTCATACTGCAGGATAAACTTCCTGCTGCAGCTGATCAGCTGTTCTCCATGCAGAGAGGATAAGTGGGCGTGGCCAAGAGTGGCTGCATGTGGCAAAAAGCAGAGGAGGCAGGGAGCTGAAATCATGGTGCTCTTTAGAGTTTAGAATATTACAAGAATGTGGGAAGGGTTTAAAATTTATTTTATATTTATACTAAAATAAACTACTACTTGCATTATTATTCCTACTTCGCGTTTTTTCTCTCGTCCTACGGATCCCCCATGATAAACGTAGAACTACTGTACTAGCTGAGCGCCGGCCCTGAAATAACCTGACTGGATTTTTTGTGATGAGCATGGCTTCATGTCAGATTCAGTGCTTTGTATCTGAAGTGCATCAGTTTATCTGATTTAAACCATTGGTCTTTGGGGATATAATTGTAACCAAACAAAGCTAGTTTCTATAAGTTTATAAAACTGTCACCACCGTTTCAACCACATCAGTATTTTTAAAAACGTGTATGGGAAGAAAATAAAGTTAATGTAATTAAGTCAGTTTCTAGGAATTATTCTGAAAGTAAAATAAGTCATCCCTTACTTTGAGTAGTGTAAGGTTTACCACTGACTGAATTAAGTACAAATAGACTTGTTTTCTATTTAAATTTATGACAACTTAAAGGAGCAATACAGCACAATATGTGTTATGCCCTGGGGGAATTTATTTTGGACTCAGAGCTGTCCCAGAATGCACCTTGGTTAAATAAATTACACAATTATTTCAATCTTATGGTACCAATTTGGAAGTTGTAAAGAAACACGATTTGGTTTACAATTATATAATTATGTATACCAGCAGTCTGCAATCCAGAATTTTATTTTATTTTTTTACAGTGAAGATCTTCAGTGTTTCACACAACTGTCCTCGGATGAACCGGGAGGCACATTTGTGCCGCTGAACTATTGCAAACCTCTTTGACAGTTCTGACCTTTTCAGGGATGGAAAGAAGAATCCAAAATAGATGAAGTTATTAAATTATCTGTGCTGCAGCAGGCACTCGCTGGGCATGTTGAGCTTTTACAGGAGGGAAGTTGCAGGAACAGCCATCCTGATGTTTAGTGTCATTTTATCATCCGAATGTCAATTATGTGGAAATAATTTCCATATTTGGGCCGTTTGCCGTCACAAAATAGCATCAAATGTTAATCTGCACGGAGAGAACATGAAAACCACTAAAAGTGAACAATAAAATAATCTTATTTTAATGTTTGCTGCTTTTGTCTAAAAAAAGATCTCTGTGGGAATTATACCTTTACCTATCAAGACAAATGTAATCATATGTTTTAAAATGAAATGGACAAGGATAATTTTTACCTCCTATTGCCTTAGCCATATGATATAAACCTGATTTAGCATGCTAAACTTGTCAAACCACTGATTTTTGGCCACATTATTTAGGCAAATAATTAACTCAGACGTCCACAATGTGTAATATTGTGGGGAATCCATCAGATATTTTAAATTCACTCATGCAGGCTGCAGTTTGTTTGTGCTGTAAGGACAGCACCACTTCTTTTCCTTTAATCTAAATCCGATGCTTTATCGACATCAAACACAAAGAGGACCCACAAAATATTTTTACTGAATACACTCGATCAAAGAAATCACGTTTCGTTGACATTCAGGGCTCGAACGTCAGAAGCTAAATCAACTAGGGGACTTCATATATTGCACGTTGAGTGCTTTTAAGGATCCAATCATGAAATGTTCTTGAAGAAAATGAAAAGCACCCCACCAGCTGGTGTCAGCACAACAGAAGAAAACATCTTAAAGGAAACCCGCGGACAACAGGAAGGCCTCATAAACAGGATTGTTATACTGCTTCCTATTTCAGATATTGCGTGTACTTAAGGGGATTAGCTGCAAAGCGTGCACTCTTTTATTACGTCCATTAAGCCGTGAATGAGTAATTTTTCAAATGCCAGGAAGTGACTCACAGAGTGACAAACTAATGAAGAGCTCATGAAAGAAAATATCAGTCCTGTAGTAAAAAGAGCAGCCGTATGGAGCTCTTACATCGGTAACTGTTTTAATGTTAATACCGTGGGAATTAGTGTTAACTTAAGGACATGGAATCTTCCCAAACTGGATGCTCTTTTTCAGAAATTAATTAGTCTAAACTGTGCTCTGTTGTTACTTAATGTCTTATTTCTAGCACTTCTTTTTGATTTTCTTTTAATTTCAGTACGTTTGAATGTTTCAAGCTCACAAAATAACTTTAAAGTAATGTTCTGTCTAATAGTATCTCAATATTATGAACAAAGGCTAGGCTAATGTAGCTAAAAGAGAGCTAGTTTTCTTTTTAGTGTTTAACAGGCTTTTACATTACTCAAAAATGACACACAGCTAATTGATGTTAGCATAACCAAAAATGGCTAAATTTCAATGAATTTCAAAAAAAAAAAAAAAAAAATTGGTGTGGTAGCTAACAGTCCATCTTTCAAGCGGAAATAAACCGTGCACACTCACAAGATCTGAATGTTATTTTCAAGGTTTGAACAAAATACTTTTTCAACATAAGATTTTCATCTAAATCTACGGCTTGAAACATGCTGGGCGATATGAACGCCAGGCGTTTGTTAAATATTAATAGATTACTATATTTCTGATTCAGTTTTCTCAGTTTCAACAGAAAATCAGGGAAAAAAAAGGAGCTTTCTGCACCTTTCACCCGGTGTTAAACATAGAAAGCTTTCTGTGATATGATGCACAGCTGCTCTTTTAAACTGAGTAGGCAGCTGATTTCACTTACTGCAAAACTACATGTTGCCAATTATAAGAACATCAAAAGTGGAGCAGCAGACATTCCAACCATGGGGGGA
>JARVGV010000578.1:26533936-26545741 GCA_031762435.1 Hypsolebias longignatus | reverse complement strand
TATCAAAAAACACATAAAATACTGTACAGTACGTTTAATAATGAAATACAATACTGTATTCTTCCGCCGCTGCGCCGTGGTTTTACAACGTAAAACCGACATAAAAACGCGTAATTCGAAATAAGGGAGATGCGTTGTAACCTCGAAACGTCGTACCTTGAGACCGTCGTAACCCAAGGACTACCTGTACCTGTATAAATAAAGGTAAAAAAATTAATCTGACCAATGAAATTACAGAACAGGTCACACTCAAACCAGTGAAACAGGGAAGTGAAGAGAGATTGGGGAGGGGGGATTCCCCTGTATGAGCAGAGCATGTGAGTCTCACATGCTCAAAGAGCAACGTTTTGCTCCATGGAACAAGAAAACAGCTAGAAGATAGTGATCAATGACTTCCTGGTAAGATATAGCATTTTTTAAATTATTATTTTTCATTTTTTTAAAACCAGCCGTGTTAAATGGCACTGTTCAGAATTTTTTTTTTTTTTTACTGTACATGTTTTTAAATTATAACAATAGTTTATTTATTTGTGATTGGTATGTATTTAATAAATAAATAAAAAATAATAAAATAAAAAAAAACTCTTTCTGTGTAAATATCCAATTTTACAAGCTGAACACCTGTGGCTTATACACAGGTGCAGCTTATATATGTACAACCTGTTTTTTTAATTTTAATTTATTTATTTAGTGTATGCGGCTTATATTTGGGTGCGCTCTGTAGTCTGAAACTTATGGTGTGTATGTGTCTATTTTGGAGTGTAGCCCTCTGGAGAAAACTCCACCAGCCGCCACTGGTCTCAACTGTTCTTGAAAACCCTGAAGTGCTGCCAACAACGTCCCACCTGCTCTCCTACATTTGTTATCTGCACGTTGTCTGCGGTCAATATCCTTTTTATTATACTGCTGTGACCATTTTTTCTTAGCACACAAACACACATATACAACCCCTCTCTCCCTGGTTCTCCTCATCATCATCTCTCTGCCACCTCAGAGAGTTCACGCTCTTGCAGTTTTTAACCTCCAACCCTGGTTGTCCAAGCCGTGCACGCCACATGTCACTCATCACTCTTTGCCTCGTTCCTGCCCCTCCTGCGGCTCTCTGTTTGCTCCGAGCGGCCGCAGGGATTTCACATCACAGATCCCGTCTGTTCAGACGACATCCCCTCTGCCGCAGGAGGTCGTTTACTCCGAGCGAGGCATCTCTGCTCTCATCAGAGAAGATAACTTGCTATTCTTCTTTCCTCAGTCTCCCCACTTCTGTCAGCAGCAGCTCTGCACGTTCTGCACGCAATCTGACTGAGCAGACAAGGTGTTATCTGAGATAATGCCACAGGGAAATAATCTGTGTTTAAAGTGAACAACAGGCATGATGCAAAATCTATGGAGTGGAACGAGTTTAAAGAGATGATGACAGAGACAAGTTTCTGCTTCCAGACTGTGAGCGCGTGGTGCCAAACTGATCGGCTTCAGTTTTCTGCACGTTTCTCCAGCACTCTGCATTTTTGCACTTTTTTATGCATTGACTTTTAACAACAATCATCTCTCTTCATCACATTCTTCACATCTACACAGAAGACCCTTCTGTCTCAACATGCGCCAAAAATAAAGTAAATAAATGTCTGATTTAAAAAAAAACTTTATATCATTACTTGCTGACATGAAAGACAACCATGTAACATGCTTGTGTTTGTTAGCAAAATATCTTAAACGTCAGGACGAATTTTAAGGAAGTTGCATAAAGTAAAAACTGAACTACAACAGTGTACAGTTTGGAGTCAATCCAGTCCAATATGGCCGACACAGGTAACTGAAAAATACACAAATAATTATGATTCAGTAAATTTCATATAGATTTATATGGCTGTTAGCAAAATATCACGAACCACTTGACAGATTTTAGGAAACTCTCAGAGAGCATTCATTCCAATTAGAACTTTTGGCATTAAATCAATTTAAGATGGCTGCCACAGCTAACAGATTTTAGCAAACTCCAAAATTGTAAGTCAGTCAATTTGACCTAAATCCAAAATGCAGGAATATTTCTTGTTAAAAGATTTGAACTTCAGTTTAAAACTTGTGTTTTCATTTTATCAGATCATATTTGATGCATAGGATTTTTATTTATTTTTAAACTACAAACACACAAAAAAATGTGATGTTGATTGGGCCGAGGTGGAATTTATTAGCCTGGACTGATTTACATTTTATCCATAATTAGCCCTATTTATAATCTATTTTGAACAGATGCATTAATAAAAGTAAATCAAACTTTATTTAAATTAAACAAGCGGTACGCCAACATCCCTGTTGCTGAAGGATTTGAATAGTGAATGATTGTAGTTTTTAAGGTGAGTGTTCAAGGCAGCACAGAGTGACGGATCCTGGCAAGTGGAGGGAGACATTTTATCCACCAGCAGGTGCAAAGGCAAAGCCAGGGGGTGGCCAATGGTGGCTATGATCATAGAATAATTTATGGCCACCCCAATCAATTGAAGAAACGACACTTTTAAGTAATATAAAAACCAGAAAGCATAGTGTCCTCAAATGATTTGGGTGGCCTCTATACATATATGTATGGTTGCAAATGAAAAAAAGGAAATGCTGGCAAATTTCTTAGTGTTTTGGCTGATTTCAATTTCCTCATATACATTTTTTTTCTTTCTTGCTCTTTATTTGTTTTATTTACACTGTTATGAATCACCTTTTTGGAACTTTCAATTGTAAGAATTGGTACTTTTTTGTTTTGTATTGTTAATAGTTAAATAAAGTAAATAAAAAAAAACATATGTATGGTGGTGGCCATCTTGGAATTTGATGTAGCACCTCAGTTTTCGTAAGTGAACTTTCTTTTGCCTCGATGCAGCCACACACCAAAATAGAAGTCAGTACTTCTCTTGTTTTTGACATTATCCAGCTCATATATGGTGGCAGCCATCTTGCATTTTGATGTGGCAACCCCTATTTTTGACAGAAACATTTCTTGATGTAATCAAACCAGGACTTAATTTGAGTCTGATCCTAACGGAACAGGATCTGGGAACTCTCTTATTTTGACAGGGTGCATTCTGGTAACTGTTTGCTCTGATCCAGTAACTCTCAGGCTTACAGTACTGCTAATGAAGTTAGGAAAAATTTGACTGCCTCGAACAAATAAAACCTATATTGGATATGCAAACTGAAAATATTCACATACGCACATGTTTTAAACATAACAGCCACTTACAAGCTTCTTCATATGCTCCCTGTGCGTCCCCCTGCCCCGTTTGGCCTCAGATATGAGCGACTATCAAATTTCTTCTGGGACATGGGCAACTAGGGAAAAAGCTTTGTGTATCGCACCCCTACAGACCACTTCTGTGCAGGCTTATCAGAACTGCCGGCTGAACAACAATATCAGGACTGTGGCCTATCTGAAAGCGCTTCATGGACAAATCTCAACGTCTTGACGTCAAATGCTTATGTAATCATGTTTTTAAATGTGATGTCTAAAATCGTTTCCTGATAGGACAAGATGCAAATAGATCTTTTTTTTTTTGTAATACCACTATCCATCCTCATGGTTCATAATTTTTTTCTATCTAAAAGTATTCTGATAATAAGGAGAATAAGGGGCTGAACTATGACAGCAGCAGCAGCGTGCACTTCACCCATCTTTCGGACGACTGTACAAACATAATTTCACTGTATCCTTGTACAATTATAATAAATCTTATTCTGATTCTTAATATCACATCAGAGCTGCTCAAATAAGCATTTCCAACTCCATCCTTAAAAATAAATCTCAGTCCTAAAAGTACAGTCAAATGGGTGTGTGTGGGATTTGTTAGAGAAGTGGAACGTGCTCTATTCACACAAGGGGAGCTGTTGGTCAGGCTACTTCTTATTGTTCTCTAAAATAGTTAATGAATCAAGTGTTTGCTTAATTAAGTAAACATATATATTTAACAACCCGTTAAAATACCCCAGAATGCAGGAAATGGCATCTGCTTTATTCAAAATTTTCTGGGGGAGGACACCCACTCCCATGCTATTTGCATTTTAGCACTGTTTGTTTTACAAATTGAGCACTGAACCAAACACTGAAATTGAAGTTAGTACCTCACTTATTTTTCAAGTTCTCGTGCTCACAACACACACGGGAATACAAACAGACGGTATTTCCAATCCCCCCACTTCTCTCTGCTGCAGGGGACAACAAAATATCATGATCTACTGAGACCAGTTTATTATTAATCCTCTAGAAGTGAGTATCTTTTACTAATTTTTTTTAAATGTCGGGTATCATCATGTGAGCATGTGCGTTAAGAAAAGTGTGACAGCTTCAAGAGTTCAAAGGTCAGCAGTGAACCTTGAAATGCATCTCTTCAATGAGATAAAGATGGTAGCTGCAGACCGAAGCAGCACTCGATCCTCCTCATCTCCTGTTGTCTGCTGGTAAATGACCAGTTCACAGGGATTTTTGTCTTCCCCTACATCATCCTTTAGCCCGACGGGGCGATGGCTGCCGGATCAAAGGCTTTAATCATTTCAGTTTTGGCAGACAGGTGGCTGGATGTTTCAGTTTTGTAACCCCGGCAACATCATTAAGCAGCAAGGCTGTCAGCAGGAAGCAGCTTTTCAAAGCTGAGGTTTGCATGGAGGACCCCCCCCCCCCCCCCCACACACACACACACACACACACACACCACACACACACACACAACTGTATTAACAATGAGCTCTCATTGGATCAGAGCTGGGGTCGATAAAGGCTGAAGCACAAACAGTGAAAAATTATAAGAAGCTAAACTAAAAATAATGTTTTCAGTTGAGGGAGGGGAAAATCAGTTAAATAATTATAAATGACCCCCTCTGGGCACATGGATTTATATAAACGCATATAAAAATGTGTTTTGATTCTTCTCCTCCTGGGGGGTGTGGGGAGGGGCACAGAATCTGCAGAGTAATTAGTTGAGTAGAATACACCATCCTATTTAGCCCCCAGCCCATCCCACCCTCCTCAGCACTAAAGTTTACATTTGGTAATGAATTATGAGTCGTGCGTTATTAAAAGGAGGTTCTGCTGACGTCTCGAAGATAAGCCGGGCCTAAATCAAGAAATATGCAACCTCAGCGTTTCGCAGTCCAACGAAAAGCTCTCAGCAAAAGATAACAGCAGGTGGATTTGCCTTCGCATTACCCATGAAACACTGGGGCGTTTCTTACGGAGAAATTACTTTGTCAGAGCCTGATAACATTTTTTTATGTTTAACCCTTGATTATTTATAAAATATGTTGAATATTGTCGATTGGCTTTAAGGCATCTAACAGAACCAACAGGAAGTTAAAGGTACTCTCCAAAGTATGTAACAGAAACAGTAAAAAATTATTGGCTTGATCTAAGTTAGGTACGCCTGAAATTTATTAAATGGTTCAGTTTAGAAGAGGTTTGTCCAGTAGTTTTCAAGATATATTGATATGCACTTCTAAAATGTGGGTATGCACTCAGTGTACACTAACGTTGCACATGGTTGATGTACGTTAGGCTGGCGGCTACGTAGAGAAACCAAATTAGCTGGAGAGTAAACAAGTGTTTATGGTAGTTAGCAGATATCACAGATTTATTTTTGTCTGAATTACCTTTATCCCGACTTCGTGATGAGAACCTTTAATCCTTCACTGCTGGCATGAAAGATAAACAATCATGTGACAGTGTTAGCAAAATATCTCACGAACCAGCTAACAAACTTAAGGCAGCTTTTAAAAAGGACTCAAGGCACATTTACAACTGAGTATTGTTTGGATATTTGTTTGGAACACTGGACCAGCTCTTTACCCTCACTAGGGTCCTCGAGGGTTCACGGGAGTTTGCCCATCCAGTCTACATGTGTATTGTGAACTTAGAGATGCCTTTCAACCCTGTTCCTCAGGGTACACTGTGGGGGGTGCTCCACAAGATTGGGATTGGGGGCCGTTGCTAGGGGCTAATCGGTCCCTATACAAGTGATGTGAGAGTTTGGTTTGCATTGCAGGTAGTTAGTCAGATTCTTTCAGGGTGGGGGTTGGACTCGACCAGGGCTGCTTGTTGTCACCAATTTGGCTCATAACTTTTATGGTCTGAATTTCTTGGTGCGGTCTGGGGGAGGAGGGAGTCCAGTTCGGTGGTCTCAGGATTCCATCTCTGCTCTTTGCAGATGATGTGATCCTGTTGGCATCATCGTGCTGTGATCTCCAGCTCTCACTGGAGCGGTTCGCAGCTGGGAGGAGTATCAGCGCATCCACATCTGAGGCCATGGTCCTCAGTAGGAAAAGGGTGGATTGCTCTCTTCAGGTTGAGGGTGAGGTTCTGTCTCAAGTGGAGGAGTTCAAGTATCTTGGGGTTTTGTTCACGAGCGAGGGAAGAATGGAGCAAGAGACTAACAGATGGATCGGTGCATTGTATTAGTATTGCAGACTCTGTGCCGGTCTGTCATGAAGAGGGAGCTGAGCTGTAAGACAAAGCTCTCTGTTTACTGGTCGGTCTACGTTCCTGTGGTCATGAACTCTGGGTATTGACCGAAGGAATGAGATCGCAGATGCAGGCGGTTGAAATGAGTTTCCTCTGCAGGATAGACGGACTCTCCTTTAGAGATAGGGTGAGAAGTTCAGTTATCATGGAGAGACTTGGAGTAGAGTTGCTGCTCCTCCACATTGAGAGGAGCCAATTGAGGTGGTTCGAGCATCTGGTAGGGAGGCATCATGGACGCCTCCCTAGGGAGGTGCTTTAGGTATGTCCGACTGGGAGGAGACTCCGGGGAAGACCCAGGACACGGTGGAGAGACTATGTCTCTAGGTTGGCCTGGGAATGTCTTGGGGTCCTCCCAGAACCAGAAAAAATGAAAGAGGTGGCTGTGGAAAGAAATGTCTGGACCTCCCTGCTCAAGCTGCTGCCCCGAGACCTGACCGGAACAAGCAGAAGATAATGGATGGATGGATGGATATTGTATGGTTGGATGGTGTCCACTTGATTAAAGCTAATCAATCCATTAACACACAAATAGCCAATAATTGGCATAATTTTACAGATCTTGAGAGCTCAAATGTGGTGTGGTAGTAGCTGCGAATCATCCCCAACTCAGTCCATAAAGATCACACAAGGTCGTTATAAAACGTTGACATGCAAGGCGGCAGGGACTGGCATTCGTTGAAGCAACTGGTTCAATCCACAGTGAAATGGTAGTAAAATGTCTAAATTGAAAGAAATCCATTGAATTATGTAAAAAGTAACAGGCAACACACATCGCTTTAAAATGAAATCCTAGAAATGTAACTTTATTACAAATCTGAAGCCAATTTATACCATTTCAATTGTTTTTGCCACTTTTTAAACTATTGACACTAGATGCACCCTAGGGACAAAAGTTTACAACAAAATTGTTTATTCTTCAGAGGAAAATCCATAATTTCTCGTCCTCTGAAGTTCTTTTTTCCACAGCGTGCACACACTTCATAAATTGTTCTGACACTTTCTGACATTATTGACAGACGTCACTTGTGAGTATCGGCTGCAGGGAGGTGAACTCCACAGCGCTGCCCTTCAACATATTCTGGTGGCTTCAATTATTCCTTTTGGTCAAATTTATTTATTTTTTCTTAAACAGGAGTTCATGAGGACGGCACATCATCCCCAGCTGCATCAGACAGAGGTGAGGACAGGGTTGATGTGAAATCCTTCACTTTGGGACTCAGTAATATTAATGAAGCTGTGAAAAGCAGTGACAAGTGTTAAAACGAGTTGTTTTACTGCAGAATATCATGAACCAATTAATGTGTATTTAGATTGTTTTATTTTCATATTTAAAAAAATATAAACCACTGCTTAGAGATAAAAATATATAAGATAATATTTGGGTTTGATAGTCAATACAGTGATCTAGTTTCTAAAGTTTAAGCATTTCTGATGTTTTTTTTAACAACTTCCATTATTTGGCTTTTAAACAAGCTTTATTAAAAAAAGGTATTTAAATCAATAACTTCTCAAATTTGCCAACTTTATTGACCTTTTAGATAATTGAAAATATGTTAATATGTTCAGCAAGGCAACCGGCAGTTTTATAGACCTTTTACGCTCTTTGTTTGGTAAAGTATTACTGTTTAAATTTTAAATTTCTTGTTTTTAATTTGAAAATGACATTATTTTGGTGTTATATGTAAAAAAAATAAAAAATAATAATTAAAAAAATCAGTCTTTTATGGTAATTTGAAGTTAACTAAAATGTAGTATATAGTTGCTTCTAATTATGTTTTATGTTTTATATTTTGAATCCATATGCTGTAATTATATCTTGTTACTTTTTATTTGATGCTTTGATCTTTATGTTAAGCACTTTTGTAACAGTTTCTGTTTTAAAAGTGCTATACAAATAAATTGGACTTGACTAAAAGATGAATACAAAAAATTGATTTTAATCACAGTTTTGCCACTATTTGCATAAGATTTGAAATAAAGTAGTCCCTCGCTACGTCGTGCTTTGTTTAACGTGGACTCGCTCTATGGCGGTTTTTCAAAATAAGATTGGACATGACACACAGTTGGCTGATTGATGGATGAGCTGCACGCTCGGCATGGGCTTTTTATTTAAAATGAATTATTTTAAATTATTTAGCACCTGCTGCACATTTGTGTAGCCCATACTGCAGGATAAACTTCCTGCTGCAGCTGATCAGCTGTTCTCCTTGCAGAGCAGGGAAGTGGGCGTGGCCAAGAGCTCTTGCAGGAAGCAAAGAGCAGAGGAGACAGGGAGCTGAAATCATTCTGTGCTCTTTTAGAGCTTTAGTTTTCAGGGCACAGATCCTTCGTGGTAAAGAAGGACTACTGTTCTGTGTTTTGTTATGCAGGAAGATCTACCTGGGTAAATGTTCTCCACAGGTTGTGTAATCCTGCGTGGTTTAGATTATGAGATACTTGCCTTCAGATTATTCAGCTTTTGAAAAAAAAAAGTGTGTGAGCCATGCCTGGGTGATGATAATCAGTAAAGATTTAAAGGAAAAAAAATGCTGCACTTGTTCTCAAGACAGTTAACTCTGTTATTCAACAGGTTCTTTATTGTCATACGCACCACATGTGGTACATGTGGTGGAATGTCTTAGTGTACACAGGGTCCCAGTTACATCCAACAAAAATATAAAATGTAAAAGAAAAACAGTAATAAGATCTAAGAAACTGTATGAACTAAGAAAAACGTTAACTAGAAATATGCTAAGCATATACTACTAGTAGCATAAAAACAATACGCTAAATACGTTACCATTTGCTTCATGACTTTGACCACAAAGTTGGGACTTTTTTTTTTTTAAATAAAAGTCTCACACTGTAAAACATGACTGTAATGTAATTTTGGGCTCCATCGCTGCCTAGTGTTTTTATTTAAATCAAACAATACATTTAATAATAAATCCAAAGTTTTTTAATCCTGAAATTTTATAAGAAAGAAAGGCGGCTCAACAATCATTGGTATAAACAGATTTTATGGAGGTTTTAGCTGCAAAATGAGCTTCTAAACTCCGAGCTGACCGTCTCTTTCCTCCTTGAGTAATTATTGTAGAGAAGAAATCAGACTAAGATGAAAATCGCACCACCTTCCATGATAAGTCCAACAGGAAATCCCAGTATTCTCAAAAATATGTTACAGCTTTAATCATGAATTTACTTCAAATTTAAGACGTTTCAATTGACATCATTCACGTTTTGAGTGTCACCTAACATTCAATAATTTATTTTTATGCCCTGACCTTCATTGGAGCTCCAGTTAGCAAGTATCAACTGTTTAAAGAAGTTAAATCTTTCTAAAATAAACCAGTTGTTACAGGCTGAACACGTCTGATCACTGGCAACACGTTCAACACACACTGTGTAATAAAATTAACACTCAGATGAAATGCACGTTTACAGCAAAGTAAAGCTGTCCATTTGAAATAAAGTATGCAGGTTCTTTTGGCAGCGTTTAGTTTTCACTTGTCATAAACAGATGGCATGCAGCCGAGCAAACCGGTTCAACCACTCAAGGTTGCAGATACTCCGCCTGAGTAACGTGGCAGGAATGCTTGTTTTTATTAAACAGTCTGTTATCAGCTCCATGGAAAAGGAAGACTGGTGGGAGGAGAGGATTTCCTCTTCTCGTTCTGATGTAGGCAAAACCCCAACGTTGTCGTCGCCGCGTAAAAAGCTGTTCTATCTAAACAGCTTTCTGTTGGAGTTTATTTCTAACCTCAACTTGCTGTTTCTTTTGTTTTCTTAAGAGATAATTTACATGAAGCTTCAGCGTTCTAGTCTACAGGTCCTATTATCCACACCACCCCCACCCCACACTTCTCGTTTGTTTTCTGCTGTACATTTACAAGGGTGTGGTGCACAATCGCTGCTTCCTGGAGCCTCTTTACTTATCTGCTGTCTGCTGTTTTTAAATCTAGTCTGAGGCAGCAAACATCCGACAGGAGCTTGAGAGAGAGATGCAGTGATTTGACGCAGATGTTCAGGACTTTTAAGATGTATTTCAGGATAAACCTTTGCAGCTGCTGTGTGTGTGTTTGGGATGGTCTGGTACACACTAATAGATGTAATAAGGTGTGAACAGAAGAGAGGGCAGGTCAGGGCAGTCTGCTTGGCTTCATCTTACAGAAACATGACTCCAGCTCGCTTTGGTTCAACTTCCTCAGGAGAGACGAGACTGTTTGTTGAAGAGCTGAAATATAGGATTTATTTCTTGAAGAAACATTCTTCTTCCTGGTGGATATCACTAATGAGCGATGAGTTTGTCTCAGTCTGACGTCTGCAGTCAGGCAGATTTAACCTGATGCCTAGGAGCACACTGAGGTCATTATTATTTATATGTTTGTTGCAAAGGCTTGGGGGTGGTTCTGCTCTGGTGCTGTTTAATAATGTATGGGTTTTCTGCTTTTCTGTCAGGCGGACAGATGCTGTATCCATGACCTCAGTCTAATCTTGTTTCTAAGGGAGTGAGTTCGCAGAATAAAGACCTGTCTCTGATGGCGTCACTCAGCAGGTCATTAGTTCAAGCTGCTCTGACCTTCACTGTGAAGCTGTGTCATGTTTAGGGCTTAATCTGAGCCAGATCCTGCCAGAACAGGCTCTGGGAACTCTTATTTTGACAGGGTGCGTTCTGGTAACTGTTTGCTTGGATCTGCACTCTTACTACTAATAAAGTTATGAACAAATTTGACTGCCTTGAATGAGTGAAACCTCTATTGGATATGTAATCTGAAAATAATTACCGGTATATAAACACTAATTTTAAACACAACCGCCACTTACAAGCTTCCCAATATCACATAAGAGCTGCTCCTTCAAGTATGCATTTCTGCTTTTACCCTTGAAAAAACTCTAAAAGTACAGTCGTGGGCAATTTAATTAAAAACACAAAAATATAATTAAACAACACAACTCAACTGAAAATCAGTTTTACAGTTTAAGTGGGTCATTAATAAAGTTTTGAGTATTTATTAAAAATATGAGAGAAATCACGTGACGTACATCGTGTATCAAAACAACAGTTACGGCACCAATATATCAATAACGGTGATCAAAATGTCGAAAAAACAATCCAATTTACTTTTTTTTTAATATTCTCATTGTACAACTAATCAACTGAGAATTGAAGCACATGAAGGCAATGGCAATGGAGGTAGTACTTGATGCGGGTAGGATCAGTGCTTAATTTGAGCTGGATCCTGCCGGAACAAAATCCGGGAACTCTCATTTTGACGGACAGTGAAGTGTGTGTGTGTGTGTGTGTGTGTGTGTGGGGGGGGGGGGGGGGGGGGGGG
>JARVGV010000578.1:26412279-26423117 GCA_031762435.1 Hypsolebias longignatus | reverse complement strand
TTTAAAAAGACGTTACCGATCGCCGTTTAGTTTCAGTTTCGATTTACGGCCGAAAATGCGGACATACGGCGCCATGTTCGTTCGGTTCCAAGTTACGGCAAAATCGACCTACGAACGGTCCTTAGGTCCGGAACCCATTCGTAAGTCGAGGACAACCTGTATTGTGGTAAAGAGGGAGCCGAGCTGTAAGGTGACACACTGTTTACTGGTGGTCTACGTTCCTACCCTCACCTATGGCCACGAACTCGAGGTACTGACTGAAAGAACGAGATCGTGGATACAGACGGTTGAAATGAGTTTCCTCTGCAGAGTAGCTGGACTTTCCCTTAGAGATAGGGCGGGCAGGTCAATCATCCAAGAGAGACTTTTGGAGTAGAACCGCTGCTCCTCCACATTGAGAGGAGCCAGTTGAGGTGGTTCAGGCATCTGGTAAGGATGCTTCCTGGGTACCTCCCTAGGGAGGTGCTTCGGGCATGTCCAACTGGGTGGAGATCTTAGACATGCCGGAGAGACTATGTCTCTCCGTTAACCTGGGAATGCCTTGAGGTCTTCCCAGAAGAGCTGGAAGAGGTGGCTGTGGAAAGACATGTTGGATGGATGGATGGATGCTATGCTGACATATTTAATGGGAAAGAAATATTAATTTGACAATGATTATACAAAAAAAAAAAAAAAAAAAACACTGGAGAGAAACCTAAAGATATTGTTGCAGTTTACAAATATTCTCTCCTGGTCAAAACTTCAATGATTAGGCACTGCACTGTATCATATTGTATTGTAATGTATTGCAATGCATTTTATTGTATTGTGGTATCTGGTTGGCAGGCCATAGACTAAGAGAGTCCTCTGGATGAGGATGAAACGCTCCTCACTTAAAGAAACTGGTCCAGGTGACATAATTTAATCTTTGTTGTTGTTATTAGATATTGTTATTATTACTACTAGCAACTGACTCATCTGAGATCATAGACCAACTCATCTTTAAGTTGGTTCCCCAAGTAGACTTTCTTTTTAGATACATTTCTCCTCTGGTTCACCCAAGCATCTGACTCATTTGCTGCATAAAACTTTAATAAAAGCTTTAATGCATTATGTAAGGGCAGGGCAGGTGTGATGGATACTCACTTCCTGCGACAGAATCCAATATGGCAGTTGACAAAGTTACTAAATGATCCACGAACCAAATTCATTTTGCTGTAGAGTTGTTTTTTTTTTTTAAATTAAAATATTGAATCCATGATGAAAAGAATTATCCAATAATCCTCAAATTTGAGTCCTAGAGGACTCAACGAAAAATCTGAACGCAGCAGAGGTTGAGCTTCTCTGGTTTGTGACCAGTTTGAGATGCACTGCAACACACTGACAATATTACAACACATTAAAATAACATGAGCGGCAAAACAAACAGTGTGACACAATATGATTCAACCCTTAATCATTGCAATTCAAAATAAATTTGATTCGACACAGAGAGTTAACGCCGTTCAATTTAACAAAGCAGAAGGATGACAATTTCATTTAAACTAATTTACTACCATGAAACTGCTAAAAGAAACCGTTTTAAAATCACTTTCATAGCAAACGAGAGGTAAGCACTTTCACAAGTCGGTGTGCAGCTAAATGTTTTTATTTTATTTTTATATTTAACAATAAGAACAAGCAAACCCAGGGCTATTCAACTGGTGGCCCGGGGGCCAAATCAGGCCCATAGGTGAGCTCAGTTTGACCCACAAATGGCTTCATCTTTAAATAAAACTAGATTTTAAACCGTAAAACAAACTTACTCAATGACAATGCTGGATGTCCACCCCGCAAGCTCTTGGCTCTCAGTAACTGTGGTCCCCTGAGGAATTTAGCTGAATAGCCCTGAGCTAACCTTTCATAAACAGGTTCCTCATACCTGATGAGAAAAATATAACCTCTTACTTGGCACAGTTTGCTGTGGTTTAAACCAGCACTGCTGCAGTTCTACTCCTAACCTGTAGGTGTCACTATAAAGCCAACTTTACCGCCTTAAAGCAGAAATGGTGCCATGAAAAAGCTGCACAGATGTTTGTGCCCAAGCGTGCATTACTACACATTTTCACTTTCCTTAATTTAAAGTCTCAAACACCAGACTCTTATTTAAATAATAGATGGATGGAATATTTATTGATGCAAACAAACCGATGCATCTTCTTCCCACTTGATAAAGCACATGGTGCAGCTCTGATGTATCATGTGGCCCTGGTGCCAGCACGTATGCATATATGTTAGCATGTATGCAGTGACGTATATCCTTATGTGATGATGTCACTCGTTCAAAATTAAGCCTTTCTATGAAGCAAACAGATGCTGGTTCCCATCAAAGAGCCATTTGTCTCATCTCTAGAAGTAGGAGCGCACAGTTTCTGGTGGTAGTGTGTGTGTGTGTGCACATACTTTTAAGTCATCCGGATAGTGGCAAACATGTCTAGCAGGAGAGGGGGTGGGGTGGGGGTTGCATGATTGGCAGGCAAGCAAATTTGCTGGTGATTTGTGGGTGTGTGCGTGAGAAAAAAATTTTTTTTCTGTGCACGGAAACACTGAAACTTTTGTACATTTGGACATTTAAAAACTACGGTGCATCATGTAGCACTTTCACTGGAATTGCAATATAACAGCATCAACAGAAGTTTGGTTTAGTGTAGATAATATTTAATGTAATTTAGGGAGTTCTTTTTATCTTTCCCACAATTTATCCTCCCTGCAGTGTCCATTACAATTACATGAACATGGCATATAACACAAGACAGGTGATGATGCCATTTAGTAGCTTAGGACAGTTACTTTCCTTAGAGGAGATGGCAACACAGCATTGCAGATGCAGACACAATTCTCCTTTTAATTAAACCAAAATAATTTAGAGACTGAGGACCGAACGTCTGTATTTTCACCCATCTGTGATGTGACACATGAATGTAGCACCTTATTCAAATTAAAATGTGGCCACTGGGAATACGTGGGATTTTAATAATTTGGCGACAGTGTCAAATTAACAGCAGACAGGCACGCATAGATATCAATAAAAATAAACAAATTTTAATTTTAATATGGTTTTGCGTGACATTTTTCTAGCAGAGCCAGTAAATCAGTGAGAAACTTCGATAAAAACACAACTGGGTTGTGAAAGAAAACAGCTTTAAATAGAGAGATAACGTGATCCATTTAGTTGTCTGCCACTGGTAAGACATTTATTCTAAAAAAAATAGTTATTCTCATGATTCTGTAAGAAACAGCTTCACTGAAATGCAGCATTCCCCTGAAGCAGCAACAACTGCACAGTTGCTCCAAAAGCCTGCTGATAATAGAAGGCTGAGTTAATAATAACTAGAGAAATTGCATTTCCTGTGAAAATGCAGTGTGAATGCTTATTGCTGGCTGAAGTACTTGCTGAGAAACAGCTGAAATTAACTAAAAATATGCTGAACTGTGGCTGAAATAGTCTTAATTAGCAGAAGAAAAATAACACATATTTACTTAAATATGTTAAAGCATAAATTAGAAAAAAAATTAGGGAATTTGCTAAAAAAAAAAAAAAAAAGCTGAAAAGTAGCTGAAAGGCAGAAAGATGCTTAAACTACCAAAAGGAAGTGGAAAGAGCAGAAAAGAGCAAAAAATTTTGGAATTAGCTGAAAAAGCTAAAATTAACATAAAAGCTGCTAAATAGCAGAAAAAGATTAAAGGAGCAGAAAAAAGCTTAAAGGAGCATAACAACCTGCAATTAGCATAAATAAGTTAATTAGGCTGAAAGAAGCAAACATTACCACAAAAATCTTGAATTTATCTGAAAACTGCCGAAATTAGCTAGAAAACGACAAGCTAGCTGAAAAGCTAGAACAAGCTTAAATAACAAAAAGAAAACATAAATAACACATTTGCCCAATTCGGCTGAAAGAAGCAGATACGAGCACAAAAAAGTGGAAATTATCTGGAAAAAGTTGAAATTGCTGAAAAGTTGCTAAAAGGCAGAAATAAATATAAATTGCCCAAAGTAGAGCACATTTTTTGCTGAATTAGGCTGAAAAAAGTTGAAATGAGTGCAAAAAATGTGCAGTTAGCTGAACAAGCTAAAATTAGCATAAAACAGCTAAATCAGGGATATTCAACTGGCGGCCCGGGGACCAAATCAGGCCCATAGGTGAGCTCAGTTCAGCCCACAGATGGCTTCAGTTTTAAATAAAATTAGATTTTAAACCATAAAACAAACTTACTGAATGACAATAACTGTTGGATGTTCACCCCCAAGCACTTGGCTTTCAGTAAATGTGCCCCCCTGAGGAATTCAGTTGAATAGCCCTGAGCTAAATAGTAGCTGAAATAGCAGAAAAAGTTTAAACTTGCAGAAATAAGCTGAAAGGAGCATAATAAGCTGAAATTAGTAGGAAAAAGAAGTAGCACAAAAATGTAAGTTATTAGAAAGAATCAGAAAGGAGCACAAAACTGAATGAAATCAGCTGAAAAAAGCTTTGAATTTACAGAAGGAAGCTGAAGCAGAAGAAAATGTGAAAGTAGCAGCAAAAGATTGTAAACACATTTAAATATGTGAAGGACGTAAAATGAGCCAAATGCATTTTCTTTGAGAAAAAAAAAAAGTGGCAGAAAAGGCTAAATGTTTCAAAAAGCTAAAGTTGCACCCGTACCAAAAGTCATAGCAGGATTTTTCTGAAATAGCTGAAGGTTTTGATTTATTGGTTTGTTGGAACAGCACAAAAACTGCGGGACGAGAATGATGCAGAAAAATGTACGGAAGAAAAACGGATCACAATACTGTAGTGTGAATGCTTCATAAACTGTCACACAATAATATCCACAGGGATAACAAAGTCTGTTTACAATAAACCGTCGGTGATTTGCTAATAGGTTGAACCACTTAATTACTTTCAAATACTTTAAATATTCTTAGATAATTATCTTTTAGTCTGTTTAGTTTGTATTATAAAAATGTTTAAACAGGTCAGAAATGTATGACCTTTAGACTACCTGTGACCTTCACTGATCCGCTACTAACGTGCACGTGCAGCTTCCAAAATGTCAACGCCTCAGTATTTACAGTTGACCTGCTTTAGCTTAAACAGCTCTGTTTGTGCTGATGTTTTTGGCATCGGCGCTCGCATCGATCAGCACGGCCCGTCGCCTCCCTGCTCATTCAGAAATCACAGATCGGTTTGTTTGTAGCTTCGCAGGGAAGGCGGCGTCAGTGAAGTTCCTGAGATGTGTGTTACTACTGACCTGTGAAGAGGCTCAGCTGTCACTTGTCGGCACGCCAAGTTTGGATGTTAGGAGCTGTGGGAGGACAAGTTCAGCGTTCTTAGTTACGTGGCAGCAAAAGGGTTTTTAAAGTTTGTTCCAAAATTTAGTTACAAATGTGCTGAAAAATTACATTCTTTAATCGTATTGTTGCCATTTTGGTAAATTTTAAGTTAAAGTAACGGCGCTCTGCAAGCAACGTAGCAGTTTGAAATTTTTTTTTAGCTTAATATGTCAAATTAACTGAGTCATATGGATTTTTATGTTTAAAATCAAATGGCTGTTCAGAGATTCTTACCAGCTGTATAGACAAATGAACAGAGACACACCATGGCAAAAACATTATTGCCTTTTTACTTTTAGTCACCGTGTGCGCATGACCCTGAACATTACGGATGTTTAAAAACCCTTTGTTTTCACACCAATACTGAAGACTTGATGCACAAATAATGTTCTTTTAAAAGCTTGTGCTTTAATCAAATAAACATATTTGCGAAAGAAGGAAGGAACTAACTAACTTATTTACTTACTTGAGGGGGAGTCTGGGGGTCCTCCCTCATAAAATTTTGATTAAAGTACATGTCACTTCCTGCATTCTGGTGTATTTTAACGGTTGTTAAACATCTATGTTTAACTACATAAGTAAACACTTGATTCAATAACTATTTTCGAGAGCAACAAGAAGTAGCCTGACCAACAGCTCTCCTTGTGTGAATAAAGCATGCTCCGCTTTTCTCATGCATCCTAACTCCCCCCACCCCGACAACTGCCGGTACGAATGTAGCGCTAAGCTAGTGCTAGCTAAGATGCTACAGATATAGCACTCTGCTTTTTTTTTTTTTCTTCATTTACCCTTTATTTATACAGGTAGTCTCATTGAGTCACGAGAACTCATTTTCAAGAGACTGGTGGGGGATAAGGGCCTTGCTCGGGGGCCCAGAGTGGAGCAAATGAGGGTGGAAACAGGTGTGGGTGTTTCCACCCACATTTTGATGTTGACGGTACCGGGAATTGAACCTGTTACTTTCCAATCACAGGCCCATCTTCTCTAACCTCTGTGCCACCACTCCCCCAGCGCTCTGCTTTACATTACACAACCTAATACACTTTGTATAACAAACATAACAAACAAAGACTAAACTTATGCAACCAGAAGTTGCAACATTTTAAACACACACACGCTTTAAGTGTTAACCTTTAATTTAACCATTAAGTATGTAAAAATTTAATAACGAAAGAAAATGGAGGATTTACTTGTAGTCACCTTCCTACACATGAGCATGTAGTACTTCCTGTTTATCACTGTTGTATTCAGTTGCTCATGTCGGCCGCCAGCCTTCATCATCTTTTACATTTTTCCCCGACTCTGTTTAGTTTGTAAAATTAGATAAATTGTATTCCACCCTCTTACATGTTCCCCACTGATGACGTTTGATAATATTTGATGATTTTTCATGAAAAATGCAAAGCGTTTGTTCATAATGCAAACCCCCAACAATGTGGTCGGAGGAAAAGGGGCGGAGCTCCTGCAGCCAGATAAGGGGCGTTTCACTTCGGGACAAATTGAGGTTGCCGACTGGTCAAATTCCTGATGAGCCTACTGGGATGATTGACATGTGGTGTTGAGGGTCTGACTCGTGCAAAAGAAAGAAAAAAAAAAATCAGATTTTACTGGCCCGTTTAAGAGTGTCATTATTTATTCCATATTTATTCAATATTTTGGTCAATCTAAGGTTTGAGAAGTGAGCTTTCTTACAAAATCCTAATGATGATTTCTTACATTTTTAGGGGCGATGAGTTAAAATTTAAGGGCGCTTGAGCACCCCCCCCCCAAAAAAAAAGTTACATCTCCACTGGTTGTGTGTCATCCTTGTCTATGCCTTCAGTTTCATACTTTTTAAATGAAGCTTCACTCACGATCCAACTATTACAGACATTTATAAAAGTTACAGTTTGGATAAAAATGCAGAAACACATGGATGTTTGTGAATATTCATGAGGTTTAAAGTCAGTATCATCACAGCCGCCACATGGCTGAGAGCAAACTGAAGGCAGGAGACCAGAATGGGCAGAAGAACCTCCAAAAAGTCACTTTGTCCAAGCAGCTTGCTCATTACGGTGGTTTTACTACAGTGGACACCATTAATGGACACACACAGGGGGGAAAAGACTGAAGAGTCAGACTATGTAAATGTCATCATGTTTGCAAATTATTATTATTTTAACACCAGTGACAACTAGAATATTTGACTTTTACAAATGTGCTTCAGAGGCTTTTGTGAGTGAACAATTTTTGGACTTTTGTGCAACGTTCCTCATTAAGGACAACGTTTTCTACGTCATTCAGCCACAGCTGCACCAAAGCTGCTGCTGGAAAACCACTAACATGCAAATAAGCTGTTTTTAGAACTAGACTCATTTTCTCTACATGATGTCATAGCATATAATTTTAACCTATAATCGCTTTATTATATTTTCTTTGAAATCCATTCATGCTCTTAAATACAAAGAAATGAGGTCCACTTCAGTGGTCTTCTGTACAGAAAGTATGTTTTACAATTCATGACACGTTACATCATAAATACTATTTTCCCACATGTATTTATAAAGAAGGCCTGTGCAGAATCCTTATGGACTGTTCAAACTGTGTGGGCTTATGGTCAGAGATGTTTATACTGGAGTGAAAATGGATCTAAAGTGGACAAAATGTAAACACTTAGAGAAAAAAGATCTTTTTTCTTTTTCACGAGCGTGAATGAAACCGTTTTTATCACAGAATGTGACAAATTGAATGAAATCAACCGTAAAATGCAGAAATAATCCGATAAATTAGGCGTCTTTCATAAGCAGTCCAAAGCCCTGCATGTGCAGCTCCAGATGTTTCTTTCTTTTAAAAATATTAAAGTCTGATTTTGAACAAAAACACTGAAAAGTTTGGAGTGGACAACATTAACGCCATTAAAATACAAAACATGAACATTCTTAAATGTATTAGGATGATCAGAAACAACTGCAGTTTTTGTTAAATGTTTCCAATTCCCTTTCAATCATTAATAATAAAAAAAATAATAACATCAATTTACCCAAATCAAGAAAACGCCCAATCTTGTCAGCATAGCTCCAGATGACTGGAACCACATGAACATTGTAATTTATCAGTATTCATTATTTTTAAATTTATTTTTCATTCAATGGTAAATATTTGTTTAGTCACCTTATGGTGTAGTCTGTTTATCAAAAATAGCTTTTATTTTATATTCTTAGTTAACTGTTGGTGCAATAAACCAACAGCGCAGTGCTTTATATTGATATTCCAGCATGGTATTGATCATTTGACTTGATTTTGATTTTCTTGCCTGTGTGCAGGGTTTGCACATCCTCCATGTTGACTGTATTGATCCAGCTTCTCTTCTCAGTATTTGCTTCTAGAAACCTTTTAAATCTTGTTTGGGTTTTCAGCTACATCTATAATAATCCACAACCCTGAGAAATACAGGTACAGAAAATTAAAGAAAGATGAGGATGATAGTTGGATGATATACGTTGAAGCTACTTAAAGGCAGGTAAACATGCCATGCCTCATTTGTTCCATCTGTGCCTCCCTCCTTCAGCCGGTGAGGTCATCTGTTGCAGATAAAGCATCAGAAGGTGGTTTCCCTTCAGTAGCTCTGGTGGTGTCCTTGTGTGAGCAGATTCAGTCTTTCTTTTTATTTTTCATCCTTTTGCTCTCAAAAAACAGTTTGTTTTTTAAATTAATTCGTTTATTCCCTATTCAGTTTTTTTGTTAGTTTGTTTGTTTCCCCAGAATTGACACAACTAAATGATAAGACATCAGTTGTGCTACATCACATATCAGTTTCATATTTAATAAAATTGTGCTTTTGTTTTTCCTTCTTGTGTTCAGCGTGGACATTGTGTTTCAAACAATTATTCTGTGTGGTGTTTGCAGCTGTTTATGGTGAGGTGCGTACAAATCAAATCCATGCTCTTGCACATCAGTTTGTGGTGCACATTTCAGCTTTTCTGACCGCATCTGTCAGAAAAGTCCAGTTTTACACGTCCCATTTAAATCAAGCTGTCAGTCAGCTGATTGGTTTGTTTAATTGACCAGTACTAACTGGAAACTGGGTCCATCAATGACACAGCATCTACTGCCTCCCTGTCACTCACTTTACATTTAGCTTGGTCCAGTTTTTTTAAATGTTTTACCTTGTTTAAATGGTTTATCTTAGACATCACTGCTGGTTCAATTTGCAGACTGTACCACAGAAAATTAACTATGACAAACAGATTTTGCTTTCATTAAGTTTCTGTATCTTTTTAATGATAATCACTGCAAACTTTAAAACCTTTAACCCCAAAAAAGTTGATAAACTATTTCAAATAAGGCAGTGCAGGTTTACTATCAGCGTATGCTGAGCTGAATGAATTGAAAAGACGTAAAGGCTTGAGTCATGTGGTTGAGCTACATTAGAATGGCTGTCTGCGGAGGAGAAGACATCAATCAATTAACTTTATTTATACCTGTAAGTAGAATTGATCACAGTGTTGTGTCAGCTTTCTTTCCAGAACAAGACACATGACTTACAGTAGACGCTAACATGATTAAATGTGACCCGGTGCTCTAAGATCAACAAAAAACTCCCAACTTAAGAACATCACAATATCAAGATTAAAAAGAGACGGGATAAAATAATTTAAAAAAAATCATAAAAATGTGATAAATCAATTAAAGAAAATTATTGCAGCTGGTTTTACATTTTGGCACCAAGTTGTCTGCCAAAAAGTCAGCAGATTGTACAATTTAGCTGTGAGGCACAGATTGATTCATCCTCACCAAAATGTGCATAAAGTTTATTAAAATCTCATCACAACAGGGGCACCTCTGCCCTGTTTTAATGCTCAAGTAGTTTTAGTTCAGTATACTTCCTACATCCCCCGCTACTGCACAGAATAACGGCGCTAACAGAAATGACTTCTCATTTTATTTCAATTTTTAATAGGCTGCCCCATTTAAGCTGTATTTTGCCATTACCGCTCTGATTAGTCAGCCGTGCTCCACTTCTCAAATCTTGTTTCTGATGTGTGGTACAGTGTGTCTGCATGTGTGTGCTGCTCAAGTGGTGATGAAGTGAGCTTTTGTCATAAATCATGTTTTATTCTTTTGCAGGGAAACAAAACAGCAGCTGACTACAACCTCCAAATTTATGTTAGATAACAGGTTCTGAGTTTGTAAAAAAAAAAAGGTGTTTTATTACTACAGTTACTGTTCATGATGGGGCCTTGGTAGATGGTAACTTATGTACTCTTTATTTATTTATTTATTATTGAGTGTATCTTAAGAAAAAGAAAAAAGTCGTACTGGTATTTTAAAGTGTGTTAATGTTGTGCATAATATCCAAGCTTCCTGCAAACTTGCACTAGTGCAAAATTGGGCCAATTTAGATTCCTGGTTTTAGTAAAGCTAAAATAAAATAAAAAAGATACATTCTATCAGTTTAAACTTTTGATCTGTGATTTGTGTTCTGTTCTGAATAAAATATTAGATGTTGGCACCTCCACATCATTGC
>JARVGV010000578.1:26347965-26361476 GCA_031762435.1 Hypsolebias longignatus | reverse complement strand
GTTTCTACAATTTTTTTTGCTTTGTTTTGTTTTGATTTTTTTGAATGTCCAGAGGACCAGACTTAGCTTTTTTAGATACTTAATGATAACCTGCTTTTATTTTTATTATTATTTAACCTTTATTAATACAGGTAGTGTCATTGAGTCATGAGGACTCATTTTCAAGAGAGACCTGTTTTGGGAGCAGATGGTGGGAAGGCCTTGCTCAGGGGTCCAGAGTGAATGAGGGCAGGTGTGGGCGGTTCACCGTTTCCACCCATATTTTGATGTCAGTTTGGGGAGTCGAACCGATGATCTTCCAATCACAGGCCCACCTTCTCTAACCTCTGTGCCACCGCGCCCCTTTATTATTATTAATTATCCCATTTATATCAGTGACATTAAAAAAAGGTTTTAGCCTTTGCCTAAAGTTTTGTCCAAGGTGTTTAATTTAAACTTCCTGAAGTTGTTTCCAGATCTAGACTGAACCTTAAAGAGGTTAAAAGTAACATATGTCTTTATTAACTTGTTCGTTATTTGCATAATTGGACTAATATATCTTCACAAGAGCCAGTTAACAGAAACCATGTCTAATATCCCCAAAGAGTGTTCGGTGCGGGAACAAAAGCTACAAAAAGAAGCAGCCTGGAAATAAAGAGTTAGTAAATACCTCTAGTAAAGAAGTTCAGTCAAAGACAACTCAACTCGTGATCCTCAAATACTTTTCTCATCCAAGCAGCCTTCAATATTAAGCTGACAGATGCTTTGCTTCAAGCTTATGAACCAGTTGTGGTCCATTCATCATGCCAGTTGTTTCACTCGCATGCAAATCACTGTCACTCCCGTTCCTCCTGAGGGTCGTTCGTACCCTCAACAGATGAGTCATGAGATGAACAGCCCAGCAGTTTTTAAACTTGAAACTAGTTTGCATCATTTTCAGTTACGAATTGGAAAAATAAAATAAAAATAAAACGACATTTGAAGCAGTCCAAAAAAAAAAAAAAAAAAAAAATCCTCTTTTTATTAGTTTATTCAAAGTTGCAGCAAATTTAGCCCAATTTTAACCAAGAACTACAACTTTAGGCAACTTTTCACTGCAAAAAAAAAAAAAGTTTCAAATATCATATTTTGTATGTTTTTTTTTTAATTAATTCAAACAAGGAATGGAATAAATTGTGTCCAAATTTAAAGATATGAACAAAGTTAATCTTTTTTGATAACAAACGCTAATGAGAACCAATGGATCACCCTGTTTTTTTCACGCACGTTGTTGAAGACGTTAGGGAGAATTTATTGCATCTGAGATGATATATACAGATAGAGACTTATAGGAAATATCAGACGCTCCTAATGGTGTCATCCATCACCAACATAAATCACGACCATCGTAAGTCATAATGCTCAAGCGCAGATAAACGCTCATGAGCATGCACTCATAAATATGCTCGCACGGCGAGCCGTTTCATCAGGGCTGCGCTCGGTTTGCTCTCAGCTGCAACTCACTGGACCAGATGTCCTCTGGGACATTCCGGAGCGTTACCTCTAGACCACAGTGTTCATGTCTCCTCTAATGCACACACAGGAAACTGCTCTCGTTTTAGCTTCAAAGAAATAAAGAGCAGCTTACTCTCACTGGCCCACTTAGCTGTGGTTTAGTAAATCCTGCTGCTAAACACAGAGCGTAAAGGGCATCTCCCCGACGGACGGTCATTTTCTTACTTCTCACCTTGATATAAAATCATTATCCAACTATGCAACACTTTCTGTATTTTTCTGCAGTAAATAAACTTACATCCACATCTAACTGGATGAATGGGTTTGTAAACAGTTCAGCCTTTATTCTGCTGAACATGCAGCCGTTTCATATGACACTAATGATTCATTAGTGAGATTTTCATATCTATTTTTCCCCTTCGCTGATATCCTGCAAACTTCACCGCCACTGCAAAGTTGGCGTTTAAAAATCTCTGTCATAAAGTATGGCTCGAGGTGAAACAGTGCACAAGCTGTCAAGATTATGTATTCATGTATTCATGCTCTGAGCACCAGTATTAATCTGGGTACATATTATTTATGTATTATAAAAGAAATGGAAATGCTCCAACTGAGGAGAGCGTTTGGTGCATTTCATTTTATATTACTGGCTTTAAAACATTTGGAGAGGTAACCACGTAAAGTCTAGTCCTGTTTAAAAAAAGACAATTCAAATAAAATGTCCCCACGATACAAAGATTGATCTTTAATATGATATAATCTGTCCTCAAGCCTGGTTGCTGTAACCCTGACATATTTATAATTTAGAAACAAGTTTCATTAAGACTAATAAACAGGCTACTGAACTTTATTTACATTAAAAACATTTTATTTCCATTCGTAGTGATTTGTGGTGTCAAAAAAAAAAAAAACCATTCAGGATATCTTCAAATAAATACATAAATAAATGCAGTGAACATTTTACTGTTCTTTCATAAAACCTCAAAACTATAATAGTAATAATAATAATAATAATAATAATAATAAGCTCAAGTTTCAAAGTATGAATGACTGCATTGAGTCCAGTCCCTCCAAATATGTTTCTGAATAATAATTAGAGCAATTTGTACAAGGAACACCAAAACAAATAAAGGTATTTGGTGTTTATCAAGACGGCACAGTAGCACAGTTGGTCGAGCTGCCGCCTCCCAGTGACAAGGTCGCCGGATCAAATCCCAGCCCAGGACCCATCATTGGTTGCGTCATTCATCCAAGGTTCTGCTCTGAGTTTTGATGTTCTAGTTTTAACAGGAGCAACGTGATCCAGAGCCTTTAAGCAGACAGAGTTGAACTGGGATGTCAGCGCAGACACCTTCCTCATTGCTCGTCTTCACTTTGACCAAGACTCAACTGATGATGGACGAATCGTCTCATTTCACTCCCTCACCTTGCAGTTGTTTAGTCCCGGTTCTTTTAAAGCAGGATCAGTCAAGTATTGTTGCCTATGTTTCTACAGAAAAATAATAATAAAAAAAAATAAAACAACAATCATATGTGAGCAGAGTGAACAGGAGAGGGCTCAGCACACATCCTTGAGGAGAGCCAGTGCTGAGGGTTATGGTGGAGGAGGAGAAGTTGTGGATCATCAATGACTGTGTTCTGTTTGTTAAGAAGTCTAGGACCCAGTTACAAATGGAGGGGCTTAGTCTTAGAGTGAATAGTTTGTTCAGGGTTTGGGGTATCATGGTGTTGAAGGCAGACGTGAAGTATCCACATCTGTTATACATTATCCATATCTGTGTAAATAAGTGCAGGTGATAAACTCAGACATCTCTTTCCAACTTTTGTAGATGCCAAGACATTCCCAGGGCAAAAATAATACAGCATCTAATCCATGGTCTCCCTGCTCCCTCTGGATAACACACTTCTCCCTCATCTTTAAAGATTTGTTGCATACTTTGCAACAACCAAGAACATTGTTTGTTCACTTGTGATGGCAAAAACACTTGTTCCGAGCAGGACATACTTCACAAAAAACCCAAGTCCAGAACTTCTGCAAAGTGTACAATTGTCCATCCTAGTAAAGAAAAGGGAATGTCACAATATTTGCTTTTCTGCACTAACCAAGTCCACTTCAAATTTCTGACCATTCACACAAGTTGGTGGATGATGTGTCCAAACCAAAATTCCAAAATCAGGGCTGCAAGAACAGAATAACATCAACCTTTCCTCGCTGCCCTGAGAGAGAAGACATTTCTCACTTCCTGAGGAGTAATGTAGCAGCTTTAAGACTGAGCCTGGCTCTCCTTTTGACAAAGCTCATTTTAGCTGCTTTTTCTTCCAGTCACGGCCTATCAGTCTTGATAGGAGGCTTGGGACAGAGTTGAACCAGTAAATCAAGAGGTTTATGTTTTGGCTAAACTCCTTCACTGCAGCAGACCAGAGCAACGCCCTTATTGTATGTAGTAATATGACCCTGCCATCACTCACGAACAAACTTTCATAAACTTGTGTAAAGAAAATATTCTACGGATAAACCCAAACTATGATGCAATAAACTAAAACATGAAAATATTTCGGTTGCAGGCAAAGTCATCTCAAAAGTGATCCTGAACCTTAAAACTGTTTGGTTGAAAAAAAAACATCCAGATGCTTCCTTACACAGATTATTTCAACTTTATTTACATAAATACTAAGAAATGCTTTCCTACAAGGTAGTTTTAAAGCCAATTCAAAAAGTCACTGGTCTAGAGAATTAGTACACATGTGTGTGCGTGTTTCTGGGAGACTCACGTTTTAGGAAAAGTTTTGAATAGATGAATAGCTTACAAGAAAGCAGCCCTAGAAGAGAGTTTTTAATTTTCTCTTGTCTTTAAACATGGAGAGGCCTAGTTGAGGTGCTTGAATCTCATTCTAATGTAGCAAATGTATACCGACCATCAGACAATGCAGTGGTTCCCAACCCTGGTCCTTGAGGAACACCATCCTGCGTGCTTTAGTTGTTTCCCCGCTTTGACACACCTGCTTTGAATCAATGGGTGACTAAAAGGCTTTTGTAGAACTGGATGACGTAATTAAATCACTGAATCAGGTGTGTTGGAGCAGAAAAACAACTAAAACATGCAGGATGGTGTTCCTCAAGGGCCAGTGTTGGGTAACCACTGCTGTACAGGGTAATCATTGAATCACATCCACATAACTTGTTTTGTTCAGGACTTCAGGTCCAGCAGAATTTCTTATCCAATATAAATGTAATTTACTCAGAACTGATCACTCTAGTTTGTGTCTGTGCGTCTTTTCACAATCTCTGTGGGGAGGGGTGACTTCACACAAACGGGGCGGAGAAGTAGAACAGGGGAATCAGAGCGCAGAGTGGAACAAGCTGTGATCTCTTTGACACAAGTGCACACACAATATGTCTGCGTTAGTTCCAGCTGTCCTGACGCAGAGCAGCCTAATTACACCACGTTGCTGCTAAACTAATTACAACTGTAATTAAAACACATGAAAGTTGCTCGAGTGGAAGAACGACTCTTCTGGACATGCAAGATGAATTCTTAAAAGGAGCAGAATTAGGTGTCTCAATGTTTTTTTCTATCTCTAAGAAGCAGCCCAGTGTTTGTAATTTTGTTGGTTTCTGTTGAGCTGGGTTGAAATTTTGATAGTAGCTAAAAAGAAACAAGCCTATAAGGCTAAGGTGATACTTTCAATATATTTATTTTACAGATTTGATGCCTACTGCGCAGTTCATCGAGTAAAAAGACTCAAATTGTGTAGTCAGCATGGTCCTTACTCAATTTGATTGATAATACATTTGACCTCTTTTATTACAGTCATATTTCTTGGATTAATTAGGTTGGAATAAATAAAAATTTACTGACAATGTCTCCTACCCTATGTATGAAGTGTTGCAGAACTGGAGCGCTCCTTCAGTGACAGACCGCTTCATCTGAGGTGCACAAGGGAGCGTTATCGCCGAACTAACAAGGTTAAGTCAGATCCTCTGGACAGATTATTCTTCTCATGTTGAAAAAGAATCCGTTTTCGCAGGTCCTTCCTCCCAGCAGCTGTCAGACTTTAAAACCATCACCCCTCCCAGCGAACTTGTTTACATCCCTGCTGTCGATAGCACAGTTTTTCCATTTCTTGTAAAAAGTCATATTTTATTTTTCTCTTTGCAAAAATACACAAATGATCCTTCTCAGTTGCACGTTTCTTTGAATATGAGTAAACTATTTTTAATAACTGCACAGTATTTTTTTTTCTTATGCTGTAAATTTGCCTCTACTCTTATTCGTACTTTCAGTTTTTATATTTTTACCTTTGTGTGAACGTGCATGCTTCTATTTGCCTGCCCCTTTGCTGCTGGTGCATCTAGATTACCCCACTGAGGGACAGTAAAAGTTGTTTCTATTTCTATTTATTTGGCTTTGCAGTTCGATATTGGCAGAGTTTAACACTGTGCAGGACTCCTTTCTAACCGAGCATGAATTTAACGTCAACAGATGATGCATGTCTGTCCTTCGTGACTTCAGTACATAACTCAGAGTTTCTTCTGCTCGTGGAGCAACCTCACCAAGTGGTAATATTTACTTTGCACTCTATAGATTGTTTTCTCAAAGGTGATAAAAGCCATTTTTTGTTAAGTTTAAGTGGCACGTGCGGGAAGTAGCTCAAACTTCACTTTTTTTCCATCTCTCTGGTTTAATTTTTACTCTAATTGGTGTTGAGCATGCATATTTACTTTTAGGAGAGAAAAAAATAAGAAGAAGCCGAGATCCTTACCAGTAAAATTGCATCAGAAATTCAAAATTGAATATTAACCTATATAAAAAGCATTGCTATACATTGAATAACTTACTGAATGTCTTTTGTAGCAGCTCCCTTAAGCACCCTCCACAGAGGAGCATCTTAGAAAAGTCCTCTGCAGATCTTCCATAACTACATGAACTTTCAGTGGTCTTCCTCTGGCAGCTCCACATTCTTTGGAATATTTTTTTCTAACACAGTATACCCACCATCTCTCCTCTGCATATGTTCAAACCACCTCAATCTGAGGAGCCATTGTGATTATTTTAAGTCTTGTCCACTCATCTCCTACTTGTTCAGTTTGTGTCTACTTGAGCTTCTTTTAAGCTTTTAGCCATTATTCTACACAGTCACCTTTTGCGGCTTTTCTGAAAAGATTCCAAGGTGTTCCCAAGCCAGGAGAGAGACAGTCTTTTTCCATTGTGTCCTGGGTCTTCCTCTGTATCTCTTTCCAGATGGACATGCCTGGAACACCTCTCTAGGGAAGTGTCCAGGTCACATCTTTACCAGATACTTGAACAACCTGAACCGGTTCCTCTAGACATGAAACATCCCACCTTATCTCTAAGATAGAGTTCAGCTACTCTGCAGAGAAAATGATTTTGATTCTTTCAGTAACTACCCAGAGTTCATGACCATCAGAGATGTAGAGCAACCGGTAAACAAACATTTTGCTTGCACCTTTTCACCACCATGAACTGGCACAGAGTCTGTCAATCTCACTCCATTTTTCCACTCACTAACGAACAAACCCCCGAGATACCTACATTCCTCTACTTGAGGCAGAACCATGCTCCCAAACCAGAGAGCGCGATCCACCCTTTTCCAGCTGAGGACCACAGCCTCAAATTTGAAGGTAATGATCCTCATCCCACTTCACACTCAGCTGTGAATCGCTCCAGTAAGATGGAGATCACAGCACAATGATGCCAACAGGACCACAGCAAAGACATAACCGTGATGCCACCAAACCGGACCTCTTCCACCTCCTGGCTGCACCGAGGAATGCTATCCAGAAAAGTAATGAACAGAATCTGTGACAATGAGCAGCCCTCATGGAGTCAAACCATCACATTGAAAGGATCTGATTTAATGCTGTCATGTGAACCAAACCCTTGCACCACCTGTATAGGGACTGAATGGCCCATAGCAATGGACTCCCAACCCTATAGTCACAGAGCACCCCCCCCCCCACATAACATGTCTCTGGGAACATGGTTGAATGTCTTCTCCAAGTCCACAAAACACATGTAGCAGGTTGAGGACCCTAATAATGTTAAAGAGCTGGTTCAAGGTTCCACAAGAAGCTGCATTGTTTGTCCTGATTCTGTATTTAATATTATTTATTTGCTATTGGTTTCCTGCCCTTTACCCTTCAGGCAGCCCCATACACAAAAACACTCTTAAAATAAAAGACACTCTAAACAAATCTTTGTCTTCAAAGAAAAAAAAGTTACAAGTAGTTTTTGATTTTGTTATTTGTGACAATGTGTTGGTGTGGACTGAGTAGGGAGTTGCATCTGCCAAGTAATCTAGTTCAAAACCACCAGGAAAAATGCCAGACGGTTTTCATCCTGCTGAGGAAATAATTATCTTTGCTAAAACACAACCATGATTTGTTTCTGGAAATCAAAAGCAAGCTTAAAAGAACTGTGAAAAAAAAAAATTTGGAGGAGAAAAGACTTGATATCGGGAGTATACCTCACTGGGCTGCAAATGTAGGAGATAGAGTGCAATTTACATTTGATTTAATTCTGTGAAGAAAAGGTACATTTTCACTTGCAGTCTCCTTGAATTCTGAGTGTCGACAACAGTTCATTGCCCAACTTCAATGTCCAGGACAACTGTTGATAATATTGAGCAAAGCTTTGTTGTACCAGTCTAAGAAAGTGAAGTCAGGTCTTCTGGATGGGTTAAAAAAATAAAGTTGAAAAATGTGTCTTCTGTCCAAAAGACTTTGTCAGTCTGAGGAGCTGTAGCCTTATAATTAACATCTAACATAGTGGATCTCTCTTTCAGGGATGAAGATAACAGCCTGATCGTTAGTGCCGTGATGGACAGCTGGCTTATGGTAGAAGCCAGCTGTCACTCTTTCAGGGATGATGTGCATATTTGTGATAGGGAGGAATGTAGGTCAGAGAGAGGAGTGAAGGAAGCCATCTTTGTGAAGAGAAATTGTCCATCATTAAACAGGGGCGGAGCCTCCATGTCCAATTTTCACCTGGTTACAACGCTGTTATTTCCAGTATCACTCAGCCCTCTGAATAGCAAGCGGCCATCAGGGCACTAACGATCGGTCATTAAGCTGATGGTCCTCCTTTAACATGTGAATGCTGTCACCAGCAGACATGTGCACATGTGCAAAATTATTTGCCCGGACTGAAATGTTTTCAGATTGAATTATTCAAACATGGGCACAATCTATTCACGACGAGCGTTTACATGTAGCGGGCTTTTAATCAGAACAGAAGTACTGACATGTGCAGAGAGGTAAACTTTCCTTAAAAATAAAATAAAATAAAAAAACACAGAAGAAGTTCTACTTCTGGTTTACTTCCTTGATGAACGTAAACAAACCTGAGCGCCCAAAATGGACCCGCGACAGGTTTTAATGACGGTGGAGACGTTCCTGCACTCCCTGACTGAGCTACAGGTGACACAGATCATTCTGAGCTCTGTCAAAGTTTCTAAGTGTTGTGTCACTCACCGACCAGGTTTGCTTCCCCGACGTGCTAATATTATTAGGATTAGCCAGGCAGAAATGACATAGGTCGTACACGCGCAGTAAAAATAATCCAAATGTGGCATTTACATGACACATTTTTATTCCTAATATCTGTTTAATCTGATTACTTATGTCCGTGTAGACATGGCTTGTGAGAAGGTGCTAAGTATTTGAGTTTGTTGGAGCTCCTCAAGCTGACGAAGTCTTTGGGATAAAAGAGGAAATGTTTCAAATTTATTTATTTTTTTTTATCCAACCAGAAGACCTGACTTAGCTTTGTTATATTTTTCTACTTGGATTATTGAACATGCATCAGGATATTTGTTGTGCAAGGTTTTTGAACATGTTCAGAATTCACGCCTACACATGCCTTAGCGACTCTCACAAATTAAGAATCCCCACTATTTGTCAAGATGCTATGGAGACGTCCACGTGGATCACAAACAGTCAAAGCCCAGTGAGATGCTGCCTTTTAGTGACCTACTGATGAGGAAAACCTGGTCAAGAACACACAAAGTGATGTGCTAGAAAAAACAGCAAAACAGTATCCGGGCATGACAAAACTAACCCGCACAGACCAGTTACACCAGTCTCACCATTATCTTTAATTTTTGAAGAATATAAAATGTCTTGCAAATCAATCACCAAGGTTCAAGGCAACGTTCTTGGAAGCTAAGCTTTGCTGAAACTTCACACAAAAACCCAACACAGTTAAGTCAGGTCCTCTGGATGGTTTCTTTTTATTGAAACGTTTCGTCTTTCATCCAAAAGACTTCATCAATCTGAGGAGCCACAACAAGCTCTGTCTTATAAATAGCGCCTTCACATAGTGGATCAACCAGTTTGATGGTGCTCAGGTGGAGTCCGCCCTCTCTCCCGCCAACCCATTTGAGGCAGTCATGGCCCAAGTGGTTCAAAACATCCTGACTCATGTTCAATAATCCAGGTAGAAAAATCCAACAAAGTTCAGTCAGGTCCTCTGGACAGTTTCTTTTGAAGAGAAAAGCAAATGAAATGAAGCCGTCCAGAGGACCCGACTTCACTTTGTTGGATTGTTCTAACTGGATTATTAAGCATGAAACAGTATACTGTACATTTGTCCATAAATTTCTCCAGCAAGGCCCATCTTTATCTTACTGCTTTACTAAGTCTTGCAGCTGGAGATTCATTTTAAAAGCTATAATACAAAGTACAATTACATTATTTCCATCATAGAAAATAAAAAGGCCTGACAGTATCAGTGCATGATGCCCCATTATAAGTGCAATGCTACTAATGATGTTTTTAGGTATTTTAATGGTTAAAAAAAGCTGAGTAGATGCCGTTTTATTTCTTTTAAATTGTGTCTGCCTGCCTTCCGAGTGGGCGGTGTATTTTTACTTTAGTGCCTCTGCTCTCATGTGCTCGTGCTCGCAGCACAGCCGGAGACTCGGCTGCGGTTTGTTACAGTTCTGTGCTCCGTTGCAATTGTCTAAGGTATGACAATTTGTGCAGCAGTCTTCTCTCACTCACATCCACCTGAGAGGAAGATAAAGAGTTGATTGAAGACTTGTCAGCCCAGTTGATAACGCTTAAATCAAAAGTTCTGCTCAGGGCGCACTTGACTGAGCTTTGTGTTGCTGAGACATGCTTCAAACTGACAACAATCTCAGCTCGAGCAACAAAAAAAAAAAGCTGAGCCAGGGTTATTTTGGAAAGCTTTAGAAATTGCTTGTCCCAACAAAAGTCTGGTCTTATTTTGGTTAAACTACTTCTGGTTGACTCCACTTATGGCACATAAAAACTCATAAAAAATAAAGGAATAGTTTACTTGGAAGTAGACCTGAATGAGAAGGTTGACTGAGCCTCTGCATACTGTAGTTCAAAGCCCGGCACTCTTAAATTAAAAGAAAATGTCAAAATTTCACACTAATTTGCAACATTTCAGCAACTGTTCTGTGGGTAAACCCTGACATTTGAAGGTGTTGGAGTATTCACCCACCATGGTTGGCTTATTATGGTCTGTTATCTAATTTTTTCTTGTGAAATCTATTCTAAGCTGCTTATAAAGTGGTTATTATATTATTTTAATGTTGGGTTTACTGGCGATGTAGTTTATTACATTTAGATTAAGCTGTAGTTGTATTTACTCTAAATAGTTTACAGTTTTTCATTTTCTGGATGTATTTACCTTTAAAGATTTTCACATTTAGAATATTTTATATCAAGATACTGCTATAAAACTTTTTTTTTTTTTAAAGTTGCATGCCATGCATATGGACATAAAATATTTTACTTTAGCTGTCATTTGCAAATTAAGAAAATCACGGTGTGCTTTCCTTCTAAAACAACAAAAAGCAGATATGTTCAAATAATAAAGAACCTACTGTTCCTTGACATCATCTATGTGATATTTTGCTGACACATTTCACTCTGTTAGACAATGGCCACATTTTAACAAATCTCATCATTAATTAGAGCTTCAAGCATAGTTAAAGGATTGCTCCCAGCTACTATGCTAAACTTTAGCCAAGTATGTTTATCGTGACAGGCCTAATTGCAGCTGGACTCGTGATTTCTTCTGTTGGTTCTATAGGAACACACCAAAACCATAATGGATTAACGACTCCATTTCAGGTTTTGACACCAGCTTTCTTAATTTTCAAGTATTAACGAGGAAAATAATTATTTCATGATAATCAAGCGAGACTAACAGACAAAAAACAACCGCGCTGTTCCTCAGACCTGACCGGTCTAAACAACCCCATTGTTGACTGGTGTGTGTGAAACTGCTGTCTGGTGCAACGACTAACACACTTTGTATTTTCAGGTTTTAACTGAAGGTGGTTTTTAGTTAAAGTGTGCAAATTTACCTAAAAAAGTTGAACAATTTTCTCCTTAAATTAATTATTGTTTTCAAAATTAATAATACGAGCTTTGCGAAGCAACCACCACAGCCCATTAACATGTCTAACCACTTGGGATTTTATCAACTTAATTGCTTTCCTTTATTTGCTTTGGCGGCGCTGTCACAATCACGTTGTACCATTAATGAATCGCTGAGCACCACAATTAATTTGACATTAGTACCACCAACTGCTCAACTAGCAGAGAGCAGCTGTTCAATTGTGTTAACTTTGTTGTGTTTTTTTTATCTTATTTCTCTGCAGAATGAGTACACCTGCCCGCGCCCGCTACCTGGAGCCTGGTTAGATGTGCCTACAATCCATTAACTCTCAGAAAGAACTTCCTCTGCAAGGTTGCCACAAATCAAAGAGACATAAACAAACCTGGATCTTGTCATTCCAATTCAAGGAGATATTTAAACGACAGTGGACCAATGAAAAGAGGAGAAAAAGCTTTTTTTTTTTTTTTAAATAGTTTTCTATGTTTTTGGTTGTTTTGAGGCCCTTCAGCTTTGGCACGTTCCAGGATGCTCACATCACAAACACTAGTGACTTGTTTTCCTAATGTGAGGAGAACAGCAGAGCCTTAGAAGATGACTCCTAAAGGAACAAGTATAATCAACTGGAATCTTTTTGTAAAAAAAAAAAAAAAAAAAAAAAAAAAAACAATTATGCTATGATGGTGCCTCACTGGAGCAGAAAACTACTAAGAAAGTCCCAAGCACCCATCACTAAAAAGGAATTTAATTCGTCTGGTGAAAGTTTTGCAGCATCTGGAAATATTGTTTGAAGCTTGTGAAAAATGTTTGCTTTTTTCCCCGTTAATGTTTACTAAATTCTTCTCAAATGCAAATACACTTCAACAATCCAGTTCAGTAAGAGGACAGTATGAGGCAAGAATAAAAAATAAAATAAAAAAAAAAAGCTCCAATCAGTGATGAAAATGTAATTTCCTACAATTCTAATGTTTATAATGTTGTACTTTATAAAAATGTGTTTGAGCACCAAATACCAAAGAGCCAATTGGATCTTTGTTTGCTTTTGGCTCACCTTTAAGTATGTCAGAACTGATCCGGGGTCTGTTTTTATTTTTATTTTTTCAGAAATCCATCTAAAAACACAAAGAAGCCTCAACTCCTGCCTGTCCAGCAGTGCTTTGCTACTGAAGTGGCTTTTTGTGTGCAACATGTACGTCTTTGTGAATAAATGGTCTTGCAGCGGCAGGAAGCTCGTTTGAAAGTTAACCGTCAGCTCAGCTTTATATTGAACAACTTTTTTTTTTTTTATACACACGACTTTCCTTAGAACAGTGGTTTCCCAGCACTGGTCCCTGAGGAACACCATCCTGCATGTTTCAGTTGTTTCCTGCGCCAACACGCCTGAGTCAGTGATTTAATTACTTCAAGTTCTGCAAAAGCTGGTTAATCACAGGACCTAATTTGGAAACCAATCTATGCTGGAACACAAATACTGGGCAGGCCAGCAGGGAGGGGGCGGGGTCTGGGGGTCCTCCCACAGAATGTTTTGATGATGCAGTTTCCTTCATTTTGGTGTATTTTAACGGGTTGTTAAACAGCTACGTTTAACTCCATTTGTAAACACTCCACTTCTGTCAAGCAGCCTGGGGGGGGGGGGGGGGG
>JARVGV010000578.1:26181141-26193933 GCA_031762435.1 Hypsolebias longignatus | reverse complement strand
TATATATACTTGGTTGTTTTTATTGTTTTGTGTTTGTTTTTGTGCTTTAGAAATAAATTGGTATGGTATGAACAGGGTGAGACACTCGCTAGTTACCGGTACCTGTATATACACTCGCTTGTTACCTAAACATAGTGAGACACTCGCTTGTTACCTGAACATTGAGACACTTGCTTTTGAGTCACCTGAACTGTGTGAGACACTCGCTTGTTACCTGAACAGGGTGAGACACACCATCGTCACCTGAGCATAGATACTCTCTTGTGACCTGAACATAGTGAGACACTCGCTTTTTACCTGAACCGGGTGAGACACTCGCTTGTTACCAGAACAGTAAGACACTTGCTTGTGACCTGAACAGGGTTAGACACTCGCTATTTATCTTAACTGTGAGACACTAGTTTGTTACCTGAAAAGGGTGAGACACAGGCTTGTTACCTGAACATAGTGAGTTACTCACTTGTTACCTGAACAGTGAGACACTCAATTGTGACCTGAACAGGGTGAGACACTTGCTCCTTACCTCAACAGGTGAGACACTCGCTTTTTACCTTAACCAGCTGAGACACTCACTGGTTACTGTACCTGAACAGAGTGAGACACTAGCTTTCCATGAGTTTTTCTTAGCTCATTTGAGCACTCATGATCATTTGCTGTGTGTTAACAGGTACGTGTGGCACTGCAGGATGCACCTGAGCAAGTTGAAGAGTTTGTGTCTCTGCTGAACAAGTTTGAACAGGTGAACGACGAACATGAAGTCACTTTGCTGTTCAGGAAGCTCTGCTGCATCCTGGGAAACCACACAGAACTCCTCAGAGACTTTGCTGCTTTCCTTCATCCAGAGCAGGCACTGCAATGTGGACTGGTGAGCATGGGGACAGGGTGTGGGCAGATAGTGTGCAGGTATTTTGACAGATGGAAAGGTTGTCGGACAGATGTACAGGTTGTGGGACTAGTGGAAAAGCTGTGGGGTATGTGGACAGATTGGTGGGCAGTTGGTTTGCAGGTAGTTGGACTGATGGAAAGGTTGTTGGGACAGGTGTACAGGTTGTGGGACAGTTGGTGTGCAGGTACAGTACTTGGACAGGTAGTTTGACAGATTGTGGTGCAGGTGGGCATGTCATTGGACAAGTTGTGGGACATTTGGTGAGAATTTAGTTGGACGGATTGTGAAACCATTGCTGAGTAGGTAGTTAGACAGGTGGACATGTTGTTGGACATTCATTTGGACAGGTTGTGGGACAGATGGACAGGTTGTAGGACAGGTGGACATGTTGTGGGACAATTAGGCATGTAGTTTGACAGGTGGACAGGTAGTTGGACAGGTTTTGGGACAGGTAGTTGTACAGGTTGTGAGACAGTTAGGCATGTAGTTGGACAGGTGGACAGGTTTTGGGACAGGTAGTTGGACAGGTTGTGGGACAGTTAGGCATGTAGTTGGACAGGTGGACAGGTAGTTGGACAGGTTGTGGGACATGTGTACGGGTTGTGGGACAGTTGGTGAGCAGGTAATTGGACCATTGGACATGTTATTGGACAGTTGGGCAGGTTTTTGACAGGTAGTTGGACAGGTGGACAGGTTGTGGGAGAGTTAGACATGTAGCTGGGCAGTTGGACAACTTGTGGGACAAGTGGATAGGTTGTGGGACAGTTGGACAGGTAGTTGAACAGGTGGACAGCTTGTGGGACAAGTGGACAGGTTGTGGGACAGTTGGACTGTTCGTAGGACCAGTCAGGTCTTCTCTCCTGTCTCTGTGCAGTTTGCTGAGCAGCAGGCATTTGAACGCAGTCGGCGTTTTCTTCGACAGCTGGAGATCAGTTTTGGAGATAATCCATCACATTATCAGAGGATCATCAAAGCCTTGCAGACTGGACCAGACCTGAGCCCAACCAGCATCCAGGAGGTCCGGTGGTTTCAAACATTATTGTCCAGATCCAACCAGCTGTTGTCCAGTTTATTCTGGTTGACAGTATCCATTGAACAGCAGCTGTTTCCTGCTTTCAGTTGAAAACTCAGATGGCGACGCTTCTGAAAGGCCACACCTACCTACAAGCTGAATTCTGGGTATTTTTTGATGATCTCCGCCCACCTCCTGCTCACCCGGGGCAGTTTGAAGAAACCCACTGGCTGGAGGAAGTAGAGGGTGGAGAGGGCAGTGGCCAGGTGTCAGGAGGCAGAGTCACTGGGAGCTTTGAAGAAGTGGTGCTGCCAGAGCTGGAAGAGGAAGAGGAGGGGCATAAAATCCAGCCAATGACAAGCCAGCGTAAAAGGAGGAAGATGAACTCCCACAGAAACTACAAGGTATGCAGAGAATCTGTCATCCAGATGTTTATTTGTTGGAATGTGTCTTTGTGTTGTCTCTGACTCAGTACTGAGGTGGGTATCTGTACCTGAATTCATTCATTAATTCAAGTTTATTTGATCAAGGACAGAACAATAAACAATTTTGCATGATTAATAACAATGCAACTGTTGTTTTGTATGTTGGTTTTCTAGCCACACGATAATTTGCAAACCCAGTCCTTGGTTGGACTTTTTTAAAAACAGCTAAAATAGAATTACCAGTAATGTTAATGTTCTTTGTCTGCTGTGATTTTCAAAATAACCTAATTTAAACATCATAATTGTATTTTTTATTTTTATTTTTTTTACTCAAGTTACATTCATTCATGTTCAATGTTTAGACCTGAAAAACACGAACCTGGACTCATCTGTCCTCACCAAGGTGTCTTTGCCCTCGGAGTGGGGTGCTAATTCTCCCACTCTTTGAAAACCCCTGCTGACTCAGGCTACATTCACACTGCAGGCTAATGCCGCCAAGTCAAATTCTTTCAAACCCGACCCAGTTCAAGTTCAAGAATCTGTATTATCCCCATGGGGCACTTTGTTTCACCGTCAGTAGAAACATAAAACATCTAGACTTTAAGAAATTAAATTAACCGTACATAGATCATCACTGTTCAACAAAAACTTGTAACAGTATATTGTTACATCATTTGTAAAACTTGTTACATTGTACCATACCATACTACTTTATTAATAGAGCACTTAAAACAGCAACAAGGGCAACCAACGTGCTGTACAGCAGAAACTTAACAGGCAAAGCACACAGCAAAAAGTACATAGATCCAAATGGAAAAATATAACAATTATGGCTAACACTGGAATACAGACAGATTCAAAACAAGCAGCATTGAGGCTCTCGCAGCTAAGCGCCGCTCTGGCCTTATTGTGGCAACCGCAGGAGCTCTAACTTATCCGGCCGGTCGCTATCTCTAACACTCTCGTGCCTATCCTGCACCTGTTCGCCAGGGTGCGCATTTGCCAAATCTTCTAAATCACCTGCGAACTCAGGAGCTCCAGCAACGCCTCCCGGTCACCATTCCGTTCCCGCACGCGCCCACCAGGGTGAGCACTCCGCCCATATCAGCAGAGTCCAGCTCTAGTTTGGCTGAAATGCAACTTTCCAGATAGAAGTTTCTGTTGGGATTTTTGCTACGCCCCCAAAATACGTAAATTTTCACCAGTCGTGATGCGGCTGCCAAATTTGGTGAGTTTTGGGATATGTAAAGGCCCCAAAAGGCCAATTCATTTGGAGGGAAAAATTGCAGGTCGGGCCCGTACAGAGCGATTACAATAGGCCTTCGCAGCGTTTTGCTGCTCGGGCCTAATTATCAATTCTATAGATACTGAGCTCAAATTCCCCACCATGCATTTCTTCAAGAAAGGCTTTTTGAATTCAATACTGTTATTATTTAAATAATATAATAAATTAATCCTTTATTTGTCTCAGTGGGGACATTTGACTGATAGGTTTATAAAGACATTCTGGTTTATTTATTTCCTACTGGTTTTGTTGTTTAGGTTGAATTTTTTGCATTGTACGTGTCTGAAACCTTTAAAAGTTTTCATGGTGGAATCGAGAGATGAATAATGTTCTCATGAACCAAAGCACAGTGATAAAGACAAACACTCGGGCACGCTGCGATATGCTCAGTTTCAAGTGGAAGCATGTGTTGTACTGATGAATCCAGAGGTTTCTGGGGTTTTTTTCCACAGTGAAACTGGGACACTTCTCATTCTCCATGAATCTAGTCAGACTACAGCTGCGGAGCTGCACAAACTTTTCCAAGACACACTTGAAGCTCACAGCGGGGGGTGAACGTTTGAGACTTACAGAGAGGAAAGTCAACTCTGAAGATTTTCATCAGAAAAAGAGATGAACATTTTGATGAACTTGGCTGTATAAACCCAAGAGCCGCAGTAGGGATGCACAATATTATCGACATGGTATCGGCCAATATTAGCGATGAATAGTAATAAAGTTAAATATCGGACATCGGCCATTCCATCAAAATACCTCAACGATATAAAAAGTGCTGTTTTTGTGTAACAACCCAGTGACAAGGACGCCTGCAGCGCCAGCACAATGCTATGACATCACGCCCGCCGTTGAGTTTGGATTTGGAGAAAATTTGCAAATTTGCATTGCGAATATTGTCATTGTGTTAGCGAGAGTAAATGTCATGAATAAATTTGACATTAAACATAATTCAAGTTGAAGTTACATCATTTTCAGCACCTTTTTGGCATATGCAAACTGACAAGACCATAATGCAAAATAATGTATTTTACAAAATAATAATAGGTAGGCCTAGGGAAAAAATATCAATATTGGTATCGGTTATTGGCCAAATAAGTTTTGACATATCGGCCAAAAATCCAATATCGTGCATCCATAAGCTGCAGGGCTTTCGAAGACCTTCCCTCATCCGTCCTCTGTGAAACGGTCTGTGCTGTGGGTTGTCTCCTACCTTCAGTAGTAGGTGATACTTCAGCACCCTCTGCATGGGAACCACCAGAAGATCCTGCAGCTTGAACTTCCCTTCCTGCACTTTCATGGTGCATTCCTGTGGAACGACGGCACAAGCAGCAACACATTCACAACACAGCCGACAACAGAGTGGTGGATTACAGGATAACAATAATTCATTTGTTGTTTAATAATGCACCGCTGCATTGCTGCCGCTACACGTTCTCGAAGCGTTCCAATAAAAACAACGACGGTTGTTCATTCTTTTAGGGCACAAAACGCTGCTCACGCCAGAATTTGTGACACAATTATTCTACATGCTGACTCTGAGATTCTTCTAAATAATGAATGAGTTCACATAAACTCTGCATCATCTTTATGAAAAAAAGTATATTTTGTTGCTTTTATTCTCTCATACAGCTTAATGATTTGTGAAGATATTTGTTGAATAGTTTGAATAACTGCAGCTGCAGAAATAGCTTATCCCTCTTCACCAACAAGGTTTTATAAAGAGACGATAAAGAAGCTAATTTAGCCGATAACAAAGCTGTTTTATTCTGAGACGATCTCGGCACCGAACACCCCGGCTGTGATCGCCTTATTATGTTGTCAATAGCACCTAAAGCCCTTTCTTTGCTCAGCTGCTGATCCTGCTATTACACAGCAACTCTGCAGGGAGGGCTCAAGTTCAACTTCCTGTTAAAGCTCCCATAGGATCAGAAAACAACAGCACGGAGACAAAAAGGGACATCTTGCTGCAGAAATGGCTTCTGAAACTCACACAGATTTAAATCTGATAAATATTACAGCAGAAATGTTCTTCCCATTCATGATTTTTATATTTTTTTAAATAAAAAAAAAAAATAAATAAAAATTTCTAATGGTTGAGTCAGGTCCTCTGGACAGATTCTTGTTGTTGAAACATTTAGTCTTTTATCCAAAAGACTTCTTCAGTCTGATAATAGTGCTGAAATAGCACCATTATACCACTATTACTATATACTGTAGCACTATTTTATTTCTGTTTAGGATCAGATTAGAAAGATTTTAAATGGCAAAATGTTTAAAATTCCTTAATTTTTAAATAAATATTTAGTATTTTATCTTTAAAGGCTGAAAATGATCCCAAAGGTTGCATGCTGTATCACATTTGTTCTGATGTTTCCAAAAGCAGCCCCAAACCCTTATTTACTTTTATGGTATTAAATAAGTCTGTATGATTTAAAATGTGGTGATACAATGATAATTTTGGCTTTTTCCATGGGCTACGTGGTGAACGGATCACACCTCGACTTTAATCTTGACGTCCTCTCGTGTTGCTGTTAGCTCATCCAGTGTTTTCTGGGCGTTCTCCATGTGGCTGCAGTACTGACCATAGATCAACAACCTGAAGGTAGAGACACAACAACAAAACCCAAACATGAACCTAAACACACACACACACACAGCTCATCCTCCTTTAGGAAATAAATGGGAAAGAGTCAAATTTTGATTCCTTCACATGAAATGCACACATCACTCACACAGTATATTATACAGTGGTCCCAACCCTGGTCTTTGAAGAACACCATCCTGCATGTTTTAGTTGTTTCTCTGCTCCAACACACCTGATTAATTGATTTAATTACTTCCTTGAGTTCTGCAACCTGTTCATCACCCATTCATTTAAATCACGTGTCAAAGCAGGGGAAACAATTAAAACATACAGGATGGTGTTCCTCAAGGACCAGGGTTGGGACCACTGTATTATACAAGTGCCTTATGTGAGGAGTTTACATTGAAGTGGTTCCGATTGACTCACCTCAATGTTGTTCATAAACTCAATGCAACTCTACTGCAATTTTATTTTACAATTGCAGAAAACTAAAATCAATTTGTCCTTTTGATCTTAGACACAATAAAAAATTGTGATGGACAACAAGGATTGTGACTGAGACATGTTCTCCTTTGTGGCAAGATCATCATGTGCATGTTTCATCTAAAACAGGAGGCTTATTAAGAACTAATAAGGCTCTTCTGAAAGTCTGAATTGTTCCAGCTTTAATATTATTCTAAAAACCGCAATAAAAGAGAGATCGCTGTCAAATATGTCAATTAGCTGTGAACTTCTGAGAGGTTTATAGGCTTTAGGCAATGCACTGTACATTAATTTTAAGATGAATACCACAGTTTGAGAGGTCAGATTAGGAGACATTTGGCACCACGGGGGGTGGCAGATAAATGAACGTGTGAATTAATGCGTTATGATTAGAAACATACACTGGGCTTATCCTAAGGCAGCGTTTGTCATAGCGGCATGCTGCTGCCCACAAACTGTGATCACACAGCACTAATGAAAGACAGTTGCCAAGCAGATTTCTTGTTATCACTCTGGGAGGGGGACATCATTTGGCTATATGAAAGCTTTGTTCATTAAATATTACAATGGGACACTGACACAGATCTGTGGGTTCAGCTTGGCGGGAGTTCAAAGTCATCTCGCCTGGAGGACATAACATTCCTCTCACTCACTCTGACTTAAAGTAGGACATTGGCACGGCTGGTAGAACCCCCACTGCCACAACCCTGACCCCGCCTTCACCAGGGCTGGCACATGTCTTAATCTGAATCTTGAATAACGTGAGGAACACCAGCATCCTGAAGTCTAATCATGCCCCTGATACATCGTAAATGCAAGAAAGAGCAGCTCTGCAAATGCTGAAAAAAAAAATAAATAAATAAATAATAATAATAATAAAATAAAAAACAAATAAATAAATCAAATTAAAAAAAGGTTGCTTGCTGGAGGAGCAGCACAGACTGAAAACCTGAAGATGCACAGTTGACATGTTAGATGCCTAAACTGCACTTTCAGATATTTTTTTTTATTTTGAACAGATTTTTATTGACAATTTAAAGTCTAACAATCTTAGAAGGAATGTATTTCATTTGCCATCTTTATTCCAAAGTTTTAAACTATGATCGTCTTATGTTGAGAAATGATAGTTATAGACATTTTGCTTAAGTCCCAACAATACTGTTAGGGGCAATCTCAAGTTTTTATTTATTTTTTCCCCCCAAGGGTGTTAATGGATGAAAAAAAAAAAGTTCTTATTAGTGGTTAGCGCTGTTGCCTCACAGAAAGAAAGTCCTGGGTTCAATTCCCAGCGTAACAGGCCATAGTATACCCCAAGTCTGGAATGCATCTGGGATTAAACGGGACTAGGCCAATTTATACTTTGGGGTATAACATGGCCTAAGCCTATTCATACCTCTTAGGCCAGATTGTACCTGCATGACATCATTGTAGGAGTTGTGGTTTTGTCCCTGGGGTTGTGGTTTTTTCTGTGTTCCCCCTGATCCTCTGTTTCTCTTTATTGGGTTTGGGTTTCTCTAGTATCTAGCACCATCTTGTGTCGTGTTCATGTCTTGCATCCTGTCTCCTTCTCTGGCATCTGTGATTGTTCACAAGTGCCTTCACTTTGTCTGATTGGTGTTTCCGCTATATAAGTCTTAATAAATTATATTTATATTCAGTGCTACGCTCATTTACTGCAACTGTAAACATGTAAAATGTATTTTAAAATAATGCAACCCTTTCAGTAAGGTGATGGTTAAAATGACGGTGTTGCCTGAATACTAATAAATCTCCATTATCGATGCAAAAGCATGTTTTTACATATCGTTTTCTATTCTAAAAATCTTCTCAAACCGTTGAGGCTGTAAAACACAGAGCATGTCCAAACTTCACAATTTCCCTCTAACTTTACACTACTGTCCAAACTTGCATGGCCATCTGGAGATTTACTCTGTAATGACTTGACTTTTACTGGCAGTGGTCAAAATAACCTCCACACCCCCCTGCAGAGAGGCTCCAGCATTGCTTAAGCCCTGGCCTAACAAGGCCCTGATTAAGACTTGATCTATCCACGAGGAGACAGCTCTCTCAGCCCTTGCTCCTCTGGGAGGACGGAGATTGAGATTAATGGGGGCCTTGATCAATTATAAGGCAGCAGATGGACCGTACAGTGTCACATGAATATGGTGGCACATACCAAAGGCACAAGTCAGGACATAATGAGACATGACGGTTTCTGTTACAAAGCTGTTTCAAGTTGAGAATGTAAAAAAAGATACAGTGTCTCAAATGAAAGAACAAACTGTAATAAAAGCTTAGGAATTGATGGGATGTACCGGTATGTGTAACACATTTAAATAACATATGATGCATGTGATTAATTGTAACTATACACTCACACATACGCTACAACATCAACTGATACATTTTTTTATAACAGTGTGTTTAATGATTTAAGTTATGCACATGGAGTCTAAGCATATGGTGAAGTACTTCACAAAATACTATGAATGACACATACCGGTACTGCATAAATGTGTACACTGAAGAGCTGAAAATTTAAGGGTGAATGCTGCTTGGAATTATTTTTCTCCCTGAGTACAGTTTTTCTTATTAAAGTTTAAGGTCAAGCAGCTAGGTGGCACAGTTGGTAGAGATGCTGTCTCTCAGCAAGCAGGTTGCCCCGGTTGAAATCCAGGTCTGGGGGCCTTTCTGGGTGGAGTTTGCATGTTCTCTCCATGCATGCATGGGTTTTCTCCGGGTACTCCAGTTTCCTCCCACAGACCAAAAACATGCACGTTAGGCTAATTGGTAACTCTAAATTGCCCCTAGGTGTGAGTGAGAGAGTGAATGGTTGTTAGTCTCTATGTGGCCCTGAGATGGACTTGCAGCCTGTCCAGGGTGAACCCCGCCTCTTGCACAGTGATGGCTGGACATGGGCACCAGTGACCCCCGTGACCCGAAAAAGAAGAAGCAGGTAAGGATAAAGGATGGATGGAAGTTTAAGATCACCTTTGCCCCACCTGGATCATAGCATTCATCCAAAATGTGGAACTGTGGGGCAGACCTTAATCCTGAAACGCTTCTGAGGGAGTCATGGAAGCTTCATTGGTCAGTTCACGTGTGTTTGGCTTACCACCATAATGCCCAAATGGGTTACATTGGGGGTGCTGGGGTTCATCAGATGAACTATCCAGTCCTTGTACAACTATAGCAAGAGAAGGAGAATGTAGAGAACCTCAACCTCATGTCTGCTTTTTGGCTGTTGACCTTTTGAAGCCATTATTTCTAGTACACACTGTGTTTGTAGCCGAGTGAAGGGGCCAGGGTAAGAATCAGCTTCAAGTCTAAGGCCATGGTTTCCAACCGGAAAAAGTACTTTGAATTGGGGATGAGTCTACCTCAAGTGGAAGAATTTATATATACAAAAGTCTCTCAATTTACTGACTGATCTATAGTCTAACCCTCACCTATTTGGATAATGAAAGAACAAGATCATGGATACAGGCGATTGAAAAAGGCTTCCTCGGTTTGGTGGCCTGGTTCAATCTTTTAGATGAGAAGCTTCATCCTTCAGGGTGAGCGCACAGTAGAGCTACTGCTCCTCCTGAGGTGGTCTGGGCCCCTGATCTGGAAGGCTCATTTCAAAAGAAAGTTCAAAAGAAGCCCGCTGTCACAGTTTCACTTTTCCAGCACATTTGACCCATTTATTGTTTTCGCAGCTGCAGGCAGCTGTTTACAAGCTCCAACACTTGTAGGCTTGTCTCTCAACACCAAATGTCTTCATTCAGTTTATGCATTTATGAAAAATTGTACAGTATTTAGAATACATTTTGAGAAGAACACTTTTTATAAAAGCCCTTTAACTCGAATCTTTGTCCTCTTTTTGTGAAACAGGCAGAGTAACAAAAGTGCTAATGACAGACAGGAAAATGGCTTTATATGTCTAATTTCCAATCCCATCAGTACGACATAGACACGGATATTCTTTATTCGACTAACAACTAACCTAATCACTCATCTTTTTCAATTCTACATGGAAAGAAGTCCATGGCTGACAACCTTCAAAAATACAAAGGGCAGCTGGAGCTCAGAAGGTACAGTTGTTGTCTTGAAAGTTGAAAGGACGTTTAACCTCCTAGGACCTGGCATCCACATATGCAAGAATCCAGGTCTTAGGAGGTTAAATCAATCTCCAACTTCCTCAGCTAAAGAAAAAAGGAAAAAAAAAAAAGCTTTGTTTTTGGTCTCGTTTGCATATTTGAGCCAATTAAATTTCTTCTTTAATACGCCAAAAACAAACAGAATTTATGGCCAAATATATATAAAATATTTGAAGAGGATTAATGGGGGATTATATATTCAGGGAGGCAATTCAGATTAAACTTGCTTAGAAAGTAAATTGGCAATCAAGTGTTAGAAATTCTATGGCTGTCCAGCTGGCAAAATTGCTCTGCAATGCTAACGAGTAATAGAAGAAGTAAAGCAGGAACTTAAAAACAGCAGAATTGTTTGAGACAATGGGTGTTGGTAAAGCAGTTAAAACGTCTATTCTTTTCTTTGTTGGTAATATGACCCCGCTGTGCTGGCCTCTTCCATAATGAGAACGCTGCTGTGCATGTTATTTCACAGAAAACACAATTTTGGGTAACAGTGCCCAGGGCATTCACCCTCACCCTTGTGGAGTGCAGCAAGCTGAGTCAGACAGCTGAGGCAATCTCCAAGCAAAGCAGAAGTGACAGGCTGTGGAGCCGGGTAATATTCTGTGACACATGGCACCGGGACCCCCTCACCTCCACTCAACAAAACCAGCAACCAGCAAATGAAGGCGAACACAGAGCAAAGACCCTCTCTAAAGAGGCCCATAGTGAGACTATGATTAGGCGTCGCCTGAATATCTGGGAGCCAAATTACTCCGGAAATGAGTTGGAGAATGTTGCAAATGAGTATATCAACAAGAGGGCATTTAGATGCCCATTTGGTTTATAGGGCTTCCTTTGAGTGCACTTTTTCCATTCAGCCTGGGCCTGGCTGTTTAAGAACTGGGAAGATAAAACAGTGACATTTTCAGCATGGCTTCCAGTTCAATGGCAAACACACAAAAAGGGCTTTTCATCTTTTGCTTCAACGTGAGAAAAAAACTACAAGCGCATTGTTGTAAAGGTCACAGCGACTTACAAGCACAGATAACCAAATTAATTATGCCAAGCCGAGTCCTCAGGAAAACTGCTGAGAAGCCTGAGAAAAGCTCTGCTGTGTGAGTCCAAATCCCCTGGTTACAGTTGTTTATCGCTGCAGGGACACAAGACTGTGTGGAGGCTTGAAATGAGGAAGGTATACATTTCAATCATCAGCAGAGAGTGAAAGCTCGTGAAGCAGAGCACCCGCAAATCAAATGAATCGTTTACCTAAAATAACCCTGCATCGTATTTTGGAGAATGTCATGAAAAGGTAAACGGCAACAATGAGCGGAGTGTCATCTGCAAATTTGTTTATGAAAAGAGGTAAATGTTAAGCTGTTTTTAATCTCTTGGTTTCTGCAGGGCTGCACGAGAGAATGGCAATGTCTAAAAGACTGGCTTTAGTTTCTTGCAAAGTCTGCTCAGACAACCCCCCAGTCCTTTCATAGGATTTAATTATCTATATGGAGTTTTAGGGGCCATTTGAAAAATATTTTTAACCACTGCTCAATAAGATGTTAGTCAGACAGGTCCATTGCTTGACTCACACCATGCAATTTGTGGCCATCTGAAACAATTAGTAAATGCCACCCTATTCAAGCACGGCACTTTAAAATCTAGTACTCGTGCCACACAATGCACAATTTACTAGATGCTGGACTGCATGGCTTTTTGTTGCAGGAGATAAAAGAGAGGTATCTGTCCAACAATAAAAAGAGAATAAGTGCTGGTGTTGATGCACCTGGACTTAAAACAGGAGAATTTAAGAAAATGGGACAACTGTAGACACGCTGATAGCTGAACAAATAGACTGATTACAGCAGCAGTCACAGTGCACAGTTCTCTAGAACATTTCTGACTTCTTGTGATATACAGGTAGTCCTCGACTTACGAACGGGTTCCGGACCTAAGAACGGTTCGTAACTCGATTCTGCCGTAACTCGGAGCCGAACGCACATGG
>JARVGV010000578.1:26161500-26181041 GCA_031762435.1 Hypsolebias longignatus | reverse complement strand
CTCTGAACCACACGCACATGGCGCTGTATGTCCGCATTTTCGGCCTTAAATCGAAACTGAAACTAAAACGGCAATCGGTAACGTCTTTTTAAACACGTTTTTTCAATGTAAAACAACTTCTAATGGCCGTTTTAATGTGTTTTAATGTGTTTCCAAGCAGTTAGTTAACAAAATACCCTAAAAAAAAAACGGAAAAATTATAGAATGCTGCATAAAAAAGGCAACGAACGGCGCAATGACGTCACTGAGGGCGGCGCCGTAGGTCGATGGCGCCATAGGTCGGGGACAGCCTGTATTTGGTTTTAAGAGTGCTAAATCGACTGTCGGTGAACCTGTCACACTGAAGGACCACAAATTCAAGCTCAGAACCAAAGATTTCCTTATGATTCCACCCAACCCCCTAGACAAAGTAAAATTTATCTACAGCAGCCAAAATAATAAAGTAAAAATCAAGTTTTGTGTGAATGTATTTTATCAAGTTTACATCTATTAGTAAGAAATAAATTGTTTGTTTCACACCATCTTTGCAGTGGAAATGTCTTAATCTTAAAAAATGTTCTTGTAATGAACATATCACTTGAACAAATGTATGTTGCACAAAGTGTCAAGTGTACTCGAGTAGATTTAATCATCAACATTGAGGCAGCTGCCAAGGTGGACACGACAAATACAGACTGAACAAAAGTGTGTACAAAAAGGACCTATTTTGTACCAAAAGGTAATTACACATAGAAACCAAAACTGCAAGGGTACATTTTGGCAGACGTACAAAATGATCTGGAGCCGACTGGTAACAATAATTTTACTGGTTTTATGTTTTTGTTGTTTTTTAATTTATTTATTTTTTTTACAAAGTCTCAAACAAATTCCCAAATTTGTACAGAAACTTTTTGTTACTAAACCTCATCTAAGACTAAAAAAAAAAAAAAATCATTAGTTGCTGCTATGAAATTTCTAGAGTCAGACAAGCTTAACAGAGGATATGGCCCTTAAGGTTTGACCTTTTTACCCATACAAACTAATGTTTCACCAAAAAATGCAGTTATTATTTCAAGTTGGAAACATCAAAAAGAGCAGAGATGAGAGTCAGCACCTCCAAATCTGAGACCATGGTACTCAGTTAGAAAAGGGTGGATTGCTCTCTTCAGGTCGAAGGTGAGATTCTGCCTCAAGTGGAGGAGTTCAAGTTGGGGTTTTGTTCACAAATGAGGGAATAATGGAGCGTAAGATTGACAGATGGATTAGTGCAGCGTCTGCAGTATTGTGGACCTTGTGCCCGTCCGTTGTGGTGAAGAGGGAGCTGAGCTGTAAGACAAAGCTCTCTGTTTACTGGTCAGTCTATGCTCCTACCCTCAGCTATGGTCATGAACTCTGGGTAGCAACCAAAAGAATGAGATTGTGGATACAGTTGGTTGAAACAAGTTTTTATTTATTAACCTTTATTTAACCAAGCAAATCCCATTGAGATCACAGATCTCTTTTGCAAGGGAGCCCTGAAGGCAGCCCGACATGCATGTTTTTGATCTGTGGGAGGAAACCGGAGTATCTGGAGAAAACCCATGTAAGCACAAGAAGAACATGCACACTCCATACAGAAAGATTCCAGGTCCATCCTGGGATTGAACTCAAGACCTTCTCACTGTGAGGCAACAGTGCTAACCACTGAGTCATCATGCTGCGGAGCTTACTCTGCAAGATAGAAGTTCAGTTATATGGGAGACACTTGGAGTAGAACCACAGCTCATCCACATCAAGAGGAGCCAGTTGAGGTGGTTCAGGCATCTGGTAAGGATGCTTCCTGGGTGCATCCCTAGGGAGGTGCTCTGGGAGGAGACCCAGGGAACGCTGGAGAGACTACATCTCTCGGTTGGCCTGGGAACGCCTTGGAGTCCTCCCAGAAGAGCTAGAAGAGGTGGCTGTGGAAAGAGGTGTCTGGACCTCTCTGCTCAAGCTGCTGCCCCCATGACCCGACTTAATAAGTGGAAGATAATGGATGGATGGAAACATCAAAAGGAAAAAAAAAACTGCTATCAAGAACGTTGCGCACAGCAGGATAATAATATGCACTTACATATGCAAGAACAGGGCCTTACATACACACATGCAGAGAGGTGAGTGACTCACTCTTGCATTGATGGCTGGATTATTTAAGGAGACTGTCGTTTCTGAGGCAGCGTACAGAATCATGACCCAAGGCAGAACCTATCATCACCATCATTACCATTACCTATGAAGCAGTCCCACTCGGCGCAGCAGGGAGGCAAATCACTGCTCCCGTCAAGGGGGCAAATTATCCACACGCTTTACTGCAGCTGTGCAAGATGGTGATCAAAGAGAAATCCCTATTTATCTCAAAGTTTTCCCGCCACCTTCACTGCGCTTTCCAATCCAAACTGCTGAAATTTCCCACCATGTGACACATTTTATCAAATGAATCATTCTCAATATTAACTTGTATTCCAATACTGTTATTTTTCCAACTTTCTGCTGCTCCCATTGTCAGCGGTCGTCGCCACAGCGGACTAAATTGCACGAAGACTTATCATTTTTACACTGGATGCCCTTCTTTATGCAACCACAGCCCACCAAGCTACCACAGCTGTCTTATGGAGCAGAGAGCAGCCAATAGGGCACCCATGGGAGCTGATGGTGGGGATCAAGTGTCTTGCTCTAGGGCAGTGGTTCCCAACCCTGGTCCCTGAGGAACACCATCCTGCATGTTTTAGTTGTTCCTCTGCTCCAACACACCTGATTTGAATTAAAGGGTGATTAACAGGCCTCTGCCAAAACTCAGGGAAGTAATTAAACCACTTAATTGAGCAGAGAAACAACTAAAACGTGCAGGATGGTGTTCCTCAAGGACCAGGGTTGGGAACCACTGCTCTAGGGCACAGATTGTGGCAAATGAGGGTGGAGGCAGGTGTGGGAGTTTCATCCTTCCTAACAACATTTTTTGATGCTGTCGGTTCTGGGGGTTGAACGAGTGACCCTCCGATCACAGGCCCACCCTCCCCAACTGCCATACCACCACTTCCGCTAATTAACTTGTATTCCAATACAATATCCAGAAACGATAAAGAGCATAGCTAATATTTTCTTAGAGCTTATTTTATATTTAAAGATCTTTTTTATTAGTTTTTGTTGATGCTGTTTTGTCATTTTAGAGGATCAGAAAAGAAAGAGATCCCATAAGAGTGGTACGCAATAAAAAGTCCAGCTGGCTCATGGTCAAACCAGGGATCTGAGGCTTGATAGCACTTGTGCTTTTGTGAAATGTACCCAAACCACTCTGCCTCTGGATGACCCCTCTGTTGCTTATTTTAACTAAATGAAATGTATAACTACAAATAAAGTACACAATAGTTAAAAACTGAAGCAATGAATAATGCATGTAGAAGATTACATTTAAAAAATCATCTTCTGGAGTAAAAAAGAGAAGAGGATCACGCCTGACACGATGAATGCAGAATGCATGTTCTTTGATAGTCTGGGGTCACTCGAGAACAATTGGCTCCATGCTCTCTCAGCTTGTTTCCACCCTCACAAAGCTTTACATCTTTAACTCACTTATTTTTTGAGCACTAATCCCATCAATGGTCTGTAAATACTCCATTCAATGCAGTCCTACGATTAAAGGGCAGACAGAAGCTTCTACCTTAACTGGATTTTAATGTGGGTCCTAAACGCTAACAAAGAACAGAGTGCAGATAGCAGGACACTAACCTTTCCTTAAAGTCGAGAAATATCTTCCCAAGGCCGCTTCCTCCACTGATCATGTTTAGGTCGATGGCTTGCAGAAGGGCGAAGTGAACTCTGATTATATCCTGAGAAAAGATAATAAAAATGTATCATACTGGGACAGGCTAGCAATGATACGAACATGCACAGGGTATTTCACACCACATCAATAGGACGATATAAACCAGTCAACTCACTCTACAGCTGACGTTTCTTATGTGCAAGGTTTTAGGATATAAAACTTTTCTTTTTCTGTTGGAACATAAATATGAATGAAATAAGAGTAGAATAGAATAGAATTCAAAATCTTCTAACATACAAAGCTCTCAACAACCTAGCTCCATTTTATGTTACAGATCTTACTCTTCCACATTTTCCTAACAAAGCATTTCACTCTCAGACTGCAGGTTTACTTGTGGTTCCTAGAGTTTCCAAAAGCAGAATGGGAAAAAAGATCTTCCAGTTATCAGGCTCCTCTCTTGTGGAAACAACTTCCAGTTTTAAGACTAGGCTTAAGTCGTTCCTTTTTGATAAATCCTATAGTTAGGGTTGGCTTGTGTTTCCTGAGCCATCCCTTAGTTAGGCTGCTATAGGCTTAGACTGCTGGAGGACAAACTGACCACATTTCCTCTCGCTGCTGCTGTCTACTTACTCTACTCTATCGGTTTGTATTTCTACACGTTTTGTATTTGTAATTATTTCTATCTCTAGCATGTGTTTTTTGTCTTTCTTCCAACAGGGGGTACACCTGCACCTACATCTGGACCTGCCAATCTGTGTTTGTCTGTTTATACCCCCTGTCCTCTCAAACCCAGCTAGTCTAAGCAGACGGCTGCTCGTCCTGAGCCTGGCTCTGCTGGAGGTTTCTTCCTGTTAAAAGGGAGTTTTTCCTTGCTCAGAATGGGAGACTGTGACGAAGTGAAGATTCAGTGCTTCCTTCCTTTGATAGACAAGTTATACTAACTGGCTTTGTATGTAAGTGGATGTTTATGAGCAGTGCCCTGAGACAACTTCTGTTGTGATTTGGCGCTCTATAAATAAAGTGACTTGAAACTGAATTGAAGGAAATAAGGTTAAAAACAGAGGGGAAAATGTGTTTTAAATGACATGATGCGAAGGATCCAAGATGACTTTTTGGGTTGTCAAAAACAAATATTTATAAGCTTTCTCTATGGAACCAGTTAAAACCAGCTTTAGCAATAGCCTTGGTCTGGTTATTTAAATAGGAAAACCCTAAATGAGTTACACTGCATGGGAGGGTGTCCAGTGTCAAACCTTTTCTTTCTCCTACTAATATATATATTTAAAAAAATAAATAAATAATAATAATAATATAAACAGACTAATGTTTACATTTTTTTTAGAAAAATGAACAATGAGCCAGGTAAAGTCCTCTACTTATCATCCTTTATGTTTCTTTACTCTTTATTCGGGAGGATGCTCCAAGAAGCCTTTTAGCTTGATTGTTTGACCTTGTTTGTGAAGCAAGGGGGCGGTTCAATGATGGACAGCCATTTGTGGAATTATCTTGCTCCTGCAAAAGCATTTCATGGCAGAATTACTTTAATACATTTTGGGGCAACCATCTGCTTCCCAGTGATGGTGTCATCATCCAGGATGACAAGTCGCTGATTTCTATCGTTGTAGTATGTTAAATGTTGCCCGGCAGAAACAAAAAAACTCCTAAAAATGACCTTCGGAATCCTGAACATTTTCAAACACCTATGATGCATTTTGGAGCAACGTGCACCAAACAGCTTTCAGGTTTGACTTAAAAAATAAAAATAGACTGAATGTTTGTATGACAAACTTGGCTGCTGCTGCCTAAAAAAGTATAAAGCCAATAAGAAATAATATATATTAAAAAATTAAAAAATCAGATTTCAATCATTTGTTTCCATTCGTTTCTAACACTTGCAAATGCTACAGTTGTCATTGCTCATTAGTTGTTTCTAAAAGGTATTAAAATAACTGAATCATCTGTTTATGTTGTTGCTGTGTTGGAAATTAACTTCACCAACACATCAAGTGATTAATTATGAGTATTTGCATCCTTAATGTACAGCACATACACAACACAACATGTCATTCAGTCACAAACTGAATTATTCGCATGCTGCAAAGGCAGATGTTGCTCTTCGCTTGACCGGCATCTTACCTCAAAGTTGACAAAAATAGCCTCCATTTCTTGTGGGCTGAAGACTTGCTTCAGTGGGATCATGTAATTCTTGAAGGAAAGTGAGAAACAAATAAGTGACTTTTATAAAAAATAAAAATACATAAATCAATAATATTTCCTACAAAGAAAGTGACAACTGAGTTTTTTTTTTTTTTTCAATGAGCTTATAAAATGAAACAGAGCTCTCGTCAGGCTTTTAGCAGAAATCAATACAGTCTACACAGTAAAAATGGAGGCAACTTATATCAAGTCATTCACTTCGAGGCTGCAACACACAGGTTGATAATTGCACAGAGCTGTTGTGCAGGTTGCAGCTGACAGGAACAACCTGCCTGCGATTTCCCCTATAAGGTTGTCGCATTTCATCATCGTAATGGTAACAAACAGACCGACTTAGAAGCAGCGTAAAAATGACAAGACTTTATGAATCCCAACTCAATTAAGCTTTACGAGTCCTCTGATAATAAGAGGCATATTTATTCTCATTTACCCTCACGTTGCTCTGATGTGGCAAACACAGAATGCACATTTGCTTTAATGAAATTAGTGGAGCGGGTGATTTGTGGCGCTCCATCAAATCGCAGATGAAATCTGCCAACACTGAAAGTGATGCGTTAGCAGCACTCATCTCAACAGTTATTTAATATTACACAGAGATAACAGGAGTGTTTGAAGGTGTGTGAATTTAGCCATTTGGAGTGATAGTTATTATTTGTTGGAGTCCGGTTCTATGGCAGTATCTTACCTGTAGTAGATAGCACTTTTATGGCTTGAATTTGAAGAGACAGAGTTTAACTCTGATCAGATTGACAAGCTAAAGTTTAGTTCAAGTGTTCAAAGATCCCAGTGGATTGGTATCATTTAAAATAACATAAATATCAAAACTTTCAGTGCGGTTTATGCTAACACTACACTGAAAATATTTGTATTACACAATCGTTGACATCATTTTCTAGTTATTTGCACAAATAGTAGCAGAGGCAGCCAACCCTTTACGATGTTGCACGTAGCAGTTCGTTTAGTTAGCGCGACTGATACGTTCAGCAGCCTCAGCACCTTCAGCATGTTATGGTTTGTGCACAGCATACGTCGTCGTGTAGTAAAATCAATGCTGTTTGATTGAGAAAACAGCAACAAATTACCGTAAATAATTTGTGTCATGCTAAATTGTAGAGGTTTAATATTAGCTAATGTAGCATTTATTGAACGTAATTTTTGGACTATAAGCTGCTACTTTTTTCACATGCTTTGAAAACCTCGGCTTATACAATGTTGCAGCTAATTTATGGACTTATTTATTTTTTGACGGGCTAACGAGCTTCATGCCACCAAAACATTTAGCCTCGTCATACCCGGTCGATCGCGTAGCTGCTTCGTCCTCCCGACTAAATGAGAATACTTGAAAAATATATACAGTATATAATCTGACCAATGAAATTACCGAACAGGTCACAGTGACCCCAGGGAGGGGGAAAACTTGTCCCCCCTTCCATGGGGGCACAACAAAGTATTTGCTCTATATTGATCACTTCAAAAATGATCAGACTATATCTTTAAACCCAGTTCACTTAAATGTTGACTTTGTCTGATTTGTTTTTCAAAGTTGACATTATTAACCTGAAATAAATGAAGAACTAGGAGATAAAACATTCCTGCCATTAAAATCTAGATGGGCAGAAACACCAAGGATGGTTTTATCATTCAGAAAACAATAAGTTCAACTCCTTTTGCAATATTCAGAAATTAAATACCTCCTGCTATTCTTCTGGCAACTTGTCACCTTTAATGTGCACATAAAGCTCCAGGGATCAGAGTCTCCCGTTGGGGCTCAGCCAATAATTACCTTATTGATCAGCTCTTGTGACATTTGTGCTCCCAAATGATGCGGGTGATATTTGACATTTCCTTGCTGAGACATAACACCACAGCAGCAAACATGTGGCAAAAGGAAACCATCGCTCCACGTTTGAGGTCAACGAGCATGCATGTTCTCAAACCTTTAAACTCACCTTCTCAATGTCCTCCAAAGTCTTGTAGTACTTTGCTTCAGTCTGCTGGATCTCCACTAAGCAGCAGTTTCTCTTGTCGTCTTCCGTCATACCCATTTTCTACAATGAGGATAAAAAACACACGTGTTTATATATTTAGAAAAACACTGTTGTTCATGTCTGATTGCTCGAATTGCAGGTTTTAATAGTCAGTTACACATTGTTTCATCAGAACAACACTTCTATTAATATTTAAGTTGGATTAGCTAATTGGTTTTAATTTTTAAGCCATCTGGAAATGAATAAAATATTGATTTTAAAAAGAAACAAAAAGAAGCATGCATGTAAATGAGCTTTAGTGTGTCATGGGGTGTACGTGTGTGTTCAATAAAAATAAATACAGCAACTGCAAATGAATCCGAGGTTGATACATTGAGGAAAAAAATGTTGAAAACATAAAACATATCCAAACTTCAACACTCGACATGATTTATGATTTATTTCATCATCTTAAAATATTGATGATAGTTTCAGGACTATTTCTTAAATTTTCCTACAAGCTTGACACACATTTCTTTTAATGTTTTTTATTTGTATTTTTATAATGATTCAAGCAAAACTTATAAACACACAGACATGGAAACAGGGACTTCCTGTTGTGTTTGGTGAATTTAACATTTTTGGCTAAGCTCAAACCCGTTATTTTGTTCTTAATTTTATATCCATCTTCCCTTTAATGAATACTCAAATGAAAAGTTCTGAATGTTGCACAACTTGGTGATTATAAATAATCTGGCCATCACAGCCAAACGAAGGAAGCGCTCTAATGTAGGAAGACTGTTGGTTTGTTGGTTACCTTTAGGACTAAAGCTCTTGATTAGATAATTGATGCTTAATCAGCAAGATTGATTCTGAATTTAAAGTAAAAACAAACAAACAAACAAAAGAGTTCTAGTAGGAAATTAATCGTCAGCCTGTGAAGGACTTTATTGTTTATAAATTAATCCAGAAGTTCAAATAGGTCCTGATATTTTCATAACTTGGTTGTTGGGGATTGCCTAGTAAGGCAGTCACCTATTATTATCATCCACCAGACAAGGGTTTCTTAACCTTACAGTATATCTTACAGAAGATGAAGGCTATCTATGGGTCGGATTTGGTTGGCAGGCCGTAGACTGATGAAGTCCTCTGGATGAGATACAAAACATTTCTCAGTTAAAGAGGCTGGTCCAGATGACAAGATTTAAAGTTTTTTGTTGTTTATAGCTTACACTTCCATCAATTTTAATGCGGCCCAAACAAACCGTAATACAATAATAATAATAATAATAGTGTTATTTGTTGTCATCATTGTATGCTTCCATACAATGGCAAAATTGGCTCTCTGAATTAAACCCATCCACCACCCAGGTGGAGCAGTGGGCAGCTATTGAGGGCGCCCAGGGAGCAATTGGGGCTAGGGTGTCCTGCTCAGAGACACCACGAAATGTGCAATGACTGGGGATCGAACCTGGGACTTTTGGGTCCCAAGTCGGCTGCCCTGCCTCTGCCCCATCTCGGCCCCCACAAATGTTATATCAAAACGACCAGGTCCGCACCGTGATGTGTGCTATTATTTTATTGGTGTTTTGAGTTATCGTGGCGATGTAATTGGCAAACAAACACACCATTTTTATTAGTCATTTTTCATAGCAAATCAAATATCCAAGATGGCTGCCTGAGCTAAAAAGGAAAAATATTGTAAATCAGCCTTGGTGTGGTGGTAATTGAGACCAATACCCAATAAACACATAAAAAAAAAAGATGGCCGCTAAAGCTTAATTTAAATGGCTTTACTGCAGATATTTTTACACAGAGCTGAAATTTGGTGAGGTTATAGCTGAGAATGTTTCCCATCACATACTGAATCCAAATCAAAACTCTAAGATGGCCACCATAGATTAAAATAATAAATTTGAGCTGAAATTTGGGATGGTGGTAGCTGAGAACAAACCCCAACACAAACTACTGACGCCTCGTGGCAGTCCCCGTCAAAGTTTCTCCAGGAACTTTCTAGTTTCAGTTTCTTATTCCTAATAATAATAATAATAATACTATTAAAACTAACTAAGCTATAGTGACTGGGTTGATGCAATTTTAGGAGTAAAATAAACACAGGACAAGATAAAATGTGTTTATATGTTCTTTTTGCACTGTTTTTGTGAAAACAAAAAGCACCTTAGGGCATAAAGCTTTTGTATTTTGTGACACAAAAGAAAGCACCTCAACTACGGATTCAGTAAATTAGCCATCTGTAGCAGATTTGGCTCAAATTACAAGCGTGGATTAGACAAAAACTGGCGCAAACAATGTACGACCTCCTCAGTCGTGTTCCGGCTTTACTCCAACGTGTAATTAATGAAGAACAAAACGAGAAGTGGAGCACAACGCCAACACAACAGAGTTGGTCGTAGCAGATGGTGGTGTTAGACATCACTTAACACTGCAGACATGGAGATGAAGTCACGAGCAGTGAGTCACACTTTGGACCAGATGGGGTCTCCGCCGCCACCATGCATGGGTCACTAAGCTAAGTGGCAGGTCAGTCCCTTTGAAATGTTTGAAATGAAGCGATGAGGGGAGTTGTGTTGTGAGTCACAAACACATCAGCACTCACCTGCATGTATCTGATCTGCAGCATGAGGAGAGCAAAGCAAGAAAAAGTTTAAATAAACACTTAGTGGAAGCGTGTTCATGTCCAAGAAGATAAACATGACAAAAGCAGCTAAATACATGATTTCTCAAGCACTTTCCTTCTATTGCATTTTCATAATGCAATAACTAATTTTACCTTCATGATATGAATAAATAATGAAAAAAAAATCAGATCAGTTTATGGAAAATTGAATGGATGGATTTCCATTAATATGGGATTGGGGCTCGTTGCTATGGCTGTTCGGTCCCTGTACAAGTGGTGCGAGAGTTTGGTTTGCATTGACGGCAGTAAGTTGGACCCCTTCAGGGTGGGAGTTGGACTCTGCCAGGGCTGCCTGTTGTCACCGATTCTGTTCATAACGTTTACAGACAGAATTTATCGGTGCAGCCAGGAGGCGGAAAGAGTCCAGTTTGGTGGTCTCAGGATTCCATCTCTGCTCTTTGCAGATGATGTGGTCCTGTTGGTGTCATCGTGCCGTGATCTTCAGCTCTCACTAGAGCGGTTTGCAGGTGAATGTGAACCAGCAGGGGTGAGAATCAGCCCATCCAAATCTGAAGCCATGGTCCTCAGTCAGAAAAGGGTGGACTACTCTTTTCGGGTCGAGGGTGAGGTTCTGCCTCAAGTGGAGTTCAAGTATCTCAGGGTTCACAAGTGAGGGAAGAATGGGGCACAAGATTGATTGACAGATTGGTGCAGTGTCTACAGTATTGTGGACTCTGTGCTGGTCCATTGCAGTGAATAGGGAGTGGAGCCTAAGGCAAAGCTCTCTGTTTACTACATTGCTACCCTTATATATGGTCATGAACTCTGGGTAGTGGCAGAAGGAATGAGATTGCGGATACAGGCAGTTGAAATTAGTTTCCTCCGCAGGGTAGCTGGACTCTCCCTTAGAGATAGGTTGAGAAGTTCAGTTATCTGGGAGAGACTCCGAGTAGAACCACTGCTCCTCCACATCAAAAGGACCCAGTTGAGGTGGTTCGAGCAACTGGTAAGGATGCACCCTGGACGCATCCCTAGGGAGGTGCTTCAGGCATGTCCGATTGGGCGGTAGAGCTGTCATTTCTAACCCCAACCCAGAGCCGGCCCCACCCGACCTGGATTCAGACTGGGCTAGGCCATAATAATGAGCTTAATGCACAAGCCAGGTCGGTGTTGGGCTTTTTATTGCATCAGGGACGTGCACGGCCAATAATCCAATTATATGCCAACATGGCTTGCCATACATTACCTGCTGCATGCAGCCATTTGACCGCACGCTGACCAGCCAGTTGAAAGAGGTAAAAATTCAGTTAAGCTTCAGATGGACTACTGTCAGTGATCCATCAGCCCAAATGGGCATTCAATCAGCCACGGCACTCAGCGGCAGTGCGCAGCATTCAGCGGACGCGTGCGGCTGACGAGCCAAACAGGTGAGATCACAAAACATCCGACATGTCAGAGCAGGATGCAGGCAGAAGCAAAGGAAGCATTTAATGCACTTTGATGGCTCCTCAGCTCCGATCTTCCCCCTTTGTTCAGCCGCGCGCGTCTGCTAACCATTAATAATAGTCAGTGGTATAAGTAATCAAAGCTTAATTCATTTATTTATTTATTTTTTCAGGTTCTGACCTGTAATTACTGTTAATTCGTCGGATCGGGTGGGGTGCGGAGCTGATGGCTGCGGGCTGGGGTTCAGGTCAGATCAGATTTTTTGGACCAGAGTGCAACTCTACTGGGAGGACACCCCCGGAAAGATCCAGGACACGCTGGAGAGACTACGTCTCTCGGTTGGCATGGGGACACCTTGGAGTCCTCCCAGAAGAGATGGAAGAGGTGGCTGTGGAAACAGGTGTCTGGACATCCCTGCTCAGGATGCTGGCCCCATGACTTCAGAACAGGCGGAAGATAATGGATGGATGGACGTCTACATAAGCTGATTAGCTTAGTTTCAGGGTTGCTAACAGCCACACAGCCTAAGATGATGGACGGATGGATGGATGGATGGATGGATGGATGGATGGATGGAAGGATGGTTTCTTTCTTTCTTCCAAATGTTATAAGATGCATTCACAGCCCAGAGAGGCAAAAAATGGCTGGCAGTCATGAGACAGTGGTGACATTATTTATTAAACATATTTTTTAATAGTTTTGCTGTTCTGGATTTTTTTAAAAACTCAATAATGAAAGTAATTTGTTAAAAATACCATTTTATATGTACAGTATATTTATTTGTGCAAAAATATTTATTAGCATTATTTTGATGATCTATCCTGTTCCTTTGGCTTGTGTTTCGGCTTATCTTACAGAATTAGCAGCGGTACGGTAATGTTAGCTTCACTGGCCCTCAGCAGGTGAAAATGTTGGTTTTAAATCAAACAATGAATATGAGACCAGAGAGCCAATGCTGTTTCTAGTCACTAAAATAAAAATGAGTCTACACTTAAAATAAAACACAGCAAATTAGGTTTCTCTCTTTAAACCACCGCTTTATTCATTTAATGTTTATGCGGTTTTTGTTTCAATTTCAACCTTATCAAGAAAAATACATTACAGGGAATTGAAAAGGACAGTTAAGCTATATTTATTTTTATTTTAATGAACACTTTGGTGATTTTGGTAGTGAAGTTTTAGCCCAGCAACAAAAACAGTTGGTAAAAACTTCTTACAGATAAATTTGCTCAAGTAAAAATGGCTCATTTTACACACAAATATCTGAATGTAACAGCTGATTTTATTATTCTCTTGTCTCATATTTATGTTTACTGCCAAATGTTTTCAGTGTACAGCAAAATAAATAAATAAATAACATGATCCACAGCAAAACAATTCTTCAGTGACACACATGCACACGGGACATTTGTAATTTGGCATGTGGCTGCGACAGAGCTCATCAGAAACTGATGCTTCAGTACAAAGATCTCACCATGGGTTGTCGTACTTCCACCTTAATGATGTCCTCATAGATGTCATCGCCATCGTCATCGCACGGCACGCAGTCGTAGATGTCATCCTCGCCCAAGTCGTGCTCGCTGGAGAAAGACGAGCAGAGTTAAGATCAAGAAACTAAACTTTGCCAAACGAGCGTTCCTGAGGAGTGATATGGTTTTCTTGATGCGTAGTGCTCGAAGCAAGGCGACAAATCACCATGTGGCAAACCTCCCAAGTGTTGTGCTGTGTAAGTGGCATTTCCCTTTAATCTGTTGTTTTGGCACCCAGCGAGCTAAGTGACCTTTAATTAGACCAGCAGCCAGCAGTGAAACAGACAGTTGCTGTGGAGTCCCCTCTGCTCGTCATGCTGTCAGTCCTGCCTCTGCAACGTAACGGCTTCACAAACAGACTTATGTCAAACAACAGCTTTAACACTGGACATGAATTTACACCATCTTAGCCTATAATTTATGGAATTTACTAACGTTGAACGTCTTAGACAGGGCTATGACAGGGCTAGTCAACTGGTGGCCCAGGGGCCAAATCAGGCCCACGGATGAACTCAGTCCGGCCCACCAATGGGTTCATTGGAAGTAAAACTAGATTTTAAACCATAAAACAAACTTTCATAATGACAATAACTGCTGGATGTCCGGCCTCTGAGCTCTTGGCTTTCAGTAACTGTGGCCTCCTGAGCAGTTTAGTTGAATAGCCCTGCTTATGACTTTTCCTAAAACATTATTTTAAATGATTTCATGTCTGTGATGCACATTGTTCAAATTATGAAGGTATGCTGCAAGCTAAGGTATAACTTTTTATTATTAATTTGTTGCTTATTTTGTTGGATAATTTTATTTATTTATCTAGGTTTGAACTAAAAACTGTCAGAGGTTTTAGTCTCATCTTACATCTGTAACGTTTAAATGTCTTAAATTGTGATTTTTTTTTTTAACTTGCATTGTATTTTACGTCTTATTATCGGATGTTTTGTTGTAAATATTTTAATATTATTGTTGTTAAGACTGTTGCTGCAATTGTAATGGCTTGTTTGCACATTGGCCAGGACATCCATGTAAATACTTGCCACTGTAAACGTCGCACCACTGTATATATCGCATTTTACCTATTAATGAGACACTTGGCTTGCCATATTACAAAATGGTAGTGTTCAACATTCTCCATGTCAGAATGAATGAAATTGTCAGATCGCCGCCAAAATTGGGTGAAAAATATGGTGAAAAAAAAAAAAACCATAAATACATCGCTTTGCTTTATTGCAGGGCATGTTAATTTATACAAAAATGTGCGACTTATACAGCTAATAGCATGGTAATAATCTCAGTGGATTTCTTTCCTGGTAAAATAAAGGTTTAAATACAAAAACTACATTATAGTCACCATTGTTACCATGGCAGCTAAACTGAAGCGCAAACACTGTGTAATATTTTAAACAAACCAAATTTTAAACAAATTTGTGTCAGTTTGTGTGCCTTACAAATGTATGACACTATTTTAGCATTTTTTAAATATGGGATTTCTTACAATATTTTTTTTTTTTTGGCAAGCCATAGCTTAAAATAGACAGTTTATCTAATGATGTAATGATGGTTGCAGACTCTGGTCAGTGCAGTGATTTTATTGGATTCGTCATCAGCTTTTGACACAGTCGACAACAAGATTCTGCAACATAGACTGCAAAATGAGTTGGGAATTTCTGGAACTGTTCTTATCCGAGCAACAGAACCTTACCATGTTTACAAATTACATACTAAGATCACTCTGTTATTGTATGGTGTTCCACAGGGTTTAGTCTTAGGTCCTATTCTGTTCCTTTTATACATCAGCCCCCTTGGAAATATTATCAGTAGCTTTAATAAGGTGTCTGACTATTTGTATGCTGATGAGCATTTTGTGATTTTATCCATGAAAGGTGCTACTGTATATAAATAAAGTTTACTTACTTAATGACTATTCTAACACAAAATAAAGCAAAGCTATAGGTTTAAAAAAGTTGGAAATATGTTGCAGAGCTTTCCACAATCATTTGTTTACTTGTGATGTTTTGCTGTCGGAGCTAAAACATCCTCCTTCAGAGTGAACAGGGGATGATGAAATCTGCCCTCAATCTAATATTCACCGTGCGATAACGCTCCTGTGAGTCTTGTTTGAAGTTTTAATTGAGGTGTCCTGGTTCATTCTCAGCAATGTGTTTTTTTAATCATTCATTAAGTAAAAGTGGTTTATGTTGAGAACTGAGGAGGCTGCGTGGGAGGACAGAGGCCATCTGATGTCGTCCAATCAGCATCTTCCCTCCCATCCATGGGACCACCGTACGCCACTGAGGTCTAAGTGTTGGACGGCACAGAAGCAACCGCTGAACTTAATTTGACTTTAAACACCCAGTTTCTGCTGCAACATCAAAGGTGTAAAAGAAAACCAGCCTTTGCAACTTCTGTTTGTTTGATCTTTAAAATTTGGAATTTAATAATGGATCTGTTTCCTCTAAAGAACAAAGATGGTTAGAGGGATATTTTTCAAAGATAAACTAACACGTGGGTTTAAAGTTGCCTCAATATTCAGCAATGCTGCAAAGGGGCTGAGGGAAATAGACAAACAGTTTTCCTTCGAATAATAAAAAAAATAAAATTCAAAAATACTACAAAAGTACTTTATTAATCCCAAAGGGAAAACAAGTTGTGTTTAACTTGTAGATCATCTTGGTTTCATTAGAGTTGTTCTAGATGCTGATGGCTTTGGGCAGGAAGGATCTCTTTTAGCAGTCCATCCCACAGCAGATCAGAAGAAATTGGCTACAGATGCCGATCCGTCCACCCAGACCCAGCAGACCTCTCGGTCCTCTTGGGCATCAGGACTGCCTGAATGCTGGGCAGAACTCCTCCCTGAGCGATGGCCATTTCTCCCAGCAGCCAGCCGAGCCCCTTGTCGCAGCGGACTCGCGTTTCCCACTACCTCCAAGATCTCGGTGGTCAGGCACTCAAGCACAGCCTTTGTGTAGACGGTAATGCACCCATGGCACCTCCTTTTCAACTCATTTGGGATTTGGGGCTGTAGCTGAGCTATTATTTGAGCTTTTCAAATGTTAATCAGCTGCTCCCAGTTGTAGAAAACCACCTTGTTGTTATGGTTACGCATCATCACAAATGTCCAAAAGTAAAAAAAAAAAAAAGGTTTTTGTAAAAATCCTTCCAGCGGCACAGCATCTGATACCAGAGGAAGTTATCATTTGAAAAAAGTGATTTACATCGAGGAAAAACAAGTATTTAAAGTTTTCAAAAGCAACATCTCAGAATGAATGTAAAAGAGCTGCTCCAACATGTAGCCACCTTGAGAGGCACAGTTCTGGAACTATTTTTAAAACTTTTTTTCCTTTTTAATAATAAAAAGGATGCAATGGGTTATTGAACCATTGATTAATTGTCACAAAGTTAAATAAAAACTAAAATGAATCCCAGATTTCATAAAGATTAGAAGCCCTACTTGCATTAATATACATGCAGTCACTTGTTTGATGAAGAAAGTGGCCTGTAAACATAATAAACTGTGTCAGTTTAATCTGAATATACCCATTTTATTTTATCATAGACAAGTAAAGAACTGATTATTTTTGAAAATCTGACAAAAAGTTAAAAGTATCTACAAATCAATTGTGGTAATTTAATTTGGTCATTTAACATTTGTTAGCAAGGAAACAAACATAGAATATGCAACATTTATTCAATATTTTTTCTCATTCTTTTAAACTGGTTTGATTACTAAGAACAGTTTATAATTACCAGATAAATACTTAACCAAAATGTTGTTTTTTTACTTCAGGAAATTTTCTAACAAAGAAACATTTCATGCTGGAGTGACCGAGAGACATTAAGAGTATAAGGTTTTAAGAGACGGTGAAGCACACAATGATTTTTTTCTTTCATTATGTAGGACAAAAAATTTTCATATAACATTTTAAAGTGGTCTTGACTTTAAATCAAGGTTTCCAAAGGTCTCGTAAAGTTTTTTTTTTTTATCAGCTGATTTTTTTTAAATCACTTTTAGCCAAGACCTTGTAAATAAACCATTTGTAAGTGAAGGTGCTAAATCATCGTTTGATAAATCACTCAACACAAACTTACAAAATATGAAAATGTTTCAAGATAATGATAATAATGGCTTATCAATTAATAAGCCTCAAGGTCTACTGGCAAAAAAAAAAAAACAAAACAAAAAAAAAAAACTATCCAGACACTTTTTAAATACAGCTTGTTTAAGACGTTTGTTCAAATTCTGATTTGTCTACAAAAAACAGCCAAAGATAAAACAAGCATTGACTTTTGCACCAGCACAACTTGCTAAAAAGTGTCTAGATAATGTCAACGTCTCTGCTGTAATTTATTTTTATTGACAGAGTGTAATACTAAATCATTTCAGGAGCTTATTCTGTGAGCTACACGCTGCTTAAAGCAACAAGTGGTTGTATTTAAAAACGTGTCAATTAAAAAAAAAAAAAGACTTTGGTAATCTTATTTAGATTGTTTAGAAAATTTGATTAAAAGTTGAAAATAATGTGGAGAAAACCGTTACACAAGCTTCTTAAAGTGTTGCAGAATATTTAATTATCATTTTCAAAATAATTTACTTAAAGGCATTAAATGTTTGGCTCAATATTTAATGATTTCATTTTTAATTTAAACATATGATTACTTTAGTAATAAACATAAAAGAACTAGAGCTTAACCGATATATCGGTAGTGGCAATATATTGTCCCTACCGATATATCGGTCAGGCTCTAATTGTAACCACAGATTGCTTAAAGATGTGGACAGGACTACAGTAGCCAAAATATCCACATAATGATGGACTAATGTTTTTTTTTTGTTTTTTTTTGGTCATAACTAATTTTACTTTTCTCACATTTTAACTAATTAAATCAATAACATTATAATAACGTTTTTTTTTTTTTTTAGTATTGTCTATATCATATTGTATTAGAGTATTGTATTGTTGACTGTTATAGTATTGTAAATATAGTAGTATAAAATAAAATTGTATACTAAAAATCTTTGGCAGGGTTCAAATAATTGTGAATTAAACATAAAATATCAGTTTATGTCAAACTTGGTCCAGAAATATGAAAATAAACATTAAATTTAAGATTAAGTGGAACAATTATGTGAGTCTAATCTACGTCTTCACATACAAATTACTTCATTTATAGTGTGGTCCTGTTGCAATAACAAGTAATAACAAAATGTCTATTTGACTTAATATCTTGTGCTAAAAATACCCTAAGTAAGTTCCCTCATTTTATAAGCTGTTGACTTGTTACGTCCTCCTCCTCGAGGGGTTAATGCAGCAAAATAAACTGCTAAAAAAAGTGACACAAAGAGCTTGTGACAGTGCAAACTTGGGGATGGAAATCTATGTGTGCCTTTCTCGGAGGAAATAAGTCCCTTGGCTACTGTGCTCGATCCTCCCCATTTCATGCTTTGTCGACTCCAGGATGGAGTCATTCCAGACGGGGAGGACTTCGAGTTTAGTGAGGTGAAAACGTGACACGTGAACACCAGAGGGAGGAAGGACAGCACAGACTTACCACATTAACCTGTGAGACCTCAATTAGATGGGGAAACTGATACGGTCCAGCAGAATGCAAACAACCGCGTGACTCACGACAACATAAATGCGTGTACATCCACATCGCCTGACATGAGTTCTCCTGACATTGTAAAAATAAATCCTCCAACAACACAAGTGACTTCCACTTAACCTTTGAAAATGATAATCAGTCGAGCAAACAAGCATCTTCCACATATTTAACATCCAAACAAACAGAATGGAGGAGAGCCATGCAGGGCTTATTATCTACAAATATATAAAAACAAAAACAAACAAGAATAAGAGTAAATGGTAAATGGAGCTTACTTATATAGCGCTTTCCAGCCCCCATGAGGGACCCCAAAGCACTTCACAGTACCAGCCATCCACCCATTCATACACACATTCATACACCGGTAGCGGTGGCTGCCATGC
>JARVGV010000578.1:26116970-26131526 GCA_031762435.1 Hypsolebias longignatus | reverse complement strand
AAAGATGGTGACAATTTAATGATTTTACTTCAACTTTTAATTTGCTGGCAAAGTCTGAAGACTTTTTTTTTTTGGCCGATTCATCGATTAATCGATAAAATATCGGCCGATTCTTCGATTGTTGAATTAATCGTTAGTTGCAGCCCTAATCCAGATCAAGTGTGTCAAAGCAGGAAAACAACTAAAACATTCAGGATGGTGTTCCCCAAGGACCAGCGTTGGGAATCACTGTTTTAAAGACAGAAAAAAAAAAAAGCTTAGCCAAATATGCACTCTCCTCGTCTTATATCAGTGAAGATGAAGAACAAAAGCCTAGATCTCACATTTTGTGTTTGACTGCACACACAGCAGTGCATCTTTGAACAATGAGCACATTGCATGACTGGGTTCAGTCGCCCATCAAATTGGTGAAGGCTATCGGGAGGCGGGCTTTCATAAATCCTGACTGAAGTCCGATTGGCACCTGCCACATCGCACAAAATCTCTTCAAAGCAGACCTTCCAGCTGCTTGATTACAGGGATTTCACTGCATTTGTGTGGGCAAGAAAAGCCTGCGGGTTGGCCTGAGGAGCTGAAAGAGTGCTGCCTCTGACTTAAAGACCCATCGTGCACTATCAAAGTCAAACTTAACAGCTAAAAGCCCACATTCAACCCCCACACATGAAATATAAAGAATTCCTGCTTACCTCAGTGATTATGTGTTAGCCAAATGTAATGCAAATGAAGCTAAGGGTTTTAAAGCTGGTCGGTCAAGCATTTCCTACAACCATCAATGTGTTATTGATGTGAATATACACCAGCAAATCAATTTTAGAGCTTTTATAGCTTTAGGACCTTCAGCATTGATTTGATTTGAGCATGTGCTGCTTGAACAGAAAAAGGGCAACGCTGGTCAATGTGTGCAAATCGCCCTCTAAGATCGCTTCAGCCTTGTTGACACCTGCCGATGTGTGGAAGCCAGGCCCGTGACCTGTCCCATTTCATGCTGAATCACCAAACACGAGTTTGCTCACGCAGGTGAGACAACGTCTGCATGTCAGGAGATGTGGGTGCTAGAAAAAATAAATGGATTCACAAACAATCACGTGTAGACTTCATTAAATCTTTAACTTGCCAGTAAATGAGAGAACAGTCAGTTCCACAGAAAGTAAAATCATCACAGAGTTTTAGTCTGCCCATTCTGCTGACATCGATTAAGAGCTGCCTCTGCCCTCCTAAAGCAAAGTTGTTGGTTTTTAGGAACCTCTTATTACATGTCCACCAGCCCAGCCACGATCATAACAGCTGCAGGCAAAGACGCCGGGAAGTTGCAGAAAACAAGCACCTCTCACCTCTGTTCTCAGGGAGCAAATACCAACAAGATAAAGGGCCGACGAACCGTGAACTTTTTGCTGTCTTTTTACAGATAGTCGCATCAAAAAGAAAATAATTTATCATTCTCAATGATATTTATGTAATACAGTTAGAAAGGTTATTAATATAGGGAAATAACATAGACTGTACAAGGAAGCAGATCAATAAATAATATATTCCTTTCAAACTGGGCATGTGTATATTGACACACACACACATATCCAAAGACTTAAGACTAAGAAAAAGGACAAAGTGGCCTCTTTGAAACAGAACACATTGGATAACGCTGTATCGGCTTACAGATGCAAAGGGTGAGGCATAGGCAAAGGACTGATCATTGTATGCAGATGAATATCTAATATATATTCAGAGATTGGAGATCTGTCACAATTAACAACTTTTGCTGGGCGATTAATTGTCTCAGAAATTATTGTGATAAATGATATTATTTGAAATTTGACAATAATTAGTAATTATTGTCAATTTTAAGAAGAACTGTTGGTTGCTTTGTTTTGTGTGTAGTACCTTTTTTGACCACAGGATGGCAGTATAAGACTGAATTGAAAGATGGATAGTGATAGAGCGAGCAGTGTGTTTCTTTAAGAAAAATGGGAGGGAGGCCCCTTGTCATGACATGGACTGTCTCTCCTTCCTTTATTAGTTCTCAAAATAGCTGACGCTCGGTGTGGTTTGAGCTCTTTAGCATAGCATTTGTCACACAAAGCTTTTAATAAAAAAGATTTTTAAAAAATCAGTAAACAAGTTATCAGCTTACTTTTGCAGAGAAAAACTACTTGTTATACAAAGGCACAGATTTCAACCATGAATTTTGGAGCTTTGACAAGACAGTTATTTTTTTCCTGAGGTCAACTTGTTTGCTTAGCTTGTAGCTTAGCTCATAGCTTTGCTTCTTAGCTTAGCTGCTTTTAATGATCCAAAAATGCAATATTGGACAACTAAAACCGATTGTCTGTGAAGAGCACCAGAGTTGGGCCTTTTGTCATCCAGTGTCTTCAGTAGAAAGAGAGACACAAAGAAACGATAAAGCAGATAAATGAAAATGAGGTTGATAAGTTTTATTTATCATGCGATTGATCGATTTATTGATTATTGTGACAGGCCTAGTTACAAAACCTCAAAACAAAAAGCAAGAGCAGAAAGCAAACTTCAACATGGCTGCCAGATGACCAGCAGTAGATACCAAATGTAAAATAGCTGTGGGGGAAAAAAAAAAAAAAAAAGTTCCAAATTTTGATTTGACTAAACATTTGTCTGTGAAAAATCTGAGAATTTAACAAAAACAAATTGCATAAAGTTATTTCACACTTAATCTGTATGCAACTATAACTCCAACAGAGGCAAAACCTCAATATGACCAAAGATAATTTCATAAAACACATCATCACTACAAACTACCCTTTCATATCAGTGATGGGAATTTGAGTTCCCCAGTGCTGAGCCATGTTTCAAACACTATAAACCTTTTGGTTATGAAATGTCCAACCAACCGGGACTGAATGTGGCGCTCTGTGACAAAAATGTGTCTTTGTGTCCAAGTTGAGCCTCGCCATACCAGCTGCAGCAAGAACGATGCTAAGAGGCAATTTGGTGCATCGAGGCAAATTGTGTCAATTAGGTCCAAGTCACAGAATCATAAAAAAAAAAAAAGTTCATAATGTGGTTTTAGTGACCTCATGCTTGGATGGAGAGGAAACCAGGATTTGGGGATTAGAGACCAAGCGATGAGCTGATTCTGGGTAAGTAATTGGTACGGAGTGGTATCTGAGATGCAAAAGTAACAGCTGATGCAAGAAAAATCGTCTTGAAACATATGAAAATTGATTGTTTGAACCAAATATACCTTATGTTTTATATTTTAGGATTAGAAATTGCCCCAGTTTTATGGATGAAATAATCTAAGATAAAAAATGAGCAACTTGTGTGGATTTTGCTTTGACGGTCGGTCACGCAGCATTTTTTTAAAACAATGCACAGCATCTTGGACAGCAAATCTCAAAGGCAGGACTTTGGAGTTGATCCACCATATGTGTACATCAGAAATGATGCGTGTCACTGAGCTGCTGAGGGCATGAGGTGACACAAGGGTTTAGGGATTTTGGAGTAGGCTCTGGTGATAAAAGCAAAGTGAGGATCACAGGAGGAAACAAGATTTCTCCACGTTCTGGTGGAAGCTAATACTTCTATATTTGATCTTATCACAAACAACCTGTACAGTATGTACGTGTGCACACTGTGTACATGGCCGACCAGTACATGCTAGTTTGACACAGACTGCAGAGAGTGAAAGGGATTAGACCAACACAGATAATCCAACTGGCTTTAGGGAGGAAGGGTCTGCCCACACCCCTGCACTGGAGGAGATAAGAAGAAATAAGGGGGATGGGAGTGTCCCGGGTTCAGACTGTGCACGGCATTAGGGACAGTGAAACAGGATTTCTTGACTCTGAATTTCTTCTTTTTTTGGTATTTGATCTTGTAAGCATTTCAACTCTAAATAATTTCAGCTCTTAAAGGGCAGACACTTTTAGGTGAAATATCTGACTATATAGCAAAAATAAGTTAAGATCATCTACCCTCATCATCATTATGAAGAAAACTAACAATACATATAGAGTGCTTAGTTAATAAGGAATTTCATTTAATCTAAAATACTTATGATGTGAGGATGTAGAGATCATTGCTATTTGCTCATTTCTCTAAGGAGCTGACTAAATGTTTTTGTGTATTTGTCAATGAAAGGATGCACACGAAGGCTTTTATGTTTTTAGGCTCTACCTTTGTCCATTCATGCTCTAGTAGACAAACTGTATTTACAGAAAATTCTACTGGTGCTTCAGGTTCAAAGTGGTCACAGAGATACACTTGATCCCTTTGTCGCTTTTTTCTTCAACTCAGCCAGTATTCCTTTCTGTGTACACTCTTATCAAACAGCCCAGTATTTACTCAGTGGGAGAGAAGCGCATAGCCAGGGCATATCCGAATTAATACAAAGTCAACGAGGAGGCATTCATAAAGACTCCAGGGAGGGCATAAACTGAACTATGGCTTCCAAACCAGGAAGGAATAAATCTTTAGTTCTTATTTTACCAAAGCATATCTTGACTTGGAAATAATGGGAGTTCCTGTGTTATGTTTTATATGTCCTAACGTTAAAAATCTTGGTGTTATTTTTGATCAGGACATGTCTTTTAATCCCCACATTAAAAATGTAACTATAATTGCCTTCTTCCACCTGCGTAACATTGCTGAATTTAGAAACATCTTATCTAAAAAAAAGATGCAGAAAAACTGGTTCATGCATTTGTCACATCTAGACTGGACAATTGCAATGGTTTGTTATCTGGGTGTCCAAATACTTCTTTAAAAAGTCTTCAGTTCATCCAAAGTGCTGCTGCCAGAGTCTTAACTGGAGTTAGTGGGAGACAGTTTTAGCTTATCTCCATTGGCTCCTTGTCAAATCCAGAATTTAATTCAAAATCTTCCTTCTAACCTACAAAGCCCTCAACATCCTAGCTCCATCTTATGTTACAAATCGTATTGTCCCATATTTTCTTAACAGAGCACCTCATTGTCAGACTGCAGGTTTACTTGTGGTTCCTAGAGTTTCCAAAAGCAGAATGTGAGGAAGATCTTTCATTTCTCAGGCTCCTCTCTTGTGGAACCAACTTCCAGTTTCTGTCCATGAGGCTGACACATTGTCCAGTTTAAGACTGAGCTTAAGCCTTTCCTTTTAGATAAATTGGATTGCTATGCTGCCACAGGCTTAGATTACTAGATGACAAATTGTCCTCATTTCTTAAAACAAATTGTTGCAGTTGGATAGTTTTCATTTGACATTATTTCTATCTTAACATGTGATTTTCGACCTACCATTGTGTATCTGTTCCTCCTTCCTGTTCCTCTCAAACCCAGCTGGTTGAAACAGATGACCGCTTGTCCTCTGGTTCTGCTAAAGGTTTCTTCCTCATGAGGGAGTTTTTCCTTTCCACTATCGCCTTCATGCTTGATTAAGGCGAGAGTCTGTGATGGAGGTAAACTCAAAGTAGTCTGCTCCTCAGATGATTAATGTTATTAACTTATCTGACTTGGTGCTATATAAATTAACTGAATTGAATATACAGTATAAGGTCACTGCAAGATGTATCCTATCAAAAAAAAGTCAAAATGCGTTAAAAAAATACAAAACCTAGAAGACAGTTGGGTTTGATAGATACCTTTAGTCAAACATGATGTAGGAGCAGCTGCTGCTACCTAGAGGGCTTGTCTGATTGGCCAGTAGGGTGTTTCCATGGGAGCAGCGAAAGTGACAGCTGAACAAAGAGCTTCCATTAGAGGTCCTGTCCCCTTCGCTCTGCCACTATTAAGACCCTGTCTGTGCAACACCTAATGCTTCTGACAGATGAAGAGGAGCACAAGGCAACAGGGAGCACTTTAAACTATCGGAGCTGATTCAGTTCCTCGCAGCAAGTCAGTGTCAAAATACTGGAATACCAAAAACAGACAGAAGCACTGTACAGACACTGGTATTGTTTTGGTCCAGAACTTTGGTTTGTATTCTTTAGACCTTAAATTCTGCAACTGCATTAAATTGTCTAATAATTTTAAAGTAATCAACTGACTGCAACCTCATGCACGCAAGCTGTAAACAAGTAGTAATTGTTTAAACTAAACTACAATTAATAAAGCATTTAATCACAAGATGATACGCAAATTCAATTTCCCCATTCTTTCGTGAGAATTTAATTATTATATTATGTCACATTTCTCATTGGTGATCGTAATCATAAACCTTTCACGCTGAGTGACTTTGCAGAAAAGAAAACTACAATAGAAGGTAAGAAGATAAATAACCATCAGCGAGGATGAAACGTGATGACGATTAAAATTTAACAGAAAAAGAATATGTGCACACAAGTGCTAAGGTGGGAACAAAACAAGCCAATGTGGACAAAGATGAACAACGTAATGTGCTTATCTAAGAATTAATTTGTGCAAGCCATGCACATGGAAAGATGGTGTGACTTTCTAAAGACTGGGAATTAAAGATGATACTTGATTGCAAACACAATGCAGTGAGATCCCCCACTAAAATGAATTTCTTGCAACTGTGCCATAGTTTTGAGTTAAGAAAGAGTTTTTCAACATGAGCAGCCCAACAACACTGTACCTAACATAATTCCAGTTCCAGTTTAGTAGATAAAGTGGTCTTCTTTCAGTTAAAAGTCACCAGTTCCTTCTCAAACTTCTACATTTCTCACAATGGAGTTAGACAAAACTCGCATGCAACTCCCACTGAGTTCCTCACTTGCAGTAAGTTGCTTTAAAAAAATAAACTTAAAAAAATATGATGTGTTTTTATTGCCTTATTGCGTGCAAGTGTGGGTGGGTTATACAAGCCGTCTGTGACCACAGATGGGAATGCTCATGTTGTTCTTAACGATACGTGTGCATGGGTGTTAAAAGCATGAATAAAGACATGTACAAAAATTGTACTAAATCAAAACCACGTTAGTGTGCTTAAAAAAAAAAATAAATAAATAACTGCATTGTCTTGTGCAGAGGTCACACAGTGACAGTTGGGAGACTGGCTTGGAACATTGTGCCACCACGCCAACTATCCATCCATCATGGCAGAGTTCAAGCAGTATAAGCTATGCCCCCCAACAGCAAGGAGGAAGTTGAAATGTGTGAAATGAGCTAGGGGCAAGAGGGGTGAGGGGCAAAACACCAGGTCTGACTTCATCTATCAGACTGATGAGTGATGTGACATTCCGTGGAAACAGTGTGAATACCTAAAGGGAAAAATCCCTTTTTAAATGTACTTTTAAACAGCATGAATTATTTCTATAACTCTTTTGCAAGGAGCTGTGTTAATGTAACTCACAGAACGTAATCATTGGATGTACATCAACTGATTGACTTGAGTCAATACAATTTAAGATAGCTGACACTGCTAATCAACTTTAACAAAATATGGATACAACTGCTATTTGGTAGATCGTGAGCTAAAATGTGGTGTGCTGGTAGACAAGAGTCACAGTAGCCATCACAAATTCCAAGAGGTAACGGATAACGCAAGGTCTTTGTTTAAAACTTTAGTTTGCAAGGTGGCAAGCTTTCCTTCAAGCAATGCTACTTTCATTTGTATTAGGATCTTCTGAACATAAAAAAAAAAACACATATTGCATGTGACTTAACTTAATGTATTATTGTCTTTAGCATCTACTTTAAAGTTTTCTAGCAAAGAGTTTCAAAACATTGTAACTGTACAATTATTCTCTACAACATGAGTTCACATTGACCCAGTCAACAAGTCAATACATCACTTGATTTGACATGAAAATACAGAGGGAAAAAATAGTTGCAAAAGCTTGATTATTTCAACAACCATTTATGAGAGGCCTTAAAAACCTAAACAAAACACTGGGAATAAAGTGACTTTGCTGTCTTATTTATTGAACCATTATGGACCTCTTTCCAAGGAAGTACTTAAAGATTGCCACTTGCCCACCACCAGCACAATTGTAGATACATCTAAAAGACATTCCAAGCAGCAGAGTAAATAAAACCTAAGAAAATTCTAATGAGGGAACTGGTACATTATCCCTCTTCTACAACTTCTACAATGGTTAGATCCAAACATCCTAATCTCGATATGGGACAGTGAGTCCATTAAGCTATGCCACAAAGTTAGATGCACACATAAACATAGATACCCTTAAAGGATTGCATATCATCTGTTGATTTGTATGCCAACATTTTAAACAAAGGTCTTGTGTGATACATTAGTACTTGAGTATAGTTTGGGGATTAGTCTTAGCTACGGCCACGCCAAAGTTAACTCAACATCTGTAAAAGTGATTGTTGTGCTGATTCAATCAGGGCATGCTGTGTGTGGAATATGGATAGAAATTAGGTAATTTGGGGTAAAAATCAGGGCACTGGGAGCACCACATATCCAGGATTTTAGTAAAGGGCTGAGCTTCCCACACATCGTTTGTGTCAACTGTAGAACCAAGCAACTGAATGGAAAATACAATTTCTGAGAGAAAAACAATACATGCATGCAAATAGAATAAATTGTGTCAGTCCATCTTAGAACAAAATGAAAAAAAGTTGATAGCAACAAAGCTGAATCAACATTATTTGTATCAACTACTACTTATTGAACAACAAAAACAGACTGAAGGTTTACTTGTGGTTCCTACAGTTACTAAAAGTTGAATAGTAGGCAGAGCTTTCAGTTATCAGGCTCCTCTCTTGTGGAACCGACTTCCAGTTTCTATCCACAAGGCTGATACCATGTCTACTTTAAAGCCCCCAGTATACTCCCGCGTATGTCCGTACGCGGAGGTACGCACATACGTTCGCGGAGGTACGAGCGTACCCCCGCAGTGCATGTAAGCGCAAAGCTACATTTTTATGACAGCGTACGCGGTGTCACACAATAAACTGCCTGGCGATGGACTGTTTTGTATGTGACACCAATGTATTAAATTCCCCTTCTTCATCCATGATCTGGCCTTTTCTTTTGTTTTTTGCCAAAGAGGCAAGTGATCTCTTGCTTCCGTTGACGCCATGACTGAAATGGTGAGAAATGAAGGAATTTGTCACGAGCGAATTAAACTTAGGTCCAGCGTGGCTGCGGGAGGGTCTGAAGATTTCCTGGTGTGCTGGTCTGATGTGTGGGCTGCAGCACCAGCGCTCCCTGTGTTTTTTGTTTTTTTGTTTTTTTGAGGACTTTTTATTAACAACATATAAACACAGAACACCGCTGCGGCTGAGGCTGCCAGTGCTCGTTTTTTCCCCCCGAACTGTCAATCAATTCAGTAGACGTATCAGCAAATGAACAATCGGCGACCTTGATTTGTTCCGAAGGTAAATGCTCCTTGTCTGTGGAGCTGCGCTGCAGCCGCTCAGGGTGGACGCTCAAGTATGATATCTGAACCCTCTGTGTACAGTACGCGCATACGTGTGCGTGGACGTACGTACGGGGAGTATACTGGGGGCTTAAAGATTAGGCCAAAGTATTTCCTTTTAGATAATTCCTATGCTTAGGGTTGGCTTGGGTTTCTTGAGCTTTCTGATCTTTGCGCCCTGAGTTTACTGACCTTAGATATGCTGCTACAGGATTAGACTACTGGAGGACAAACTGACCACATTTCCTCTCTCTGCTGCTGTGTTAACTTGCTCTCTACCTGTTTGTATTTGTCATTATGTATGTCTTAACAGGTGTTTCTTGTCTTTCCTCCTATAGAAAGTACACCTGGATCTGCCATTCTATGTTTGCTTGTTTCTTCTTCCTGTCCGCTCAAACCCTAGCTGGTCAAAGCAGAGGGCCCCTCGTCCTGAGCCTGGTTCTGCTGGAGGTTTCTTCCTGTTCACAGGTAGTTTTTCCTTTCCACTGTTGCCTCTGTGCTTGCTCAGGTTGGGAGACTGTGACAAAGTGAAGATTCAACACAATTTGCTAGTTTCCTTAGATAGATAACTTTTACTAATTGGCTTTTATAATGTACATGATTTATTTATTTATTGTGCTGTGCCTGTTGTGACTTGGCGCTATATAAATAAACTGAACTGAAAAACAACTAGGCAGCACGGTGGCACAACTGTCCCTCAACGATCAGGTTACCCTGGTTCAAATCCCAGTCCGGGGGCCTTTCTGAGTGTTGCATGTTCTCTCCGTGCATGCATGGGTTTTCTCCAGGTACTCCCTGTTTCTTCCCACAGACCAAAAACATTCATGTTAGGCTGACTGGAAGCTCTAAATTGTCTCTAGGTGCGAGTGAGAGTGTGAATGGTTGTTTGTCTCATTTGTCTCTATGTGACACTGTGATGGACTGAAGACCTGTCCAGGGTGTATGTACCCTGCCTCACGCACAGTGCTGGCTGGACATGGGCACCAGCAACCCCAAAAGTAAGAAGCGGGTAAAGATAATGGATGGATGGATGGATGGATGGATGATGGATAAATGGATAGATGATGGATGGATGGATGGATGATGGATAAATGGATGGGTGATGGATAAATAGATGGATGGATGGATGATGGATGGATAAATGGATGGGTGATGGATAAATGGATGGATGATGGATGGATGGATAGATGATGGATAAATGGATGGGTGATGGATAAATGGATAAGTGGATGGATGATGGATAAATAGATGGATGGATGATGGATAAATGGATGGATGATGGATGGATAAATGGATGGATGATGGCTGGATAAAAGGATGGATGATGGCTGGATAAATGGATGGATGGATGATGGATAAATGGATGGATGGATAAATGGATGGATGGATGATGGATGGATGGATGGATAAATGGATGGATGATGGATGAATGATAGATGATGGATGGATGGATGATGGATGGATGGATAAATGGATGAATGATGGATAAATGGATGGATGATGGATAAATGGATGGATGATGGATAAATGGATGGATGATGGATGGATGGATGGATGATGGATAAATGGATGGGTGATGCATAAATAAATAAGTGGATGGATGGATGGATGATGGATAAATAGATGGATGGATAAACGGATGGGTGATGGATTAATGGATAAGTGGATGGATGGATGGATGGATGGATGATGGATAAATAGATGGATGGATGATGGATAAATAGATGGATGATGGATGGATAAATGGATGGATAAATGGATGGATGATGGATGGATAAATGGATGGATGATGGCTGTATAAAAGGATGGATGATGGATGGATAAATGGATGGATGATGGCTGTATAAAATGATGGATGATGGATGGATAAATGGATGGATGGATGATGAATAAATGGATGGATGGATGGATGATGGATAAATGGATGGATGGATGATGAATAAGTGGATGGATGGGTAAATGGATGATGGATGGATGGATAAATGGATGGATGATGAGTTAAATCTGTTCAGATGAAGTGCTCTCATGAATAAAGTCGGTTTCCTTCACTTGCTTTTGATGCAGCTTCATAATATAATATAATATAATATAATATAATATAATATAATATAATATACTGTACTGTACTGTATTTATCTTTCTGTAAACATGAGTGGAAACAGAAACGTTTTTGTAAGATGGACATGAAATGTTTTCCAGAAGAAGCGTTTGAACAAGCTGTGGTGCTCCTCTGCTCTCCATGAACACATGAAGCTGCAGCTCCGCTCTTCAAAATAACTCGCACTTGCTGCCTCGTTTCTTTTATGGCCGCGTGGTGGAACAAACATCTCGGTGTCCTTAAAGGACTTCAGTCCATGCTGTCAGGCTGTGGGGCAGGGGGCGGGACCGGGGGCGGGGCCGGGGGCGGGGCAGTACGGCGTCGGTGGAGGCTGTCCAGAGCGGCTGACAGGGAGGGAGTGACGTGTCAGCAGTCGCTCTGAGAATGAGGCCAACTGTTGTTGCCGATGTTTTCACCCGACAGCAGCTCATGTGCGCCGGACTTCACGCGCATTGATCGTGGGGGAGTTAAAGAGCTCGCGCGTGTTTTTCCTGTGAGGAGACCTGAGCGAGGAAGTGGTTTCAGGAGAAGCTGCAGGTTCATGCCAGCTTGCATCTGCTGTTGAAGGCAGCAACATGCACATCTTACAGCCGTGCTGCATCAACAGGTTTGTGTTTGCTCCCTCCAGATTCCATGTTTAATTTATGGATTTGTCTTTTTTATTTTTATTTTCAATTTAAACACTGTTTTAAGCTGCTGTTGGTTGTAGTTAATTAACAGTGGCCCAGCAACTGGACTTCCACACATTAAAATTGTGTTTATCTAATAAACTTGGCTGGACCTGCTTCAAGTCAAGCCTCTAGTCAACTATTAATTCACAAGTTGTACTATTGATTTGTTACATCATGCAGAGAAACATGGTGCCTGCCACAGTTCTGGAACAATCAGCTGTCTGCATGCTGGATTTGCTCTCTCTCTCTCACTCGCTTTAGTGCGTGTGATTAAGTGCGTGTTAAATATTCAGTCTGTTGTTAAAGCTCCAGCAGGATCATTTTACTGCTGATGTCAGAGGAGCTCCTCTGTCTTGTTGAACTTGTTTCAAAAATTACTTTTCCATTTCCTCCGTAGTAATAATGAAACAACACAGTTTGGACTCTGCTCAATTATTTAAAAAAAAAAAGAACAAATATTTATTTCCCCTTTGATAACAACTCAAAGGTTAAATGATCAGGCATCATCTCGCTTGCATTGCTTTTTATGAATTTTTCCCTAAAGGTTGATGGGAACACTATGATTAGGGCAATTAAACAAACAAATAAGCAACATGAATCTTAATGTCAGTCAAATGAGCACAAAGACAGGATGGGGAATCTACTGGAAGAACAATAAACTCAAAGTTGAAATCATAAAATTATAAAGACATGAACTGCGCCCTCTAGTGGTAAAAAGTAAGAACGACTTGAGTTTCATTTTATGGACTGACAACTGCACAAGCATTGTTTATGGGTACAGATCAAACTGTTTGCCTGATGATCGCTCTCATTGCTGCTTTGATTCGTTCCACCCGGTTGTGGAAACATGTAGAAATAAAATTGACTTGCCCCTGTTTTTATTTCTGCTTATTTTCATAATTCAGCTCATGTTGCTTAGAAACCAAAGCCATCACATTACAAATTGACCGTGAGCGCTGCAATAAAAGTGGCCATGTCGGCTCAACCGTGAAGAGGAGCAACGTTTGAGAGGACATTTACAGCAAGCAAGAAGAAGAGAACATAATGTTAGCCACATCTGTTGATAAAAGTCAGGGCGAGAAAGAGACGAGCGGAAGAGGAAACAGCTGGAATACAAGCAAAGTGAGATGCACAGATGTTAGAAAGAGGAGATGGTAAATGAAGGGAACCTGTAGCAGAGTGCACACACAGAAACAAAATGCAGTCCTCGTCCTGTGAACGTGAGGAAAGAGTCAATACAGAGAAAGACAGGAGTCAGTAAAGAGATTAGTAGTAAAGGAATTATCTTAATCCTGGAAAATCTGCTTGTGCCTAACATTCATACATGTGCTTGTCCATTGATATGATTTACTGAATTCTGAGAAGTACGGAGAAAAATAATAAACACAGAAAGCACAAAGTGTATTGACCTTAAAGGACCTTTAGTTATTATCATCAAATGTTAGATTTAAAATCAAAGGATGGCTGAGGAGTGTGTTTTAAAGCCTTAGTAAGTGAACGCTGCTGTAAACATGGCATCAAGATTTGTAGTAGATACAGTAGTAGCTATGCCAGGCCTGCAGGTGGCGCTGTAACACTGCCACCAAAATACTAAGAAACAGGAAACAAAAAGTTTAAAAAGCTTATTAAGATTACAGTTTAGATATGAACTGTAAACACAGCAAGAAGGAAAATGCAAGGATGAAATATATATAAGAGCCAAAAATATAAAACTTTATGTCAACTAACAACAAGTGGAACTATTTAATGTCACGAGAAACTCCAAGAACGATAAGAGTCAGATGTGTCTAAAACTGTAGATGCAATGGGTGTTTTCCAGGTTCCAGTGAGAGATGATTGAAGGAAGAATCTGCTCACAATGTTCACGTTTTTACAAACAAGTGCAGAAGTGGAACAAGCTGTGAAATTTGTTAGCGGACTTAAAGTTGGCAAAACATAATGGAGCTGAAGCTAACTGGTCCGCTGTCGGTTTCCAACGCCCGTGAAAATGTTAGTCCAGTGCAGCTGTTAGCAGATTAGCAGAACCGTGCACACACCCCTGCACAAGTGTCTTTTAAAGCTATTCCCATTTCATTCTCTGTAAACTGTTGAACCTTATTCATATATTCCAGCAACGTTCGTTTACTTTGTATTTTTTTAATTTATTATTGTTGTTGGAAAAATGTTAAAAATAAACGTTTAATGCCTTAGAATATTAATGTGATAACAATGGATTTTTCTCTGTTCCTTTTAAAGCTAAAGTCTTCTGTGTACCTTGAAGTAACAGTTAAATTAAGGATGGGCTGTAATTGAGTTATTAGATATGACATCATAGTTTTCAAAAGGGTGGCATTCCAAGATATTTTCATTCTAGTACTCGTTTTCAAAAAAATACAGTTTTGATTCAACTGTGTTTTTGTGTGGCTCTAAGGCTGAAACATCCATCCATCCATCCATTATCTTCCGCTTATCCGGGGTCGGGTCGCGGGGGTAGCAGCTTAAGTAGGGAGGCCCA
>JARVGV010000578.1:26055297-26065718 GCA_031762435.1 Hypsolebias longignatus | reverse complement strand
TATATATATATGCAATTATTTATTTATTTTTCCCAAGTTATTGCCTTTGTGTAAGTAAAGAGTAAGAACAATTCTCATTCCAGTCTCATTTACAGGTCTACTGCCCGGCTTGTACTTGTGTTGGAGGTAAATAATGCGGTGTAGCCTTTGCTATCCACCTCTAGTCTCATTATTTTGTGAAATTAAAAGGCCAATTACAGGGCATTATCTTGTCAAGAGGGCAGCCAAATCTCCGCTGATGTCAGAACACAAATAAAACCACCCAATTTGCATGCAAAGCTGCTCACATAGTCAAACGGCCCATAGCTTTGTTAGTTAGTAAGCTTGTGTGATAAAGCATCTTTAAATGATGACTTGTGCACTTCTAGCTTTAATAGAGGCAGTTCTGGAAACATACGGTAAATAATAGCTTTAATCCTGGAAGACTTCAGAAAATTTAGTTTTATTAAGACTTGTGTTTGCCTGTGCTAATGCTATAGGTACGCTTACATTACTTAAAAAAAAAAAAGGCTTATGCCACAGATGAAGTAGATGGCATAAATAATGCAACACACAAATCTGAATGTGCACTGATGATGAGGAGTCATTCCTGGCAAGTGCGGTCTTCATTAAATTGCCAGTTCCAGAAATAGATGGGGTGGGAGGAGGATGTGGACAAAGGATGGAGATTGAGGGACAGGGAGCAGTCAGTACCCCTGGGAGCACTATTAACAGACAAGAGCACAATAAAGGAGGATGTGGCAGCCCTGGTCAGCTGAGGTCACAGTGAGGACAACAAAGACATCCTGAGGCATGGCCCTCTTTCTTTAAAAATCTGACTTCAAACCTGCCTGTAATCTAACATGCTCTCCTTTGTACCCCAAAGCTTTTGAGCCTTGTTTGTTAAAATGACCATTTTCTTCCATTGTTTGTTTTATCCCGTCCATCCATCAATCCATCCATTATCTTTACACACTTCTTCCTTTTAGGGTTGCAGGGGTCACTAGTGCTCATATCCAGCTGCTCATATCCAGTAGAGGCAGGGTACAACTTGGACGGGCCAGGGACACAGAGACAAACGAGACAACCAACCAGTCACTCTCTGACTCACAGAGACAATTTAGAGTTACCAATTATTCTAACTAGGTCTGTGGGAGGAAACCAGAGTACCCAGAGAAAACCCACGCATGCACGGAGAGAACATACAAACTCAACCCAAAAAGGCTCCCGGCCAGGATTCGTTCCAGCGACCTTCTCAATGAGAGGTAACAACTCTACCAACTGTACCACACTTGTTTTATTAATATTTTTTGGGGATATTTCTAAAACCTTCTATAAAATTGACACTTTCTTTCCTGTGTCCATTAATTTCAATTTGCCTTGATTTGTAGTTACCATCCTTTTATTATTATTTTTTTTATTTTTTTGTATTTCTTCTCAACTTATAACTTTTATTATAGTGTGTGTGATCCAACATGTTTAACATTACCAGTTAAGGGTATTTGAACAGATCTAATCCACTGTTTTTATTATTATATTCCCACAGGTCCTGTTAGGATCATATGAGTGCAATTCCACATATCCAATATTTTAGTTTGATCTTTTTTTTTAATGTTATATTGTCTTCAGCTTTTTACATACCCTAAGCAACGTGCCTATAATATATATTAATAAATAAATATGAACTGCTCCAAAGCTAGCATTTGGATTGTCCCTTCTGGGCTACCGTAGTTACATAGCAGTGGGGAAAGAAAGCAACTGTTCACCACTATAGTTCAATGGTACCAAAATTCAGCTCTGATCCTGTCTGATACAAAAAGTGGTTGCTTTGTTGCCTTTTCACTCCTTTATTTCTTAAGTCAAGTTGTTTTAATCTGCTGTGGTCAGATAAAGAACTGAGAAAGGGGCCAACGAACGTTAAGATTACTGTTTTTCTTTTTAGTGGGTGAAAAGGATCAGTATTTGCCTGCCTGCCAGTCCCTGATAAATGCTTCCATATAGAATATCTTCATTAAATCTGCTTTTATCAGGGATACAAGGCTGCTCAGTCCTGCCATTAGTCTTGCAATTTAAGGGACAGCTCCCAACGAATCAATCCCCAAGTGAACTCGCTCAATTCAGGCCAGAACTGCTAAAATTAGATATGTTTTAATAATGTAGCTGATGATTACTGCGGCACTGAGATATCTTTGATTTCCTCTCCAGTTCACACATTGCAGTCTTTCTATCCAGCTCACACAGCATCACCTCACCACAGTTTGCTTTATTGTTTGTCTCAGAGTGGAATAAATTTAGCTTTTGCCTGCCACTAATGCTGCTTTGTCAGCACTGTGGAAAGAAAGTATGTTCATACAAAAGGCTATTTCTATGAACCTCAGGTTTACATTGTTGTAATGAAGACCGCAATTAAGCCTCCTTTTGTATTCTTAACGTTTTCACAAAATACACCTTCATCTTGTTGCCATGTGAAACAATATCAGACAGTGATGTTGTCTGTGACAAGATGTTTGTCTCTGCCAGCTCCTGTTTACAAAAGTCGAGATGCTGTCAGTAAGAGGAACACAAAACTCAGTCTGCATCCTACACAGTCGACATCTAACACAACAACCAAAAGCTTTTTTTGTTGATTTTGAATTCATTTGTGTCAAGAACAACCCACCTGAGGCCTTCTCTTCAAGTGTGAGGCTCAGTGAGGCAAACACCATATGTGTGAGAAAATACAAATGAGAGGGGTCTGATCTGTGCAGATGTCTTCTTGAAGGTCTTTTTTTGTTTTTTCACTAATATGCCTCAATAACTCTCTGGTAGACATAGAAGAAATACTATGATGCTTTTTCACCTGCAGTTACAATCCCTGGTGGGTGATCATACAATTGTCTTCAGCAAGTAATCGCTGGATGCACATCTACAACGGATTCATTTGTGAATTCAATTCAAGAAAGTTGCCACTGCTATCAACCATTGCAAACACAAAAATGGATATAACACGTCAGTTTTAGAGATGATTAGTTAAAGGTTAGTGGGGTAGTACCTAAGTACTATTCCTTTTGCTTGTTTGAATTTGCTTGCAACTCGTCAGACTGAAGAAGAATTTTGGATAAAAGAGGAAATGTTTCAACAAAGAAGAACCTGTCTAGAGGACCTGATTCAACCTTGTTAGAATTTTTAAAAAATGCACATTGAAAATACACCAAAATGCAATTTTATGCAGCTGACCAAAACATTTACAAGACAGTTGTGAGATCAGCTTTGTTGTGTGCTCTGGAGACAGTGGTACTGACGAAAAGTCAGGAGACAGAACTGGAAGTGGCAGAACTGAAGATGTTAAGGTTCTCCTTAGGAGTGACTAAAGCCCTGTTTGCAGGGTGTCCCCCTCCAACAAACACATATTAAAACTTAAATTTCTCCAAAGTCAGTTTATGACAAGCATTTTTTTTTTTTAACTGTGTCAAAAAAAGAGCCAAAACAAAGCCAACAGTCTGCTCTGAGATTAAAACTAAGCCATAGAGGACAGAAAAAAGGCGAGCGCTCATTATCAGGTGGGAAGCTCTATCAAACTCTAGATCACACTAAGGATTCAGACACGCTGTGATAAATGATTGCCCTTTTTACTGTAGAGACGGTGGAGGATTCTGTAAGGTTAATCATTCTCTTGACCGCCAGCAAAGTCAGAACTAAAGCCAAAGGTTGTCTAAACACAAAGCATTTCTTCCTTGAGCATGCATCAGGACATTTCTTCCTTTTGCAGGAATTGTGAGGGGAAACATCCTGTTGAGGTTAACAAACAAATTTGAAATAAGCCGCCTCAAAACAGCTCCGCTTTCTGCTCACAGCACTCTCATCTGAGATGGCAACACTAAAAAAAGCCACTTGGATTTCAGCTCGCTCCAAAATGGCACACTTTCTTGTTAGCATGTGTCTGTGCGTGTTTCTGGATCCCACAGAGGAGGCTGTGTGCTTTAGGTATTGGGTTAAATATCACCCATTTATACAGGCAAAATGCTGCTATTAAGGTCAGGAGCCTGGGGCGGGAGAAGTGGAATGGCAGAGAAGAAGAGGAACACTGCAACGTAAATTTGAACTAGTTTGAGGTGTGTGCTGTCTCTTTGACTTTCATCATTTTAACCAAGGACTGTGTGACTGTTTTCTGCAGCACACAACATCCTCAGCAAGACAGACATGTTCCCAGCAATCCTCCTTGATCTCCCATTTGCTTCCATGCTTCCAGAGGAATTCTGCGATGGCCCAAATCTTGGCCGGTGTTTCATGCAGTCACGTACGAATGCAACGTTCACCAGTAACAACAAGGAAGGACTCTGTGGTTGGAGACTGTGTGTTGTGGGTCTTTGGTTTCATTTTTTAAGGCAGAGTTTAAACATTCAAAAGGAGCTATGAGCCAAAAACCCATATGACAGATCAGCGTTCACATCTTCAAAGAATAAGACGTCATGGCAAACAACAGTGACCAGTATGATGTGTGGTCAATCAACATGTTGTTTGTATGACCATTCAAGTCTCCTTACATCACTCAATACATTACTCTGAACAAAAGCTGAAAAAGACCCAACAAATAGCCACAGTGATTATGAACAGCAACATTACAAAGCAAAAGTGACCTTAAATAGTAATGCTTAAGGCACACGTATGAGCCTTTATGGAAGGCGTCACCATCAATTGTCTAAAACTGGATAATATAACTAAACTGATTGGTAACTGGGACTTTAAATCAATTATGTTCTTTCAAAGCAAGCTGCACTTTATCCACATTGAAAAATAAATAGGATTTTGATATTAAACTGGTAAATCAGTGTGTGATGTTGGAAAGTCAAAGTGTTTCAAGGTCAGATGAGGTGAAGAGACTCCAGCCCTGTTGAACACAAATCCCCAACATCCATAACGCATCAGCAGGTCTTAACCTTTGGATACAAGCCACCTTTTCACTTTTCAGATTATCTTTGCTGACCAAAGTCAACCCCTTTAAATCTCCTGCGTTGTGACATTGCTGTTTCTCAAGGTTTAAAGATTAAACAGAATCATTGTGCCTGCCCCAAACGCCAATCATAAATTAATTTACACTCAACCCCACAAACTGAATAGTTCCTTGTTTCCTCGGGCTACAAAAATCTCATTACCAGTCCCCAGCATTGCCTCGGCACATAAAGTAAAATATCACTGCATTTTACCACCAAAGCACTGAGCGATAAAATGCATCTGAGCTACTGTTCTAGGCAAACGGAATTCTTCAGCTGAGCAGAGCAATGCTCCGAAACAAGTTGATGAGTTTCAAAGGTCATATGGATATTAACTCCAAAAAAACAAACTTTTTTTTTTTACTTGTTAGTTTAAACAATTTGCTTTTGTTTTTTTTTCTAAATGTTTGTCCTTGATACTAATTCAGTTTGCAGGAAGACAAGCTCCTCATCAAGGCTGAAGACACGTAAGTCATCTGTAAATGTAGAAATCCAACAACTCTTTATTTTACAAATCATGTCAGTGCTGGAAAAATGGTACTGTTTGAAGTTTCTCATGCAGTTTGGAGCAAATGTGTGTGAAGACACAGCCACTGTCATGTGCATCAATGTTTTCAGAACTTTTTTTTAAATAAAACTCTGTTCTCTAGTTTGTACAGGATGATACAAGGAGGAATATTCCAAAACAAATGTTGCAATGGCGTCCAGTCCAGGTTCTAGAGGGCCACTCGCCTGCTTCTTTTAGTTGTTTATTTGACGTAACATATCTGATTCATTGGTTGAATTATGCCTTCAGCATGTCATTGTGTTCTGCAGAAACCTATTAGTCCCACTTTTGTTTAAATCTGGTGTTTTGAAGGAGAGAAACATCTAAATCAAGGGTGCCTAATGCGTAGATCATGATCTACTGGTTGATCTCAAAGGTATTATGGGTAGATAGACATCAGCCAATCATCCAGATGTGTCACTTGTCTGACATACAGGGCAGCCAGTCTGAGGCTCAGTTTGCACGACGTGAAACGTTTGGTCGTTCATTTACAGACAACAGCCCTCATTCCCTCTAAAACTGAAGGTTTCTGAATCCAGGTCTCAGAGTGGAAGTTTTTTGGGGAACCCTCCACAAAGGTATGAAATGCTCCGCGAGTGTGAAGTGGCACGTGCACACTACAGGTGGCTACAGCCCAAAGTTGTTCTGCACTAACAACAGTTGTAAAAAAAAATGACAGAGATCAGAGTGTTTTTTGTGCTACTCACCCTTTTTCAGCATGTAGGAGCAAAACTAATAAAATCCAGGGTCCAAAGAGACGTTAGTATATTCACCAGTTTGGACGTAACTGTCATATTATGTCACACACGATGACAGGCATCCACTGGACAACCTGGATAACTTCCTTATGTCTACCCCTGCTAATACCATAGATGGAACAATTTTATACTGTATCTAAAAAGCTAAGTCTAGTCCTCTGGACAGTCAAAAAAAAAAAGAGTAGAAACCATTTGTCTACTGTATACTACGCAGAATACTCATAATTAGTGTGTCTTTTTTCAATTGACAAATACATTTATAGAGTTCAGCTTTATCATTGCCAGTTCATTCCTCTTTTTTCTCCAGCTTCCTCCAACAAACCGCCACATAGTGTCTGATGGCGTGTCATAAACAACATAACTGTGCTCATAAGCTCAATATAAACCAGTAGAGTTGGCTTACACAGCATAAAAAGCCCTATCCAGGTCATTCAAACACTGACACATACACCCCGGGCGAAAAACATCATGTTCTCTGCAGCTGACTCACTGAGAGACGTTGTGTCAAGATAGATAAGAGCCAAAGTGAACGGATGGATTCCTGCAAGTTGGTGTGTGTTTCTTTGTGTTCCCTGTGTTTGTGTGGTTCTGTGTGTGCCTCTTTGTTTATGTAGTGTAGCATCTCCTCTGCCTCTTCTCAACAACCAATGCAGTGCGGACACCCAGCGAGCGAGATCAATACCAGAACTTTCGCACTGAGAGAGAATAAAAAAGGAAACAACGGTCTTTGGGCCATGGGACATCCATGTACGCTTATTTGTTTATTTTTGCAAAGAGCCCAGCACAGGATGAGAAGAAAAAAGGGAAACAAAGATGTATCCAGGCATTTCAGACGTAGCTGAGCATCCCTCAGTGAGGCACAAAATAAGCTCAGAAAAACATGTTTTTTGACAACAAGGGTATCAAATTATATTGAGAGAAAAAGTCTGTATTAGAGACTTGGCTGTGAGGAAAACAAAGGAGAAAAGTTTCATTTATTTTCACGTCAGAAAGAGATTTTAAGATTACGTAGTATTTGTGGATACTTTATCTACTTCAAACCAGTTGTGATTTGCATAAAAGCTCTACTAACAAACACACTCCAACAGGCTTTTCATAATGTCGTATCGCTACAAAATATGCAAAAGTTTGTCCAACAAAATGGAATTACCACCATATCTGTGGAGGCAGTGGAACATTTAAATTCTAAGTGTACTATTACTTCCCTATCTTTTCTCTTGTTTGGTCATATAAGCATGCAGATTTCCAGAACCAAGTTCATAATCAACAGTAAAATACAGTGAACGATTATCTACAATCAGCCCTGTAATAAAAACAGCTCAGTTTAACTGCATGCAAAGACATTTGCATACATGCACACACACATTCACATCTATATATCTCACGGGAACACAACTTTTTGTCATCAATTGCAGGGACCACTCTTTCTAAAGGTTCCAGAGTTATAACAGTCCATCGCACTGGAGCAGGGCTGACGGAGTGGGCAGTCAACAGTTGGACTGCTGACTGACTGGATCGTTTACAGTTGTAAACTGTGCCACTGTTATTTACAATGTACAATAGAAAAAAAACTTAATCTTCTAAGACAAACATGCAGAATATGCCTTAAATTTTTGATAATCCAAAAAGTTTTTAATAAACTTCATAGTCATTTGACTCAGATAGAGAAGTGTATTATTTATTACCTTGACAAGATGTTAATGTTTCCTTCCTTCTCCTTTTGAACCTTAGGGGAGCATCTAGAAGCAAACTAATGTCCTTGCCCTGAAGCCTCTCTGCTCTCACTGAGCCAGCCTCCCTCATCTTTGTCAATCTAGTAGCCTAATCTCCATAATGCAGTTTCTGGCAGGGGCATCTGTGTTTACTTTGTCCAGAGTCGGGCCCCGGCTGGCTCTGGGATGATGAGCAGGCTACATGGGCCCTCTCTCTTCTACTAATTGCAGACCAGACAGACTTACCACAGCATGGGGTGCAAGGCATAAATGCAAAGGAGCTTTTCCTATGACAGAAAACAACAGAAGCTGCAGCTCAAAATTTCACAATGCTAATCACAAATAAGTGTTGGGAAACTGGTTCAAATTATTTTATATCAAAAGTGCATTTCAATAAATAATAATCACAAATTAAAAATATGGGGCTGGTTGCCAAAGTATAATGTGGGTGGAGGGGAAGGGGAGAGGGACTTCACGTGCTCAACACTCAGAATTCCGTGAGACAATTGAAAATTATTATATTTCCTCATAATTTTGATTGCCGACATTTGCAGCTAAGTGAAATTATAATTGTAAGTACTAAACTTTTAGCATTGACCAAATTAGCTCCCCTGCAATTTTCAGAGTCCCTGAAACGTTCCTGTGTGTGAGCCGAATGTTTCCACAGAGATATTTACACATGCACCCACAAGTGCACCACACACCCGACCCCGCTCTGGAAAAACTTACTCGCACGACGTAAAGATGCAGCTCTGAGAAGGTCCCTTGTCTTTACTGTGTTATTTTCATGGTTGTGTCACAGTCAGAATTGTACAAAAGGCATGAGGCCAGAGTGACCAGTCAAGCTTTGCATACTCAATGCCAAGCTATGGTGGTCCTCATGACCTACAATCATGAATGTGCCGCCACCATGCACCTTCATGCTCCACTTTATATCATGGTGATGACAAAAAAACCACAACTTTGCTGAAAATACAACTATTTGAAAGTGATAAGGTATAGGTAATACGACTTTAGTAGAACACAGAATGCTTTATTATATTTTTTATTAGTTCTGGTCCATCAATGCTGCAACAGTTCTTTATAATTCATTTTAACAATAAACCTGAGCTACACTCAAATTATTGCTATTATTTCTTTAAGTGAGACTTTTGTTGTTGCTTTACAAACCAAGTTCACCCCATCCATATTGTGCAACATAGAAGATGCACCTGCAGAGAAGTAAATGAGCAGAGGCTCAGAGGAGGGAATTGGTTTAGTGGCCACTGCAGGAGAATATCATGAAAATGGCCCAGCTACCACAGAAGAATCATGCCTGTTAGATTTGTTATCCCCTTTATCAAATTACTGTGCCATGTTATGCTACAAACTACATCCACAAGTTAAAAAGGAAACAAGATAAAGACTAGAGATTGGAAACAAGTGCAAAGAAAAGTAAGGGCAACAATTTGGATCTGATAGCATGTCAGGAAAAAAAAAATAAACGAAAAACCAGCTCCTGGGTGGAGAACATCTTTAACGTTTTGATAAAGAATGTGGCAGAGACAGGTAAACAGATGGAAGATCAATTGTTAGAATCTGCAAATGATAAGTGAACTCACTATTATCAGTTTGTCATCATCATATTTGAAATGCGTTGCTACAACTTGCTGTGATACATGTTGCGATTAACGACAGACTGCTTCATCTATTCAGACTAATTTCCATTTTATAGCCTTTTGACAAGAGAAATCAGAGTGCACCGGCTCCAGCAGAGACTTTATGATCCACTGTGTGTGTCTCTGTGTGTGTATTAACCTGAACACTGATGTGCTGCCATTGATGAGCTGGACTGCATGAAAAGCAATGACAAATTTAATGACTTTCAGAGGCAGACCCGTCAATGTTCCAAAAACCAAAGTGGTTATTTTCACTTCCACAATTATGCACATCTGACAGTAATTTCTAGTCAGAGCAAGAGATAATAAGCCATTTATGTGCTTGAATGAACCTTTTATACGGATATGGAGAACTATTGTGAAATGATACAAATATGGTTGTCCATAGCCTGATTTATACTTGATGAGATGTTAAGAAATCTGTTCCCACTGTTCTCACAACCGTGCTGTCGCCGTGTTGACGTGTTGCAGTGGGGAAGGCTTTCCAGATTTTCCGCTCTGTCGTTGTTTAAATATAAAAAAAATCATGCCAAAGAGACTATTTCAGAGCCACATGAGTGCAACTGTTTTTAGGTCTTGCCTAGTAAAATTCAGCTCCAAATTGTGTTGTTTCAGTGTGCTTGTGTATTATTTGAAAGCTGTTGTTGCTATTATTGTCTCACCATTAAAATACTAGGGAACATTTACACTTGAAGGCACTGTGATGGACTTGTGACCCGTCCAGGTTGTACCCCACACAGGGAATATTTTACTAGCATAGTTTATTCTGAAAGCACCAACTTTCCATTTTTTCCCAT
>JARVGV010000578.1:25951453-25962069 GCA_031762435.1 Hypsolebias longignatus | reverse complement strand
TCCCTCCATCCATCCATCCATCCATCCATCCATCCAGCCATCCATCCATCCATCATCTTTACCTGCCTCTCCTTTTTTGGGTTGCGGGGGTCACTGGTGCCCATGTCCAGCCATCACTATGTGAGAGGCTGAGGACACCCTGGACAGGTCGAAAGTCCACCACCGGGACACATAGAGACAAACAATCATTCACTCTCTCACTCACACCTAGGAACAATTTGGAGTTACCAATCAGCCTAACATCCATGTTTTTAGTCTTTGGGAGGAAACCGGAGCACCCGGAGAGAACCCACGCATGCACGGAGAAACTATGCAAACTCCACCCAGAAAGGTCCCGGGTTGGGATTTGACCCTGTGACCTTCTCGCTGAGAGGCAACAGCCAACTGTGCCACTGTGCTGCCCTGAGAAGACCAGATGATGGCACTTTTAGAAGAGAATACTGGCTTTCCCATTATGCATCGAAGAAATGTATTCTGAAATTGTTCCACTATTTTCACACAGTTTTTCACAAACTGCTGAACCCCTGCCCATCTTCACTTTTGAGGGATTTGGCCTCTTTTTGTATGTAGACCTCTCACTGAGCTGCTGCCAGTTAACTTAAATCAGTGTAAAATGCTCCTCCAGCTGTTTCTTAAACTTATCAAAAACTTTTACAGCCTTTTGTTGCTCCTGTACTAACTTTGAAAATATATGTGCTGCTGCCTTCAAATTCAGAATTTCCTTTGTTTCCCCCCAAAAAGATACAATTTCTTAGTTTCAACATTTAATGTGTTTACTTTGTTCCATTGTGTATGAATATTAGTTTACAAGATTTGCAACTCATCTATTTTGTTTTTATTCACATTTTGCATAATGTTCCAACTATTTTGAAGTTGAAGTGTTCATGAACAATAAAAGTGATAAGACAGCAATGGTTCATAAAACACTGTATTAGTTGTCATCACTTGTCAGCTTAAATTCCTAACTCTTACCAAAAAAAGACAGGGAGGTATGTGTGTGCACATTATCAGAAGGCTGTGGAATGTGTTGCAAATCTTCACTGTGTCCTGCAATTCCAACACATAATCAAACCCAACTTGTATTCATTCCATTTGGAGAGATAAAATACTGACAAAAACAATATTTACTATACAGGACATTTTATAAACTATATTTGCTTTTATTTTTGTTCACATTTAAAAAATAATTATTGAATATGCTCATTTAAAGCAAAAAAAGCCCGGAGAGCCTCTTTAATGTTCATTCCTTTCATAAATATAGCCAAGACAGGAAATATTGTTTTTGTTTCTTTTTTTAGATGACGTTTCCAACAAGTTATCATTACAGCTAAAGTTCCATTCTATTTATTGTAGACTCTTTTTTTTCTTCTTTTGGCTGCTTCCTTCTTCAGGGATCAGCGAACTATCTCGCATGAAGACTTGGCAATTGTTTTTATGCCGAATGCCCATCTTGATGCAACCACAGACCACCGAGCTACCACAGCCTTCTGCGTGGAGCTGCTCTCTAGGGTGCCAGGGGAGCAGATGATGGGGGTTAAGGGCCTTGCTGAAGGGCCCAGAGTAGAGTAAATGAGAGTGGAGGCAGGTGTTTCACCTTTTCCACCCACATTTTGATGTCGTCAGTCTGGGGAGTTGTACCAGTGACTTTCTGATCACAGGCCAATATTTTCTAACCTCTGCGCAACCACTCCCCGCATGACATAGAATATATAGACTGCTTTAAAAAAGATGGACCTGCTTACAGTGATTAATTTCTGAGGTTTGCAAGCTTATCTTTTCAATCTTAAGAGAACCAATACTGTCAGGTGTAAGAAGTTCAAACTAATCAGCTTTTGTGTATTAGTATCTCTGGGTGGGTTTTAGGTGTGCAGGTCTCATTCAGTTGGGTTCTTGTTGGTTTATTTGACTCACTGAATGCTTGAGACTTAAAGATTGATCCCTCATATAATCCCTCTTCTAATGCTTCTTGTGCCCAAGAGAAATGGTTTGTGTTAATGGAACATACTAATTATTGTGTAATTTATGGTTCCCATTTGAAGCTAAACATACATTCTGGTTTTGTGGTAAGCTACATAACTTGGCTGACAGAGGTTTAGTTTCTGGTGCATTCAGTTTAGTTAATTTAAGATATCGTGTTCAAAAGGAACAAAACCAAAATCCTTAAATAAATATACCATGTCACAGTAATTTTTTTTTCTTCCAAAAGTGTGCCTTTGCCTTTACCACCACCATCTGATGAAATGACAACTACAGTAATACTGGTATTATGTTTTTCAAAGTTTGCTTCAAAGCCCCTGATATTTCCATGGAAACTAGATGAGCTGTTCCACAAAACATCATCTTCAATTTGTAAGAAAGAAAAAAAATAAATAAAACTAAACACAATTTGCTTCCTCAAAATGCATGCAAAGGAAGCATTATTCCACAAATAGCCAGATTTTTGTGTTTTTACTGCTCTAGATTGTCAGAGAAGTCTCAGAGGACTGGCTGTACTCAAACACCTATGGGTTTGAGACATCACAACACTAAAAGCACTACACTGTATATCCAGAAAAACAAGTCATGGATTCAAACTTTTTTTTTTTTTTTTGCATCATACATTGTTGCAGATGGTTTTCATATTTGATTTGCAAGAAAAATACATTTTAATTTTATATGTCAAGATGGCATTAATTGGGCCTTCAGCAGAATCCTACTTGATAATTCAATCAACAGTTCACTGCTATTTTTATAGACCAACTTCTATGGCTTATTAACTTGCAATACATGCAGTGAGTCTCTGCCAAATACAATCAATCTGGTTTTGTTTGATGTTTCTGGTAACAAAACCATCAGACATGTTTTCAGATGACTACACTGCTACTGGTTTCCATAAGCAGAAACACTAATTTGGTTTAAATGCGTGTTTAAGTAGATTAGCACAGATTTGAGGGGATAGATAAGTAGCACTTTATCCTCAACGGTATGTGCTGTACCTTCTCTCTTCATGCCCATGGCTAAACACTTCTGGTAGCGGCAGTACTGACAGCGGTTCCTCTGGCGTTTATCGATAACACAGTCTTTGTTGTCGCGACAGGTGTAGGTCAAGTCCTTGCGCACAGTCCTTTTGAAGAAGCCTTTGCAACCCTCACAGCTGTACACGCCATAGTGTTTTCCTGAGAAAAGTTAAAAAAAAACAGAGGTTGTTTGTCTAATGTTTAGCTATGGGTTATATTTGTCACGTAAATGTCATGGTTCTGAAAAGATTTGGAACCCATTGTCCACAAATACATATTTGCAAAATGCATAGTTTATCTATACGGCAATCCTATTAACAATAAAAAAAGAGTAGCAATGAGCATGAAGCAGCATGAAGGATCCAGTATAGGATGGAAAAATAAAGCAATTATGATAAAGGGTGATTAAAGTGAGCAGACTCGGTGTTTGAAGTTTGCATTAAAAAGAGGGACACATTGAAGGGGAGTTGTAGCAAGAATCTGTTTTTGTGTCTGTCTGTTGTTCCTAACAGCTCTTTTTTGTTATTTATGCCTAATGAAGCCCATTTGCTTTCTCCAATGTTGCTCAGACTGGTTCTTTGTTCGATCTCTGCAGGTCAGACCACCAGAGAAGCTAAATAAAGCCTCCAAGCAGAGCCAAATGAAGCATGACTTGCTATTTAACACTGTTTTTATGCTCCTCCTTTGGGTGCATGCAATGCCAGTGATGCGGAATGACAGGAAAATCCTCCAGTGAATTAGATATTGGTCTAACTTTGTGCAGAAAAATACTTTCTATGGTTATTCCCAAGAAAAATACAATAAAACAACATTATTTGTTTACCATTGATGAAAGCCAGAGTGAGTCAACTCCTTGGAATAAAAATTAACCATCAGTTAAAGGTTTTCCTCATTCAAGCTGCTCAGTGACAGTGGACCATTATCTTCTCAAGAACTAGCTCAAGTGTTCTTGAGAAAATAATGGTCCATGGATGTGATTGGTTAAGGGCCACAAAGTGACTCAAAGTGAAAACATTTAGGACATTCTGTTATTATTTTCCAATCCTAGTGTTCTTTTCTAGACATACATGAAAGAACTTGCTATAAATTCAACTACCTGTACATTTAAGTCTGTTTTGCAGTGAATGACACAACCTTTGACAGGGCAGAATACATTTGTCTCTGATTGTGATTTTGCAGGACCATCGCTATGCTTTTCCAAACATCTGTTGGTATTTGCCTCCAGTTCTAACCTGAATAAGTGTTTTACAGAAGGGACTGCATGATATGTGTGAGTGGCTGTGCATGGCTTTGCTTGGACACATCACTATTCAGATGAAGTATTCTGCTACATAATTTCTGCCCCCCCCCCCCCCTTCCTATTCTCCCATTGCCATTCCAGGAACATTCCCCACAGCAAGAAGTTGTGCTGTGTAATTCTCCCTGATCAGTGGGGTAGCTTTTTCACCAAAATACTGTGTTTGGATCTTTGGAGGTTTCTCTGTGTGGTTACAGCAGGATGGCACAAGACATTACTCCTGCTTTCTACAAAAAAAAAAGTTTTCCTAGTCTGATGCCACTTACCTGAAGAGCGATCACCACAGATGGCACAGATGTGTTTAGTGAGTGACAAGATGGTACCCGAGGGCTGGGCTGGCACCTTCATCACGCCATTGAGGCCCAATGGGGGCTTAATGTCCTCCGTGCTGCTGACTGAGTTCATTGGAGAGTTCAGCTGAAACATCAACACACACAAACACACACCCCGACAGGTCACAAAGCAGCCCTTTGAACTCTAAACAGGAAAAAAAAATCATACACTTCACTGCACAAGCCCTAGTGCCCGAAGGTTAAATGATATGAAGTATCAGCTGGGAGCTAAACCCGTTAGTAGGTCTGTCACAATGACAACGTTTGCTGGGCGATTATTTGTCTCAAAAATTATTGCAAAAAACGATAATATTGTTTGAAATTTAACTAGAATTAATTGTGAAATTTTAGAATTGATGTTGATTTGTTCGGAGTGTAGTACCCTTTTTGACCACTTGATGACAGTATAAGACTGTTTGAACCAAAGGATGGATAGTTGAGCAGAGTGTCTCTTTAAGAAAAATGGGAAGGAGGGCCCTTGACGTGACATGGGCTGACATGGGGACATGGCAGACACTTGGTGATTTGAGCTCTTTAGCACAACATTTTTCACACAAAGCTTTTAATAAAACAAATCAGTAAACAAGTTCTCGGTTTCTTTTTGCAGAGAAAAATAACTTATTACACGAAGACAAGTTTCAACTGTGAATTTTTGAAGATCAACAAGACAGATTTTTTTCCCGAGGTCAGCCTGTTAGCTTAGCTTCTTAGCTTAGCTGCTTTTAGCGATCCAAAAATGTGATTTTGGACAATGACAACAGATTTTAAAGAAAAGGGGGAAAGGGAGGGGTCAGTGAAGCGCACTGGAGTTGAGACTTTTGTCATCCAGTGTCTTCAGTAGAAAGAGAGACACAAAGAAACAATAAAGCCAATAAATGAAAATGAGGTTGATGATTTTCAATCATGTGATTAATTGATTTATTGTTTATTGTGACAGGCCTACTGTTAGCATTACATAGTCACGCAGGCCCTGAAGACCAAAATGCTACTATCATAAACAAAAGATAATATGTGCACTGATTCTTGTTGCAGATGGTCAGCAGTCCCAGCAGCACCTATCCTTGGTTCCCCCCAGTCCCGTTCCTCCCTCCTTCCCACCTCTGTGTAAGATCTTAATCGGGCGCAGCAGGATTCTGCATCACTCAGCCCCAGAAACTCTTTTATTCATGCTCTCAACAAGCCCCGCTGGCTTCAAAATGTTCAGTGCCAGGATAACTCTTTTGCAAAATTAAACAGTACAGCGGAATAAAGAGACAGCATTTGTTGTAGCAGCCGAGCAACCGCAGCCACAGCTTTAAGTCTAACTTCAGCTGCTGGCTCATACTTTGAGTAACAGAGCTGAAAAAAGAAATCATCCTAAAGCAACCTTTCTCTGATTTCTAGTAAAAGTGTAAAGCAATGGGAGGCTAATTATTTTAAATACCTACACGTTCAAGGCCCAGTATACATTATCCTAAAAGACTAAATGGAATGGATGAAGGAGAGAACATTAGGACTTACACTCAGAAACATTAGAAAAGTAAAGGCACTAGTCTGATTTAAACCAAAAGAGTTTAAAACAAGTTTAAAGGGAAAAAAGTTAATAAATACTGTATATTATTCCTAGTAGATGCTCCAGAAGCTTCTGGAGAGAGATGAGTGATGAAGCAGAGATAGCAAAGATGTTGTACTTTTATCAAATTACAACAGACGAGTAAAGTCCGAGGACACAGAGTCTTTGCTTGAAAATGAGCTCAGGCTCTAGGAGACAAATCCTGTTGCTAGCTGAGGCTGGAAGATGAACAGTACTGCACACTGTAGTTCTGTTTTGTTATCAGAAACATGCTCTGTTTACAGCCGGGGTGTCCAGTCCTGGTCCTCGAGGTCCACTGTCCTGCATGTTTTAGAGGATTCAATGCTCCAACACACCTGGTTTGAATCAATGGGTGATTAACGGGCTTCTGCAAACATGAAGAGGTAATTCAGCTATTGAATCAGGGGTGTTGGAGCAGGGAAACAAGACAGTGGCCCTCGAGGACCAGAACTGGACACCCCTGGTTAACAGTGCATTAGTGATGCAATGGAACATTAAGAGCAAACTGTTTTTTCCTGAAACTTACAGTATAAATTTCAACCGGCCACACCTTTTATTAAACAAATACTCATTTCTTATCTGTTGTGCACATTCAAGGCAAACACTGCATTTCTGCTTTAAATGTATTTCAACTTCTAGTCCAGCAGGTCATTGCCTGGATCATCTGGCATCTATTTTCTGCTAAACCTGATGTGCCTAACCTCGATACAAGTTTCTCATGTGACATAGGATGCCAAAAAGTAAAAAAAAAAAAAAAAAAACACAAATACATCCTATAATGTTATTTTGTTTAAATGCTTTTTTAAAAATTTGTCATGATGTATCACAATTTTTTATTTATTGCAAATGTCACATACAGTTGATAAAGCAACGCAAGATTAAATATAGCAATAGCAAGTCAGTTGAGCTAATTAAATATTTTATTTATTTAACTGAATTAAAAGCACATGAAACTGGGACAATTTGCAATTTTGTGATATTCTGTTCACTATAATAGAAAATCAATATGTGAATTTATAGCACTGATAACTATAAATAAATGAACACGTCTGTACAAAAACAATAAAATATTGCAAGAAAATTACAACAAGAAAATGAAGAAAATTTGATTTGAGTTTTAACAAAACTTTATTTACACAATGTTCACACAACAGTGTTAAAAAAGGTGATCAGGACAAGCTTAAAATAAAATATTTAAAAGAGCTTATTGTATTGTATTTCTTCCTGATCAGAAATGGTGCATAAAACCTTCTTAAATCCCCCCAGTTTCACAAAATTTTCTAGGTGTCCAGTGTCTCTGTGGAAGTAAAACTCCAACACCAGTCTGGCCTCGTCGTTGCACTTCCACAGAGCGTCAGGTTGAGGTCCAGCCTGCAGTCAGTCCCTGCGAGACAAGTAAATAGCTAGTTTTGCTTCGGCCACTGAAAAGTTTAAAGTTAGGGATTTAAACTTAGTGGCTATGCTGTAATGTTCTCCATTCATAAAAACAGATTTGGTGAAAACTGTGACAAAAAGGCCAAAGATCCTCGTCATTAGATGAAACAGAGTCGTCAGCCATACACAATCTGTAAAAACATGAAAAACACTCTCAAACTGCAAAAATGACACTCGTTTAAAACCTCAGGATTGATAACCGACAAAAAAAAAGTCAATTGCAATTGTACCGTGAAGGATCCTCCATTGAAGATCACCAGTCCTTTTTTTTGTTGGAGGTTTGTGAAGAGTTCTCCACTGGGGCTTCTGACCTGCCAAGCTTGTTGTCCAACACGCTGACATCACTGTTGAGTACTTTTGGATCCGTTCGCACAAGTCCATCTTTGGGTCTGTGTTGCGTAACAGAGGACCAATGTCTTTTGCAAAGTTAGGATCCAGGTGGATGTTCGGGAAAGGGTCCATTGGGTCAGGCGGGCGATTCCCCGTGGACCACCGCTGCAGGAGATACTTCTTTCCAGCTGTCATCCTCTCCTTCACCAGGTCCAGGAAGCGCTACACCAGTCTGGCAGACCGGACCCCAAGCAACGAAACCACCTCTCGGATGCTGGAGAAGTCTGGACTGGCCTTCTCCACCAACCACCTCAGGGTCACCGTCCCAGATTCACACAGTACCTTTGACAGAACCGGCACCGTGCTATGACAGACGCCCGTTCTCGCTTCACAGACTAGTGATTCTTCTAAAAGTCACTGCAGAGAAATTATACATTGTTGATCTGTTTTGTTTGAAAAAATGAAAACACTTTGATAAAACTGGGGCAACCCCTTTAGCTTTAAAAAGGCTAACAACAGAAGCATCCAGCCCCAACCTGCTCACGCGTCTGAGGATGCAGCTGGCCACATCCCTTCACACAGTGTCAGGAGGTCCTGCCAGGTATTTCTGAAGGAACTGTATTCAAAAAGTGGCCGTTCTGCTGGCCAGGTGGACGAGGAAGAAGAAGAAGAATTGAACTTTTATTGGTCTTTGAAATACCCTGATTTTTAATTGGCAATTAAGCTCCTCAACCCCGGTTCTGAGGGGAACAACATTTTTTATTAGGTCCTCCAGCTACAAGTGAGTGAATGAATGTATGAATGAATGAATGAATGAATGAATGAATGAATGAATGAATGAATGAATGAATGACAACAGAAAACAATATGCCGCTTCTGTTCACAAGTGAACACACACTGCTGTTGCTCCAGGCTCCTCACTGAATCGTTTTTAACTCTCATGTTTCAGAATTTGATTCTGTTTCAACAGCTCTGGTTATTTTAGCTAGCAGTTCCCATACACCCCAGCTCCAATAAGAGAAACACACCTAATCACGGGGCTTCACCATCCACTCTCTTGCTTTGTTTCATACAAACTTCCACGTGATTTGATGCGACATCTGGGCTGTTATACTGTATATGGGAACCTTTAGGAACATGACTTGAATTTCAGAATTAAACCATATAAAGGGTGGAGTTAGTGGCAGCGTCTGACTAATGCATCCACATAAAATGTTGATTCCTCCATAAGGAACTGTTTGGTCACACTGTGTCGCCAACCCCCTGAATTCAGTGTGTAGTCCTGCAAACACACACACACTGAGTCTACAAGCACACAAAGCCTTATGCTTTGCTTTTTTTTTTTTCCTGCTGTCCAATATGTTGTAATATGGTAAACATAATCTTGCAGTTAATGGGCTGTGAGTTATATTGAAGTTCTGTATTTATTTATTTAAAGAAATATAAGTTTTAAAAATCCCAATGCTCAAAATAGTCCCCCTAGAACTGGAAAATACAATTTAAAGAGGAGTTTATGGGACACAAACTGCAATAACTGCAAACAGCTCATGTTTGCATGTTCATTCACGATTTCCCTCACACACACTCTGAAGTCCTACCTCACCTACACGCCAGAGTCGAGCCGTTTCTCTCTCTAGCGCAGAACTTGCAGAGCTCTTTCCTCGGCTGGGATTGCCTCTCGAACCCCCCCCCCCCCCGTCTGCCTAACACAAAAGATCCTGCTTCTCTCAGTCTATTTCCAGTAAACTTGCAACTCAATCTTTGCAACATTGCTCCCTGCGGTGTGTGGGGGCAGACCGGGGGGCCTTTTCTTTCTTCGCTGGCCCATGGCAGTGGAGACAAGGCAGGGGGATTAAAGTAGCTCAAGACTAGTTCTGGAAATAGAATGCATACCCCCGCCTTTACAACACACACATGTCACCCTTCACAAGGAGGCATGCCAGCTGTGTGTACAATTGATTGGCGCTGGGAACCCCCAGCTGACTGGCTTCGCTTTACAGACTCTTTGAGACTTAAAGCTGTTTGAGAAGATTTCCTGCAGAACAACGTACAACACCAGCGGCTGGACGGCTCCAGCTGATGAACGTCTCGTGTGCTGCATCCGTCATGTAATGTGCTGTAACCTACAAAGCTCTCAACAACCTAGCTCCATCCTATATTACAGAAGGTGTTGTTCCATATATGCTTAATAGAGCATTTTGCTCTCAGACTGCAGGTTTACTTGTGGTTTCTAGAGTTTCCAAAAACAGAATGGGAGGAAGATTATTCAAATATCAGGCTCCTCTCTTGTGGAACCAACTTCCAGTTTCTGTCTGTGAGGCTGACACATTGTCCACTTTTAAGCTTAGGCTCAAGTCTTTCCTTTTTGACAAATCCTATAGTTAGGGGCAGCTTGGGTTTCCTGACCTATCCCTTAATTATGCTGCTATAGGCTTGGACCACTGGAGGACAATTTGACCTTGTTTCATCAAACAAATAGTTACAAATGAATACAAATGAATAATGTGTAATTGTTTCCATCTTAACATGTTTTGTTTTAATTTTTCCTCCTAGTGAGGGACTTGCTCGCCTTCATTCTAGACCAGGGGTCTGCAACCTGCGGCTCTAGAGCCACATGCGGCTCTTTGGTTCCTCCACAGCGGCTCTTTCAAGCT
>JARVGV010000578.1:25897902-25909418 GCA_031762435.1 Hypsolebias longignatus | reverse complement strand
TTTTAAAAATAGTCATTGATTTAGCATTTTTAATGCCAGTTTCCAAATTATTCCACAGTCCAATTCCTTTGATTGAGGTTCACTGACCCCTCAAATTCTGTATCTTGGTTTCACAAAAATCTCTGTTCCTTTAAGATTATAACAACTTTTACGTTTAACATAAAGCATTTGTATATTCAATGGTAGTTCATTTTTATGAGCTCTATACATAATAGACAGAATACTGTAATCCACTAAGTCATGGAACTTCAACAATTTCAAGTGGTGAAATAATGTGCTTGATGGATGACAATAATGCTTTCTAGTAATTATTCTTATAGCTCTCTTCGGTAGTACAAAAACAGGTTCCGTAAATGATTTACAAGCTTTACCCCATACATCAATACAATAAATTATGTGTGGGACAATAATTGTATTGTATAACAAGTACAGAGCTTTATCATTTAACAGATTCCTAACTCTATATAATACCAATTGCTTTAGCTAGTCGTCTTAACAGAATTTATATGATGTTTCCACGTCAGTTTGTCATCAATAATAACACCCAAAAATTTCATTTCACTCACAAGACAGATCTCAACACCATCAATCATAAGTGGAACAGCTACAGTTTCCCTTTTCCACTGAATATCATGTACTGGTACTTAGTTTTATCCAAGTTCAATGATAACTTATTAATATTGAACCAATTTTGTATTTTTACAAATTCTGTCTTCACAAACTCAAACATCTGATCCATATCATTTCCCGAGCAAAAAAGCGTTGTATCATCAGCAAAAAGTATACGTTTGAAAAGTCCTGACACCTTAACCAACTCATTGATGTGTAGAATAAATAGCTTTGGTCCAATTATAGAGCCCTGGGGGACTCCACATGTAATATTACACAAGTCATATTTTACATCGTTAATGTGTGCAAATTGTTTTCTGTTTCTGAGCTGGTTACCCACTGCAATGCTAGTCCTCTAACACCATATTTACTTAATTTTTCAATAAGAATGGTATGATCAACAGTATCAAATGCCTTTCTCAAATCAACAAAAATACTAAGACAATATCTCAATGTGTGTTAGTTATCCAAGATGAACACAGTCAGTATTTGGGTCAGCTCAACTCAACAATAACTCAGTAAGATTCAAGGTTCTTTATTGTCATTCACATCACATGTGGTACATGAGATGGAAATAAATTGTGGATCCAAGGTCCCAGTCACACCCAGCAGATACAGCGGATATTGTTGTGATTTCTGACGCTTGGTTGACCAAAACTTTAGGAAATGAGGAGATTAACATGTCTGGGTACAATGTTCATCGCACCGACAATCCCAAAAAAGGTGGTGGAGTTGCCATTTTTGTTGAAGCAAAATTTCACTCCTAGTTGGTTCTGTCTAAATTCATCAGCAAGCGGCTACAGTAGAATACTTAGCATTACATGTGACGGTTTATTAACTTTTGTTTAACCAGGCAAATCCCAATGAGATCACAGATCTTATTTGCAAGGGAGGCCTGGGCCTGAAGGCAGACTAACATACATGTTTTTGGTCTGTGTTAGGAAACCAGAGTACTCTGAGAAAACCCACGCAAGCACAAAAAGAACATGCAAACTCCACTCAGAAATACCCCAGTTCCAACCAGGGATTAAACCAGGACCTTCTTGCTGTGAGGCAACAGTGCTAACCACTGAGCCGTCATGCTGATGGTTGCTTAGGGCTTCTATAATTGTGGTGTGGTGCTATTTTTTTTCTCACTCACCCTCAAGAAAGATGGATGCCTTTTCTTCTCTCTCCTGTCTTCCTCCTGCTTTTGCTTTGTCCTGTGTATCGGAGCTTCTATTTACGCATCTTCCGAATCGTAAATTGCTGTTATGGATTTGGTCGGCTGGACTTTCAACGCAATTGATAAAAAAATTTTCAACCAAGCAACAGGGTGCAGGAGAACCCTCATACCCCAGATAGACACATGCAGCTGTGTATGTTATGGATCCATGGGAGGAGTGGAAGCTGATGTCAGAGTCAGACAGATTTATTTGTCATTGGCATCTCATGTGGTACGTGTGGTGGAACGAGATTATGTACACAGGGTCCCAGTTACATCCAACAATAAAATGTAAAAGAAAAACAGTAATAAGATCTAAGATATGAACTAAGAAAAACATCAGCTAAACAATACACTAAGCATGAATAGCATAAAAACATTGCGTCGAACAGCAGCACAAACACTTAAGTGTGAACAAAGGACACATTATGCTTGTGAACTTCTCTGCAATACATACGACCTGATCTGAAGGTGCAAACACAGGGAAAACTAGAGTAGTTAGATTTCTAATCTAAGAAGGAATTATCATTTTTGTGGATTAAATATTCACTTTAACAGCCAATTACTGTAGCTAGGCTTCTGCTTGTTGTTTGATGCACTCGTTTTTTATTATAAGAAACTACACAAAGTTAATTTTTGCCAGCTTTAACCAACATGCACACAGAGATATTCAGACTAAACAACGTTTGCCCTTATCTTTTTATCAGGTAGTTTCAAAAACAGGAAACGACAGAGTTACGAATTACTTCAATAAGGAATTGGTAAATTCGAGAGTGAGTATGGATCCATCTAGTTTCCACACTTGTTTTGTCCCGTTCAGGGTTTAGGGTCGTGGGGAGCTGGTGCCCAGTGGTGATTATTGAGTCTGCATAAAGTCGCAGCTGCCATCATTAGTATTTATTGTACATTTTGTACAACGCTGAAACTCAAGGACATCTCCGTAGACTCTTGCGCAGCTCACCGATTTAGAATTTGCACACATCACTATTGAATTTCAAACTGATTTGAGCAAAAACCTGGACATTTCACCAGCAGACAGTTTCTAAACCCCACCCCAACCATCAAAAATAGCGACTTTAAAGACGTTGATATTCTACATCTGGAACAAAAGGCGACAGGTAAAGTGTATCCATTTCATTACCAGATAAAAGCTGCAATGAACGTAATAGCAATCTGACATTGAAAAGATGAAAACAATCATTTTTGCTACATGTTGAATATAAATTATTGGACAATTTATTCACACATTTTACCAATCTATCAACAAATTCACAATTTCACTCCCAGCTAATAAAATATTTGCATTTCTAGCATGAAACGCATCGCCGAAAGCCACAAAACGTTATCTGACACACTCTCAGCTGAGCCGGCCTGTGTGCTTTGTGGCTCGGCCCGTCGCTGACTGATAGCTGGCTGTGGATCCTGAGGGGCATCGAGAGTTTAATCACCCATAACCGCAATTACAGACGTACACATCCGCCTCATAAAGCACTGAAACAAGATGAGTGCCTCCCTCCTCTCCTCTCCTCAGCACACATCAGACAAATTCCACTAAAGCTCAAGGAGGAACAAGGGAGCTGCAGGCATAACCTGAGACAAGGAGGGGGGAAGAAACCTCTACCTTGTGCAATGCATTAGACGAGAGAATTGCGGCATATTAATTAGTGCTTTTAATACACTTAGGAGCTTTAAAACAAGCCATTATGCACTAAATGAGTGGAGGCGCGTGCTGTAAAATGTGAACAGGTGTGCCATGTTTCTACAGAGGCTCTTAATAAGCCTAAAGTAAAAGATTCAAAAGAACTGACTGACTGCATGAGTGAATGCAAAGAAACAACATTAACATATCAAATACGTATAGCCACGCACACATCTAAAGCAAGCACGTGGATGTGCATATGAGCACACACTCCTAATGATCACATAAAAGCTCACAGTACACCATAAGACAGGCCTTAGGATGGATTAAGATGCAAGCCTTTATCAGTAAGTTCCCACAATCCCCTATAGAATATCTCATCTCTTTCTTTCTGTATATTTTTTTCACTTCACTCTTTCCATTTCCCCCCCATACCCCAGGGATGGTGTTGGGAGAGAAACAGAGGAGACGGGGAAAATAAAGATGGAGAGCTGAAAATAAAATGAAATAAACATTCCGAGACAAGTTTGCTAATGGACAGGAGATCGGGTTATTTCGCTTCTTTGCTGTTTGACAAAAAAAGATGCAAACAAGATCCAAAGTGGCCCAGAAGTCGAGCACTCAAGTGCATTTTTCGACGTGAGATTAGCAACATCAGGTGAGCAAGACAGGCTCCAGGGGTTAGCGGGTCAAATGCAAAAGCCTGACGGCGTTGAAAAGGAAGCATCATGTGATAAAGAGATTAAATCTGAAACGCTCCTATAAAACTGTGCAGAGTTGTTCAGAAACTCTTCTGACATGAAGGTGCAAGGTGCTCAGGGATGGCCTGTCAATCCTCAATACTAAACAATCATGAGTAAGAAAGTGCTCATAATTCTCATTGATTACTTGCTGTGACAAGAATACCAAGTAATTAAGTCAGAAGTATCATCGGTGAAATCAAACAGCTGGAGAGGACAGCCCAGATGTTTTCAGTGTCAGTTACATTTATGAAACATATATGTGCTATTAAGTATGAATAACAAAGTTTGATGCTGTAAATCAGGTTTAATTTCATAAAATCAATCTCTCTGTGAAGATCTAAAAGGAAGGTGGAAGGATTCTATGATTTTTTTGTTTGTTTGTTTGTTTGTTTAAGTGAAAAATTGAGCATCTAAAGTTCCCACAAAGTATACAATACTGCAAATACGTTAAAGCAGAGTAAAACTTATAAATACCCGCTTGGCAAAGAGGAAAGCAGCTGAATGCTTCAGTTTACAATTCAACCTACTTAAGTTGAACTTGCATCAACCATCTGAAAAACCTACTTTACTTTCAGGACCAACAACGGAAATGAATACAACTCAGTCATCTGTTTAATGAAGAGGTTCCAAACTTTTCAAAAGAACTATTGCTAATTGAAGTGCACAATCACTGTGACAAAGCCAGTAAATAAGGTTCTCATGGCAACAATAACAACCATTCTATTTTTTTTAATCAACGTAAGACTCCTGATGTCATTTATTGTGACAATTTTGCTAAAATAATCATAATTGTCAATCAATTTTAAGCATAGGTTGATATCTGTAGATCATCTCAAGACCCCACATTTGCCATTTTATGAGCAACGATAGGGTCCCGACGTCAACTTTGGGATGCAATGCTCCATGCAGGGGCACCCACACTTTTTTTTAGCATGCAAGCTACATTTAAAATGACCAAGTCAAAGTGATACCTACTATACTGGTAGATCGTGATCAACGTATTGGGCACCCCTGCTCTAATTAAACTTTCTGATATGTGATTGAGGTTTTCCTGTCAGTTTCAGTTATACTGTAAAACATCATGAATCATGGATGGGTATTATTTACAAAGGTAAAATCGTAACAACTAACTTGAGCCGATACAAAACACTGCAGCGCACATTTGAGACCCAACCAGCTCACTGCTAATAGAGGGTTTGTTTACACCTTTCTACTGCGGCTTCAGAGTGCAGATGAGTAAGAAGCTCAGCAGATGACCTTTAAACTCCAGAGGTGACCAGGAGGTGCGGCTGGTCATGAGATTGACACAGCAGGTGATTCATGACACCATGCTTAACTACACTGAAGCCCCTTACATTGTAGTCAAATACATAAAACTGATGTGAACTTCAGAGGAAAACATGTCCTTTTCCACCTCATCATCCTCATGTTCTCAGAAATCTTCCAAAGACAATTTGGCTTATCAACAGCACAATAAGACTTAATGAAGAGAGTGAGCTGTCCAGTGAGTCAGAAAGATTGATGCATCCCGCAGGCCTGGGAAGCACACACTCTGTTAAAGCCAGACAGAGGATCAATTACACAGACCACGTTTACTGGCTTAGCTATACAGGAACATGGTCATGCTCCTTAGCTGCTTTTAAATCCTTACTTAAAATGCTTTTGTTACCTTATAAGGTGTTTATTTTTATGGTTTTGTTTTTATTTTTTACTGAATATGTGTTTACTTGTTTTATTGTATAACACTGTTCAGAACGTTGTTCCTTTCACAAGTTTTGAAGGGCTTTGTAAATAAAACTGGATTGGATAACAAAAAGGTTAAATGTACTTTTTGAATAACAAAAATTTTGTAGTAGATAAAAACTCATGAGGATTCTTTTAATACTTAAAATATCATTTTAGTTTAAAAAATAGACAAGAAAGGCAGCAAGCAAAAAGCCATTAACTGGGTTTTTAATTTGAGGTCATAAAGTCTAATGGTTCAAGTATTCTTCTATGACCATGTTGCCCAAACCCCAGGTTCCAATGTTATACTTACACCCCATCCTCCAATACACCTGAATAAGAGCAAATAATTACATCAACAACTCATAATCAAGTTCAACAGAAGTTAATTTTAAATGCCAAAAAGCTTGAGGCAATAACAACAAAAGATTTGGAAAACAAAACATAACTCTGGTCGCTTGTAAAAAGATCACACTGATTTCAGTTGGATATCTTTCCTCGCATATAAATTGGTATCGCATTAATCATTGATTCTGATATGAAGACACTGACGCACTCCTCTTCTGATGAAGTTGGAAGGGAACAAGCTGCTTGTATCATTTAAACGCTAAGTGCATCTTTGTGTATAGTACAATTGTAGAGATAGAATCATCCTGAAGGATTCCGGCTGCGCAGCAATCTTATCTTTTCTAAGGACATATGTTTTTTTTTCTTTCTCTCTCTTAAAGCAGAAGCTTATTTTTCTTTTAAAATACTACTTTGGATAATGTTTTTACATTTTCTAAAAAACATTAACATGGCTTTCAACTGTGGTCCTCGAGGTACACTGTGGGGGGTGCTCCGTGAGTATGGGATTAGAGGCACATTGCTATAGGCTGTTCGGTCCCTATACAAGTGGTGCAAGAGTTTGGTTCACATTGCCAGTAGTAAGTTGGACCTCTTCAGGGTGAGAGTTGGACTCTGTCAGGGCTGCCTGTTGTCACCAATTATGTTCATAACTTTTATGGACAGAATTTCTTGGTGCAGCCAGGGGGCAGAGGGAGTCCAGTTTGTTGGCCTCAGGGTTACATTTCTGCTATTTGTGAATGATGTGGTCCTGTTGGCGTCATCATGCCATGATCTTCAACTCTCACTGGAGCAGTTCATAACAGAGTGTGAAGCAGCTGGGATGAGAATCAGCACCTCCAAATCTGAAGCCATGGTCCTCAGTCGGAAAAGAGTGGATTGCTGTCTTTGGTTTGAGGGTGAGGCTCTTCCTCAAATGGAGGAGTTCAAGTATCTTGGGGTTTTGTTCATGAGTGAGGGAAGAATGGAGCATGAGATTGAGAGATGGATTGGTGCAGTGTCTGCAGTATTGTAGACTCTGTGCTGGTCCATTGTGGTGAAAAGGGAGCTGAGCTGTAAGGCAAAGCTCGCTACCAGTCAGTCTACATTCCTACCCTCACTTATGGTCATGAACTCTGGGTAGTGACCAAAAAAAGAGATTGCAGATACAAGTGGTTGAAATGAGTTTCCTCCACAGGGTATCTGGGCTCTCTCTTAAAGATAGGGTGAGAAGTTCAGTTATCCAGGAGAGACTTGAAGAAGAACCGCTGCTCCTCCACATTGCGAGGAGCAGATTGAGGTGGTACGGGCATCTGGAAATGATGCATCCTGAGCGCCTCCCTAGGGAGGTGTTTGGGGGATGTCCGACTGGGAGGAGACCTAGAGGAAGACCCAGTACACACTGGAGAGACTTTGTCTCTCGGTTGGACTGGGAAGACCTTGGAATCCTCCCAGAAGAGCTGGAAGATGTGACTGTGGAAAGAAATGTCTGGACTGTGGAAAGAGATGTCTCCTTCTCAAGCTGCTTCCCCTGTGACCTGACTTTGGAATATGCTGAAGATAATGGATGGATATATTTACATTTATAAAATAAGTCTCCTGCTGCGTTGCATGTGGTTTTCAAAAACAGGAATGTTCATTGTTGGAAATGGGTTTTCCCCATGTATTCAGTGAAAACCTCTGCTGGTTTTTCATTCGTTGCACGAGGAACTTTCCTGGGGTGTTTCAATATTTGATTTGACACAGTGAATGAACACTCCCCTGCTGGTTTTAGTGTCTGCTGAAATATGTTGGATATGTTGTATATTTTTGTTGGGCTGAAGAATTTCAGGCTGTGCTTTCATGTCACTCTGATCAGTCACAAATCCTTACAAAACAACTACAAGAACAAGTAGATATTTACTGAGGGTGCTTGTTCAGATCTGCTGCCCATGGTGAGGCCTTCAGTCAGTTTTAAAATGTCTGATGGTTGACTGGAATAAATTTAAGATCTAACAATTTTCTCACTATTGTCTAAAACTACGTTAATGTACAAAGTATATGCCTTTTAACAAGAAAGCTGAGGGGATTCTATAACAGCATGTACTGGGTTATACAATCAATACAACAAAATAAAAATTGTTCCAGTCATAAACATTTCTTTTACAGTTTTAAAGAATAGAATAGGCTTGCTCAAAGACCTTTAATTCCATTGTAGGAACAGAAAGAAATCCTAGACTGTGCTACTTTTAATTTAAGTTTTTCTTACAAAGTAACTCTTACAGAGTACAAAACCAGGATTGGTTCATTGCAGAGATAAAAAGGTTACGATTCCTTGAAAACAAAAACAAAAAAAAAAGCACATTGCCTGCCACATTTTATAGCAGAGTTCCAAACTAAGATTGTCTTTTGATGGGAGGGGATGACATTATAACCACTGCGGTCAAATGCGTCATTATAAGACAGTTCTTGAAGGATTTGCTGGGAGCTACTTCCACTAAAGTTAGCTCAATTTCTGTCAATTTGAGTTGTAAATCTTTTATATATTCACCAACTTCAAATACTGAGGTGGTCACCTTAAAATTGAATAGACTCTCATAAATGTTCACACAAAATTTTAGCTCAGTATCTTTAAAAATGAGTTGTAGCCATTTTTGTGTTGGTCAAGGTTGAAAAGTTGTACCTTAATTTTGGGTTGACCTCAAAAGTTAACCATTTGTAGATCTACATCCTGATTTTACTTTCTGGGTTTTATTCATATATGTCCAGAGGTTCTTGAGATATTTTGCCAACAGTCAAACACAATGCCATTAGAAAATGCCAAAGTTTAAGGAAAGGATGTTCAGCAATGTGTCATACTTCAAGTAGATTTTGTGGATGACTCTCAGCTACCACATTTTTGCTCATAAATTGAAAGATTGGTTCTTAAAGCAATTTTTGTGTTTGCTAAAGTTGTGTACCAGTGGTGGCCATCTTCAATTAAGTTGACGCCGATAGTCAAACCAATTGTAGATGTCCATTCAGTGATTACTTTCAGAGGATTTAAATAAAATCTGTAGAGATTCATGAGATTTTTTTCCAACCCTACACACTTTTGCTAAAACATTTTGCCTTTGGGTGATAAATAAAATAAGTAAATGGATATGATGACATTTGTGAACACCATCATTTGTGTCATCAGGCTTGAGCTCTCACTTATTTAGAAACACAGCAATTTTTAGCCCCTTTTCATGACATTTTCATCTAGATGAATCTTTTAGAGATCCATTTTATGTCTTCGTTGTAACACAACGCTCCGATTGAGAGCTATTCTACATTATGAAAGCTACATTTATGAAGGTGCAAGAGATGTAAGACATGCAAGTAAGATATTTTAATATCAGCGTAAAAAGGGCTATGAATCCACAGGTTGTGGGCAGTTTTATAAGCATTTCTCTGCTTTGATTTGTGCTGACTCAAATGCAGTCCGCCGACAACACAGTTACACATTAGGTAACAACCCGAGGGATAAAAGATCAGTCCTGCATTTTCTTAACCATTAAATCAGGTCAAAGTCCAATTCTCATGTTTCCTTCAAGTTTTATCAACACCTTTAGACGTACTAACATATTCAGTTGGATAACGAATGGGTCGTAAAGCTGGGCTATAAACGTTACTTCAGCATGTGGTTCAGAGAATGGGGTTATGATCATTACGTAACCTACAGAGCTGCTGTGCTTAGACATTATTTTCCCCCTCCCACATACTAAATGAGTCAAGTTCCCAAATTAAAAATATGTGAACAGGTATTTGGAAAGTAAAAAAAGAAGCACATGCTTAATTATCATTGAGGCGCCATCAGTGATAATAGACCTGTTTGTTTTCCCCACAAGCTCTAAATTCTGTTTTAACCCCTGCAACCTTTGCTGGCAGATGGAGGCAGATAAACACAAAGAGCTCTTGTATTAAACACAACAACCTCTAAACACACTGTCCTCATCCACATTAACTGCATTTCTGTAAGTGTCATAGTCAGAATGCGACTGCACATAAACAATAAGTACATCTCCGTCTGCTGCATGTTCATTTGACACTTGATAACGTCCGCCTGTTTGTCCTGTTGCAATTCAGGCGCTGTGCCACCCAGCGGAGTCTGAATAATGAAACCAGGCAGCGAGCTGGTGTCGGGTGAGATGGCACAAAACTAGCCGGGTTGTTGTGTAATCATCAGGCGCAAACACACGTGCTCGAGCTGCGTATCACAATACACAAAACAGATGGCAGGGAGGGTGTTAAATAAAAACAAATACATGCTCATTATCAGCTTGGATTACAAGCAGCTGCTCCGGATTGTTCTGCCTTTGACATGGATGTTCAATCACATCCCAATGACCATTTCACACATGAGTGGGGGGGAAACCAAATGACTGTAAAGAAGCCAAATCATATTGGAAAATGCGGTAATGTTAGGGGGTGTGCCATTCAATCACTCACCTGGGTGGTACAAAATACTGTCCACTACAACTGGCAGAGAGATGAAAAGCACTGACGAGGTCTTTTGAAAACAGAACATGGAGATGCAGAGATATGTGCACATGCAAAGTACCACAAGAAACAATACAACCAACCAGAGGCCAATCCAGTTTTATGGGTCCTGGGACTTTTCCCCCCTTTACATTACGTTCCGTCCTGATGCTGCAGAGCAGATCTTAACACAACAATGATTAACACAGGCTCAAAACGTTCTGGTCATTTAGATAGTTTAACAATATTTAGTGCCAAACTCACACATAAATGTTCAACACCTTCCTGAGTAAGATAAGCTTCAAGAGGGAACAAACAAGGCAGGTAGAGAGAAGAAGCCACTGTCATACTATACTAGAAGTTTAGGGAAATAGAAAAGTCTCATTACCAAGTAATTTTATTAATAGTCTTATCTCTGTAACCATGCCATAAAAAACTAAATGTAAAAATTTAATTTAATTATTTATTTATTTAGTAGCATTTTAACCACATGCCACTGAGGTCACAAATCTCTTTTGCAAGGGAGGCTTGTGCTTGAAGAAAGCTGCATTTGTGGACTGTCAGAGGAAACAGGGAGTATATGGAGAAAACACACACAAACAAGAGGAGAACATGCAAACTCTACCCAGAAAGACCCCAGGTCCAACCCAGGGATTTAACCCAGGATAAGTAAATACAGTCAGACTGAACAAGACCTTAGAAATATTAATGACTTCAGAGTCAGAGAATCTTTATTGTCATTTGCACCACATGTGGTACATGTGATGAAACGAAATTATGTACACAGGGT
>JARVGV010000578.1:25876644-25897802 GCA_031762435.1 Hypsolebias longignatus | reverse complement strand
AAAATTATGTACACAGGGTCCCAGTTACATTCAACAATAAAATGCAAAATAAAACATTACTAAGATCTAAGATGTGATTGTATGTAACCATGAGTATATTACTCCAACAATGATGTTACAATCTGTCATATCTCTGCCACCCACTCATGACATTATCCCCCTCCTCAGATCCAAGTCACGCTACATTTGTGTTGTACAACCCCGTCATTCAATTAGCTCAATATCAGTGACTGTAATGGACTTGTGGACATGATGCCCCTGTGGCGTTTGATGTGCACTCTTTTTTCAGTCACACTGACTGAAAAAAAATAGCTGCTAAAAAATAGCTGAGATAGCTGCACGAGGAGATGATAAAGGTCAACTTTCTGCAGCAGCATGCCTACAATGTACCCCAGGTACCTCTGAAACCAGAAATTGTGGATGGGCTGAAATACAGGTTAAAAATAAATTCCAATAATTGTAGTTCATACCACGTCAGGTCACTTTTTAAATTAATGCAAAATGAAAGGAGACAGCAGGAGTACAAAACCAAACAGTAAAGTGATTTTCAGTATCATTTTCAAGCTGGTGTTTAGAAGTTACGATACTGTTGGAAACGTCTTAAACTGCGTAGATGGTTCTACTTTCAAATAAATTTGAGACTTCTGAGTTTGCACTGAGGTAAAAAAAAAAATCTAAATTAATTTGAGCACATGTAAGCCATCACAAGGTGTAAGTTACAGGTTTATTTGATCAGCTGCTGAGCCACAAAATTATAGTATCAAGACTTGCAACCCCCAACTATCATTACCCGAGGAATACAAGTACAGTATTGATAACAGGCCAGTTAAACAATAGTATAATGATAAACAGCATCAACAATAAACATATGGACTGTTTTTTTGTCTGTTGCCAGCAAAAAATACACGCTACTGGCAATTTAATTATGTTTTTAGAACCCATGACTTGACGCCTCCTTAACACAGTGGTATCCTATCCCAATGTTTGGGATCCACCGCTGTACATAAACCCTTTTTTTTTCCCATAAACATTTTGAACTCCATACCAGTGTTCCATCCATCCATTAGCTATCACTTGTTCCGAAGTCGGGTCGAGGGGACGGCAGCAGCTTGAACAGGGAGGCCTAGAAATCTCTGTCCAGAGCCACTTCTTCCAGCTCTTCTGGGAGGACTCCACGGCGTTCCCAGGCCAACCAAATGACGTAGTCATAGCTACAAGACTTAGTCTCTCAGTTGGCCTGGGTCTTTCCAGAGGTCTTCTCCCAGTTGGACATGCCCTTACCAGATGCCCGAACCACCTCAACTGGCTCCTTTCGATGTGGAGGAGCAGCAGTTCTAACCCGAGTCTCTCCCGTATAACTGAACTTCTCACCCTATCTGTAAGGGGGAGTCCAGCTATCCTGTGGAAGAAACTCAATTCAACCGCCTGTATCCATGATCTCACTGTTTTGGTCACTACCCAAAGTCTGTGGCCATAGGTGAGGGTAGGAACGTAGACAGACCTGTAAACAGAGCTTTGCCTTACAGTTCAGCTCCCCCTTCACCACAACGGATCAGCACAGAGTCCGCAATACAGCAGACACTACATACCAGTGTTGCTTTTGTTTATTAGGCATGCAGGGCTAAGACCATGACTTCAGGTTGAGAAAAGAAAATATATGTTTACTGAGTTCTAATAATTTACTAACTATGCAACACAACCCACCATTGCCAATTCCTTCTTGATTGTATTATCAATTAATATTAAATTGTATACATTTGATGCAAGTTTTGGGCACATTTCCCAACAATTATTTTAGATTACCAAGCTAAATTTGTTGACAACCTGAAAAAAAGTAGTGTTGTTGCCTCTAAGTGATTACAGAAATACCCCTTACAGTGTACCACAAGACAGGATGTCTAAACATGATCCAAGCTGTAAGAAACTGGCTTCAGGCGTCCTTCAAGTGATGTAGGATGTTGCTGTAATCCTTAACACAAACCTTGTTCTTCACTTTTAGACTTTGAGACCTCCTCTCCTCTGCCGAAGCAATTGTTCTGTTTGTTTGGTAAAACAGTAGCCACAGCTCAGATGTTGTCACAGCAGCCACGGTCTACATTCCTCAAGGGCAGCTGACTTGGCAAACCAACACTGGTTCCTGACAAGACATTTCCATTAGCCTTTGCATTACCATCACTCCCACCCTCGTTTTCTCCATGCACCTTGAGGAGCAGCTCTCAGAGGAGAAAGCACATGAGAGTTGCAAACACTTCTCCCCCACTTCCATCTCTCACATCCCAGCATGTACTGGGCTGCATTAGCACACTCGGGTGGGCCTGTTGCTGTGTAGCTGAGACACGTGACACTGGACGGTTAGGACTCTGCCACCAAGCTTCCACTCATCATGCTCACACACATTGCTGACCCTTTCTTTGGGACTATGCACCCCCCATGTATATTCTTTTTCGGGGGTATGAGCTATGACTAGGATGGGCAGGGCAGGTGCTACGCTCTGACCTTCCACTTCATGAGATCAGCATGGGTGACCTTCGGATCAAGCACTCTGTTGCACCGTCTCTCCCTCCACCCCACCCCCAAGCCTGTTATAATGCCAAGCGTGTCAAATCACTTTAATGTCAGAATACCAACAGTCGTCTCCCATTTCTCTCTCTGTCGTCACTGTGTTTTTACTTTCACCCTACATCCCTGTCCTCTGCCTTTGGAGCTGAGAGGACACATAGATGATGTGACGCTGCCATTGCATTCAAGTTATCATTGACAAGGACCGAATCAGATGACCAGCAGAAGAGCCGAAGCTGATTATATCCAACATATGATAACAAAAACAAGACATTTTGGATCCAAAAGTCCAAAATAGCACTCTCTCATTTATTTATTGTTGCTTTGTGTCATATTCAAGGCAACACCATAAATTTTGGGCAAAGCATAACAACAAGAAACACATGATTTAGAAAGAAAAGAAGACTTGTGGAACAAATAAATCACATGAATTAGCTTCTTCCTTTGGTCTGACCTCGTTAAAATATTTGATCCAGCTGCTATTAGCAAACGCAGATGCTCAACGCAAACTTTTTTCAGATTTTCCATCATCTCAGCAAACAGAGGGAAAACAAAAGAAGTGCAGTGATGGATGATGCTTCGAAATCATCTCATTATTTTACAGTCTTGCTGCTGTGATTGTTTTCTATCAAAACACAAACGGCTTTTGTTAAAAATGGGAATACATTTTTAAGTGTTGCATTTAATAATTATCCCAACATGCAGCAAATTTATCTGCAAACAGACAAGTGCAAGATGTCATGAGCCATGTGTACTTCTCTTTTCCTAATCTGACTCATGCAATTTTCTCATATCTCAACTCACTCGTGTTTACCAGTGTTTAGAAGAGGTCAGCATCCCTCAATGCTTAGTCAGCATCACTGATGTAAACATGGTGCTTACAAGTTCAGGCTAGACACAGCCGGCTGATTCTGGTGGTTTGGTCCAAAGCAGAGAATGTAACAGGAGTGAAATAGTTTGGTAGAGACATGTACATTATTTATTAATCTCACTCAAACGGCCAGGACAAAACCAAAACTTGGAGAAGCGTCTGCGGCAGAATGGAATTTTATCTCATCTGTGTAAAGTGCCTCAGAGAATGTATCACAAACAGACTGAAAATAACTTACTGGTAATATAAAAGTTTAAAATAGAGTTCTCAAATTTTAAAGAGAAGCTGAACAATGGATACATTTGTACTCCACTCTAAAATTCATTCCAGATTAAATTATGCTTTTCTCCTGATAATTTAAATGTAAATGTTGTTTCCTCTGCACCACTAGGACTCAGATTTAAACTTGCATTAATAACCTCAGAAAATTTTGATCAACTCTCTACCATTATTACTACCAAGATGGTAACAATGATTGGGTGATGATGGGGATGCGACCACTTCTTGTGACACCCCTCCTTCCATCCCACCACCTCATGTCCCTGGTAGCCTGCTCTCTTGGCTCTCTGCTGAGTTTGAGCTATGACAATGAGATAGCATTTCACTGTGATGCTGCTGCAGGGGGATTAAAGGCTCAGAGAGTTATCAAAGGCTTAGTCGCTCTGATTTCTAGTGACCCGTCGTGGATAGCTGCCATCAGTGTGTACCAGCGCAGAAACCTCCAGCTCTGCTGATGCATCCCTGCTGCTGTAGCTGCTGTGGCAGCTGGCCACCTGGGGACACGTTGCCTGGGGTTTTCCATTGATAGGACATTGTATTACTGAATTATTTTGGCATCAAAGATTAGGAGAGAAAGACAAATATTTTTCCATTGGTTCTCTATGGAAACAGAAAAGGAATTAAAATACAGTACTGTATACAACTCTCAACAAATAAGCTGTATTTCTATTAAATGTCTTGTTTCAAATGTTCATAACAAAGTGCACTTCTCTCAGACGGCAGGTTTACTTGTGGTTCCTAGAGTTGCCAAAAGTAGAATGGGAAGCAGAGCTTTAAGTTGTCAGGCTCCTCTCTTGTCGAGCCAATTTCCAGTTTCAGTCTGTGAGGCTGACACATTGACTACTTTCAAGCCTAGTTTTAAAACTTTCCTTTTCCATAAATCCTATAGTTTGAATTGGTTTGGGTTTTATGAGCTATCAGTTATGCTGCTGGAAGCTTTGACTGCTGAAGGACATACTGAACACATTTCCTCATCAGTCTTCACGTTTTCTATTCTGATTTCTAATCTCCATGTTTGTTTTTGCAATTGGCAATACCATTAACCATATTCCCTTTTTTTATTTTCCTCATAGAAACTACACGTGGGTCTCATTCCTGTCCTCTCAGATCTTAGCAGGTCAAGGCAGATGGCCACCTATTCTGAGGCTGGGTCTTTTGGAGATGTTTCCTGTTGAAAGGGAGTCATTTCTTTCCACCAATGTGCTGCTTAGGAAGGGGGATCACAATCAACACAATCTGCTGGCTTCTTTTAGACAGCCCAACTGACATACTGCACTTTGGTTGGCCTTGTTGCTGTTTTAACTGCTCTTTAAATAAAATGGTATGGTATATATTTAAAGTATCTTTCTTTCTTTTCATTCCTTTTCCCCCCTCATTTTATTAATTTACTTTTGCATTTGTAGTTAAAAAAAATGGTTAAACAATAATCAGGTATATCAACCCTGATGCCACTTTGCTGTCTGTAGCCATCTGTCTGGGTTTTGTTAGTATTTGTTGATCTGGTTCTGGTTGTTGCAAATGTTCTTCTTTTAACGGATGCATCTGTTACATAGTAGTATTTTATGGGGTAATGTTTTTGATGTACGAGACTTTTATGTGTTGGTAGGTTGTCTTTTTGTGTATATTTTTAGGGTTTGAAGAATTTTATTAGATTTTAATTGATACTATGACTTTGCAATTTTTTTAGGGTGACTTGCAACATCTGTCCGAGTACAACAGATGAAAAATAGCCTTTTGGCTAACTCTGTTATGTTTATAATTATCTAATGTTCTATGATGTACATTGCCCTTGACATTTAAATCAATAAATCATCTTGAGCTCATCAGAACAGGCTTGAAGTTTATTTGGTCATCGTCTCCCCATGATAATAATATTAATTTACAAACTTTGCTTTCAATAAGTTTTAATTTTACAAAAAAAAAAAAATAAATCAGGTCTTTAAGGACTTAAGTAATCAACTAAATGAACACCACAAGGGGGCAATACCTCTTGGGAAAACCCACCCAACTTATCTCCTGGTTGCAGATAGGTTTAACATAAATTCAAGCAGCCAATTAACAAAGTTTGACAGTTCTCCACTTTGTGACAATCTCCACACCACTGCTGTAGAGTAAACCAGATAAAAACTCAAACTAGTAACTTTTTTTGGCTTGAGATAAGTTGCAATAGTTGCACATGAAAAGCATAAATAGATTCCAGTGCCAATAAACAGGAGGGTGGTGTTATCTGGCTCCTGACCCAGCAGGAAACAGCCTGGGAGAGCGTGGACTCAGGCCAGCCAATTAGAGCACAGCGAGCTCAGAGCATGCTGAGGATAATGAGGCCCCTCTCCATGACCCTCTTCACCTCTGCAGGACCCCGCGATGGGAAACATGAGGACCCACTTTAACCCAACGTCAGCCCCCTTCATAACCCTCTTGCAGAACTGCTCTCTTTAGCCTCTTTCACACCCTTTATACCCCCAAACTGCTGGTTTCAAATCCTGCTGTGACCACAAGGTCCACCAACACATGCTGCCTCTCTCTGGAGGCTCACCACGCGGCCTTTTACTGCAGCGCTGATGCTTAAAAGCAACAATACCCGCAAACGCTGGATCTCACTTTCATTTTCCACAGTTTATTCTGGCTTGGTTTTAAATGGTGCCTCTCGAGCAGAAATCATCAAGTGGTTCCACTGTTACTGGTTGGATTTGTAAACTGGTGAGCTAATTGTGAGGTGTAATGAAGTGGGACCAGACTGAACGCCAGTGCATGGCTTCATTTTCTAAATGAATAAAAGGGCTGGGTTTAATAAAGCTAACAGTATCTGATGGGGGAAATGGCACCATGCAGGGTAGGATGGTTAAATTAAGGTCCTCAAGACATCCAAAGCTAATGAAAAGAGGGGGCATCACTAAAAAACATCTTTCCCCAACCCCCTTTCCTCTGCAGGCAGAATTGGTCCTGTCATTTGGACCCTCCAAACACAGACCATATGCGAGTTAAGTCCTGGCAATCAGACTGCAATGTGGAGCAAGCGGCTGAGTTCATCAGGAAAAAATTAGCCCGCCGCTCTAGAAGCCTCGCTCCCATTGGCCACTCATGCAGCCCGCTCTGTTTGAGGGCACCCCAGACATTCCTGTGGATAATCTTTTCCATTCCTCTGCTCAGCTCAGTGAGGACAGAGCAAATCACAGCACAAGGCCTGCATTGTGAGGGCCTGTTCAGAAAGCTCTGTTTCTAATGCCGTTTTCCCATTTCACTGTACTTCATACTCTGCAAAATGAAAAATAAATAAATAAATAAATAAAAATAAAACGTTTTTCCCATCAGGACTCATTTTTCCTCACTGCATTTAAAAAAAATAAAGATTCAGTGGAAAAGCAAAGTTTCTCACGGTTCCTTTCCAGTAAGAGTTTGTTTTTGAAAAGCTCAAACAATGTAAAACCGCTGAAACCGGAGCCCGGCCACATCAGTGTGCTGCCTGGAGTTCAGCAGATCACAGCTGAAAACGGCTCCCCCCTCCGGGCGAGGCTCGCTAGCCTTCCCAGAAACCTCCTGCTCGGTCACCGCTACACGCCTCGTGCCTCCCACAGCAGCTTGTCATTGTGGGTGCAGCCGGGCGGCCCGGACAGCAAAACTGGAGGACAATCACACAATCAGAGACATTTGTAGATTTATAGCAACACATTCCATAATTAGAGCCACGATTATTACAGAGTCTACAGAGTTTAGACTCCAGCGCGGTTATCCACTTTCTAAACGTACAGTTGCTTTGACTTTTTGTCTAAACACAAAACTAAACTAGAGAAACTGCATTTCCTGTGAAAATGCAGTGCTTATTGCTGAAAAACTGCTAAAATTAGCTAAAACAAACATGCTGAAAAGTAGCTGAAATGAAATAAGCCTAAATTAGCAAAAGCAGAAAGAATGCACTTTCTCTGAATTTGATTGAAATAAGCAGAAATAAGCGCAAAAAATACAAAATTAGCTAAAATAAAAGGCTGAAATTAGCAAAAATAGATGAAACTGATAAGACTGAAAGAAGCTTAAATTACCTTAAGTGGAAAGAGCTTAAATGAGCTCCAAAATGTAGAATTAGTTTTAAAAGCTAAAATTAGCATAAAACAGCGAAATCGTAGCTGAAATAACAGAAAAAGCTGAAACTAGAGACAAAAGCTGAAAGGAACACACTAGCTGAAATTAGCAGAAATGAGTTCATTAGGTTGAAAGTGGCAGAAATTATTACAAAAGCTTGAATTTTTCTGAAAACAGCTGAAATTAGCTGAAAAATGCTATAACAAATAGAACAAGTTTAAAGTTGCAGAAGAAATTACGTCTGCTCAAAGAAACAAAAATGAGCACAAAAAGTGGAAAGCATCTGGAACAAAGCGGAAAATTGCACAAAAAACAGCTGAAAAGTAGCTAAAAAGCAGAAAGAAGCTCAGATTATGAGAAGTAAGTGGAGACAGAGCACATTTTTGCTGAACTGAAAAAAGTTGAAAAGAGTGCAAAAAATGTGGAATTAGCAGAAAAAGCATAAATTAGCTTAAAATAGTGAAATGGAAAAAAAAAAGCTGAAACTTGCAGAAATAAGCTGAAAGTAGCATAAAAAGCTGAAATTAGCAGAAAGAAGTTAGAAGAAGCACAAAAATGTAGTTAGGAGAAAGAATCTGAAAGGAGCACAAAACAGCTGAAAAAAACAGCTGAAATTTTTTAAATTTGCAAAAAGAAGCTGAAGCAGAACAAAATGTGAAAGGAGCAGTAAAAGGTTGTAAACAGATCTAAAGATATGAAGGATGTAAAACGAGCTCAATTAATTTTTTATGAGAAAAAAAGACAGAAAATGCAAAAAATTTCAAAAAGCTAAAGTTGCACCAATGCCAACAGTCCAAGCAGGATTGTTCTGTAAGAGCTGAACGATTTGTTTTATGATTTGTTGAAACAGCACAAAAACCGAGACGAGAATCGCACTGAAAAACATAGGGAAGAAAAATGGATGACAATAGAGTGAATGCTTTATAAACATTCACACTTTAACATCTCCGAAGCTAAAAGAAAAGACAGCAATAATAAACAAGTTCAGCAATTTAACTCCACATCTACTTTCCATTTTTGGACAGACAAAATGATCTAATGTGACTTGGAACTTAAAGTACTGCAGCTCCTAAACTATCCACAACACGTGTAAAAGAAAGAAAAAAATCTGACGTACTTCAGAAAGACTACACTTCTGATCCAGATGGTCTGAATTGTTCTGGAAACACATCCACCCTCACCACAAGCTGTGACAGTAAAATATGTTGCAATCAATCAAGATAACGGTGTAAAATACACAAATGGGGGTGAGGTAGGTGGAATCATTGTGCACCCCATCGTGCCAGAACTTGCCCGCAAAGTATTTGCCTAAGATGAAGAGGGGTTTTCATTATTTCCTTCACTGACTTGATTAAAAAAAGTTTAGTCACATTCCAGAGACTGCAAAGATGCTCATATCTTTTTATTTTATTTTAAAGAAAATAAAAATTAGGAAAATAAATACTTGTCTGCAGGGATTTTGGAGGCAGATGGGAATTGTGTCACAGCCGCAGGCTTATTTTTCTGCGCCTTAACTTGTCACCGTGAAGTGAAGCTGGTATAAAAATGAAACTGAAGTGCTCACATCACAAACATCAACTGTTAAAAAGCACACACACTCAAAATAAAATGAAATAATCATATTCCTATTTTTGTTTAATGATCTCTTTTTTAAGTTTTATGCACAACTAATTAAAACGCCAAAACTTTATTGATAATAAAAACTGCAACAAGTCAAAGAAACAAGTTCTGGATATAGAAAACATTATTTTAGTTAACTGGCTCTTTATGTCTCTCTAAAATCATAATAAATTACATTAGCAGTTCTTGAATAAATGTTAATTGCCTTGAAAACTAAAGTCTTAAACAAAAGAAGCAGTGTGTGTGTGTGTGTGTGTGTGTGTGTGGGGGGGGGGGATGATTCTCAGCTAGTACAACACCAAATTGTAGCAAAGTTGTTAAATATAAGCTTTTGTCAGTAAAACAGTGTTGGTAACAATTTGCTCAATGAGAAAAAATGGCCCAAACTTACAGTAAATAAATAATTTAAAAAATACAGTAATTTCCAGACTACAAGCTGCTACATTTTTTTGCACACTTTGAACACCACAGCTAATAAAATGCGGCGGCTAATTTATAGATTTCTTTTGATGGTCCAATGAGCTTCATGCCAGCAAAACGTTTAGCCTCGTCACACCCGGGCGCTCACATACAATAGCTGCCCAATACATGTCTCTCTTGGGGGGTAGGTCTTTGTGACTCTATGAGACTACCTGTATAAATAAAGGTTAAAAATAAATAAATCTGAGCATCGAAATGACCAAACAGTTCACAGCAGACCAATGAAGAACTGGGTTTCATTGGTCCATGTTCTCTCCTCTCCTCCCCACCCTGCAGGAGTTTCCCCCCTTCCTGGGAGCACAACAAAGTATTTGCCGCCACTCAAAATAAGTGTGACTCGTAACTCAAATCGCCAATTTGCCTAAAGACCATAGTGATATTGAGAGCGACAACGAAAGAGAGACTGAGGACGTGTGTGATTAAGTTTTCTGAGGCTGCTCAACTCTGACTGAAGAAGATGACTTTAGTGGTTTTAGTGTGCAGGAAGAAGATGACACGATCAATGATTTTCCTGGTAGGCTACTGTATTTACTTAAAAAAAAACTGTGTTACAGACACTGTTCAGAAAAAAAATACTGTACGTACCGGTACGTATTTAATTAAAAGTTTTAAACAAGATTCCTGCGGCTTATAAACAAGTGTGGCCCATAAAACATTTTCTTTTTAAATTTAGTGGTCACGGCTAATTTTCAGGTGTGCTCAATAGTCCAGAAATTACGGTAATAATCTGTGTTGCATGTCAGCCATTGTATACCCTGATTCTGAAAACCAGCATCGATATCCATCATAAAAAAAGAGCTGATATTGGTCAACCTGCAGATTTGCATCCACTTAATTTATTAACTTGGACTGTGTTCAGCTACAAACACAACAAACTTTAGCTCAGAATATAAAAGAATGGCTTGTTGGGAGTTAAAAATGAATTATAATTTACATTTTTGTGTCTGCTAAAGGTCAATTATCTCTAGAGGCCATCTTGATTTGGCTTGACGAAGAACATTAGGCTGTCCATTGTTTTGTGAGACATTTTGCTGACACAGGTAATTTTACAACCTTTCATAAATGATTAAAGTGTTTATGGATATAATAGTGCTCTTTTAAAGGGATAAAATTAATTCTCTGAAAGGGACAAAAAGCATCTGAGCAGTTGACCATACAGTTCCATCTCTAGGTAATTCTAGAAATACAAAATAAAAAATGTCATGGGCACATAGGTTTCAACGGTAATTTAAATTGTTTACTTGAGAGTTCTAAAACCAGTGAATGACTGAACGAATTAATGCCACTTACAGTAGGTTGCCTAGAGCTCTTAAGAGAGTAAAAAAAGGCAAATGGACAAGGACCTTGTCTGATGATCGACAATATGGGAAGGAAGGGACTGAACTAATTCAGAATAAAATGGATGATGGGAAGCAACTGGTTCCTATTAAAAAGCTTGTACTGCATTTCCAAGAAGACAAAAACTTAAAATATAAAATAAAATAATTATACACAAGGATAGGTTCAAATGTGCGCTTTCTTCTAGTTCTAGTTTAAGAATAAAAATAAAATAAATCAGACGCCCTCATGGAGTTTTTATGTTTAAGTGGCTTCTTTCTGCGATGCTAATCATGCACTCCTCACATGACAGACAGTGCAGCAAGTCACAGCGCCGACGCAGCACAGAGAACAAGCCTCGGGGAAAGAATGGAAATATATCAGCATTAATAACAAGTTCCACATAACTTGAACCCCCACCATTCAGTAGCGTCGCACCAGAAAGTTCTGCTGGCGTGTAAACCTCAATGGGCGGGCCGAGGTGCGGGAAGGAAGCAGCTGATTTCTCTGTTAACTTGTCCATCAGAAGGACTCGGCATGCAAAGACACCATTAATCATCCAAAAACAAAAAAAAGATTGAACACCGCCTCCAACATAAGGCACCACAACCACACCTCTGGCCGGAGGCCACGGTGTGTGTGCATGAGTTTTTTTCAGCAGCAAACAACAATTTCTTCCACAAGACGCCAGAGAGAAAAAAATAAAAATTACAGAAATATGTTAAACCTTGTATATTTTTTATTGATTGTTTTATCAAACATAAACACGTATTAGCACTAGCCTTTTGAGCGTTTTAGCTAGCTTTTGCTACTTACGGTATACGTTTAGTTACTACTTGGTTACTTTTAGCTTCTAACATGCTTTACGATACTTTAATTAGCCTTTGCTTCTTTATGTTGTTAGCTAGTGTTTTGCTCCCTTTTAGCTATTAGCCAGTGCTCTGTTTCCTTAAGCTTTTCACAATTGTTACTCTTCTTTTTTTTTTTACCTTTTAGCTTGTGTTCTGATTATCTTAGCTTCAACAACTCTATTGTAAATTGTCAATCAGAACTCAGCATTTAGTTTCTCTAGTTATATACGTTTGTGTTACAAAGACATAATTGAAATTAAACTATAGACATTGCATTTCCTGCGAACATGCAGTGTGAATGCTTACCGCTGAAGAGCTTGCTGAAAAAAGTTGAAATATGGTTAAAACATGCTGAAATATAGCTGAAATGAAAGAACAAGCCTAAATTAGCAGAAGAAAGCAAAAAAAAAAAAAAGTATTTGCTGAATTACATTTAAATAAGCAGAAATGATTACAGAAATTTGGAAATTAGCTAAAAAGCTGAAATTAGCTAAAATAGCTGAAAAGCAGATGAAAAGGCAGAAAGAAGCTTAAACTACCAGAAGGAGGTGGAAGAAAATGAAACGAGCTAAAAAAAAATATAAAAAAAAAGTGGAAACAGCAGAAAAAGCCAAAATTAGCACAAAACAGCTAAATAGTAGCTGAAAGGAGCATAACAAGCTGAAATTACCGGTAGTAGAAATAAGTGAATAAGGCTGAAAGCTGCAGAAATCACCACAAAACACTTGAATTTATCTGCATACAGCTGAAATTAGCTAAGAAATGCTGTTAGCAGAAAAGGTAGAACAAGCTTAAATTAGCAGAAGTGGGGAGGGCACACTTTTGCCAAATTAGGCTGAAAGAAGCAGAAATGGTCACAAAAGGGACGATTATCTGAGAAAAGCTGACAGAAGCAAAATAAATAAATAAATAATTCAAAAAAAAAAAAAAAAAAAAAAAAACGGAAACAGCTGAAAAGTAGCTAAAAAGGCAGAAAGAAGCCTAAGTTGCCAGACAGAAGTGGAAAGACTATGTTTTTGCTGACTTAAGCTGAAAAAGTTGAAATGAGCAAAAAATGTGGAATTAGCTGAAAAAGCTCCAAATTAGCACAAAACAGTTAAATAGTAGCTGACATAGCAGAAAATTTTGAAACTTGCAGAAATTAGCTGAAAGAAGTTAGAAGAAGCACAAAAACATAGTTAGAAGAAAGTAGCAGCACGAAATAGCTGAAAAAAATTCAGTTTCTATGTGAAAACAATGGTAGAAAAGGCTAAATATTTCAAAAAGCTAAAGTTGCACCAATGCCAAAAGTCATAGGATTGTCCAGAACAAGCTGAACATTTTGATTTATGATTTGTTGTAGCACAAAAAATTGTGGAATGAAAAAGATGTAAAAAAAATGTACATAAGAAAAATTAATCACCATAGTGTGAGTTCTTCATAAATATTCAAACTATTAACACAGTGCCATTTTAAATGATTAGAAAATCTTATTAGGTGTACAGTATTTGGTGCACCTGGTCATGAGCTGCACTTTTAAATGAGATTCACAGGATCATGATTTCTTGAAAGAAAGAAAAAAGGGGAAATGTAGACAAAAGGAAGTCATGTTTTATCCTTAAAAGACCAAGTTGCAACAGGTTTGTTTGCACAGTTACCTGAGGATAGGCGTCGCTGATGGAGGGGACACATTCCGCTGAAACACGAACACGCCTCAGATGAACGGCCTCGCTGCATGGGAGGAGCCAGTGAGCACTGGGGCTTCAAAAACCCTGGAATAAAAGAGACGAGGGGAAAGTTTAAAGCGAGGAAGAGAAAGATGTTTGACAAAAAAGATAACAGGAAACGAGTTAAAGGCGTGTCCTCAAATGTTATGTCAGCATTTGACCGAGCCAACCTTTCATATTTAGAGCTCTGCAGCCGACTGGACCTCACCCTAACCTCGTCTGCACTCAGGTCAGCGGTGCACCTCATTATACGCCCTCCAGACAGAGGACAGAACCTGCTAAGTAATGCTAGTCTGGTGGAAGGCAAAAGGCAGCTGGGCACAGAAATGAGTGGGCAAAATGCCACAGCAGACGATGCCTCGAGGGGCTGGAGACGGCCGTCTTACTGTCTGTCTCCAAGGTCAAAAGGATCACCTTCAATAGGGAAGTCATTATCTGGCACAATGAGGCAACTGTGGAGAATGAACCCCCTCCAGCTAAAAGCTCACTGGTATTATCCAGGAAAAACGAAAGAGCAACAAATAAACTCAGACAAATGTATGATAATAATAATAATAATTAAAAAAACTATTTAATATTATGAATGTATCCTAACCGATGATAGAACGTCATCCCCCCTTTGAAAAGATCAACCAAAAACATCAAAGTGAGTGGCAGCGGCATGAAAGACATCAAATTCATCTTTCCTTAAACGCACTTCATGGACATGAGAGGCGTTCCTCTTTGTGACTGACACCGACTCAGGCGTGCGCACCTCGAGACGCTCCATCTTTTCCAACCGGACGGCTCAAGGGGGATGTCATCGGCGCAGACCTTCAAAACTTCATTCACTCCTTCAGAAGACCTTTTGGATTTTCAGCAACCATCAGCACCAGCAGACGCAGCCCCCCCAGCGTCACTCGGTTTTGAGCCCAATAAAGCTCCTTTATTTCAAGCATGAAAAACATGTCACTCCAGATGAGCTCAGAGAATGACATTTAAAACAGGCAAAGGGATATTGAATTAGTTCCCCATGAAAAGCTGTCTGGGATGCTGATATTTTCCAGCCTTTTGCAGGGTGCGCGAGCGTGTGCAACATACGTGCGTGCCCATGTAGACGTGTGGCCATGCAAGCGTTTATATGTCTGATGCTTTTCTTCAGAGCTTTGATTGTTTAAGGCAAAGCAAGAACAAACAAACACAATGAACTCATCCTGAATATTAAAATTAAATAACAGATAAGGGAGTTGTAAACAAGCAAGCATGTTGCTCCTCAGATATTTATTCTTAATGCTTAATAAGAACAATAATTTCATTATAACATGTTGGAAAATACCTAAAAAATATGGCAACGCCTCCTAAACATAGTTTATGACTATTGTTAGAAATAATGACATGCTTGACAGCTATAAATAAGATTTAATGACATTTTTTTGTTGGCTATTCTGCTCCATAGCAGAGTTGGCAGCCTGACTACAGCTCTGGAAAAACAAAACAAAAATGTGTTGTCAATCCAACAGGATTATTTACTGTTTTGACACAGAGCTTGGATGTCATTTACCAGTTGCCAATATTATCTGTCAGATTTAAAGATTTATTTTAGTCATACTTCATGACCCTGAGACTAAAACTCAAGTGTGTTAATTATCTGCCAGTCAAACAAACAATCTACATCTAAAATAGCAACGCAGTGTGAATGCTTATTGCTGAAGAAATTGCAGAAATCAGCTGGAATCAGCTAAAAACATGTTGAAATGTAGCAAAAAATGGACGAAAAAGCCTACGTTAGCAGAACAAGCAGAAATAACACATATTTGCTGAATTAGGTTTAAACAAGCAGAAATTACCACAGAATTAGGAAAACAGCTAAAAAAAAGTTTGAATTAGAAAATATTGATGAAAAGTAGCTGAAAAGGCAGAAAAAAAGCTTAAACTACCAGAAAGAATCGGAAAGAGCTGAAATGAGCTAAACAATGCAGAATTAGCTGAAAAATCTAACATTAGCATAAAACAGCTAATTACATGAAATAACAACAAAAATGCTGAAACTAGCTGAAAAAAAGCTGAAAGAAGCATAACAAGCTGACATTAGCATAAAGAAGTTAATTAGGTTGATAGGAACCGAATTTACCGCAAAACACTTGAATTTATCTGAAAATACCTGAAATTAGCTTTAAAATGCTGAAAACCTAGCTGAAAAGGTAGAGCAAGCTTAAATTAGCAGAAGAAAGCAGAAAGAACACGTTTGCCCAATTTGGCTGAAAGATGAAGAAATAAGCACAAAAAACTGAAAATTATCTGAAAAAAGTTTAAATTAAAAGAAAAGAAGAAAAGAAACAGCTGAAAAGTAGCTAAAAAGCAGAAATAAGCTTAATTTACCAGAAGGAAGTGGAGAGAGTACCTTTCTGCTAAAATGGGCTGAAAAGGTTGAAACAAATGCAAAAAATGTAGGGTTAGCCAAAAAAGCTCAAATTAGCATAAAACAGCTAAATACTAGCTGAAATACTAGAAAAAGCTGTAACAGAGCACAAAGCAACTAAAGCACAAAGCAGGTGAAAAAAACTGCTGAAATTAGCTGAAAGTAGCTGAAAAAAGTTTACATTTGCACAAGAAAGCTAAAATAAGCTGAACTAGAACAAAATGTGAAAAGAGCAGTAAAAGGCAGATCTAAAGATTTGAGGGATGTAAAATGAGCACATTTCATTTTCTATTAGAAGAAAATGGTAGAAAAGGCTAAAAACTTCAAAAAGAAAAAGTTGCACCAATACCAAAAGTCATAGCAGGACTGTCCTGAAAGAACGTTTTGATTTATGATTTGTTGAAATAACAAAAATTGCAGAATGAGAAAGATGCCGAAAAACATACAGAAGAAAAATGGATGACAATAGTGCGAATGCTTCATAAGCGTTCACACTATTAACAGCTTGGCCTTCCTTGAATAAATCTTTATTGCCCACTGCTGTTCAAGTCTGAGCTTTGACTAAGAAATGTCAAAGGTGTAGTAGTTTACAGTACATGTGGCATCTGCCCAAGCTTAAAAACATTAGTTCAAATATTCATCTGAAAAGTACTCCCAAATACTTTCATTATGTTAAAAAAAAGTTATTTAATTGTTTAAAAGAAATCCTACACAGAGTCAGATTTCCATCATTTTTTACAAATTTACCAGTTCTTACCAGAACACAAGTACATTCCTGGTTGTGTCAAGGGGTTGAAGGGCAAACAATGACACATGGTACGGGTTCTGAGCAATGTCACTGAACATTAAGGCATTAACATATGAGCCCGAGCGACCAGTCAAGTTGCACTTTTCCAAAATGAAAAGTAAATTAAGGAGACAGCAGCAACCCCGCACCCCCCCAACACACACAGAAAAAAAAGTTCCACTTCGTAAACCATTGGAGAAATGTTCCCACAGGCAGAGCAAAGCTTCGGTGCAGAGTTGAAATTTGACTTTAAACACAAACTGGGTGCAAACCACATCGACCAACAGGACAAACTAGAGACACTGAATTTATTGTGAACATGCAGTTCGAATGCAGAGTGCTTGATTACTATTTAAAAGCTAAAACTACTTTGTAGAACAGCAGTTGGAACCTGACACTAGCAGAACAATAGTGACAAGCTAAAATGAACAAAAGCAAAAAGGTAAAATTAGCAAATCAATAACAAAAAGCTAACAAAATAGTTGTAAAAGTTAGCAGAGCTGTGACAGAGAGCTAACACTAACAAAGCACTAGCTAAAACTAAAACAAGTAAGACTGTAGCTAAACATTAAAACTACCAGAGCAGTGGTTAAAGGCTAAAACCAGCAGAACAGTTACTAAACACTAAAATCCCGAGAGTAATAGCTAAAACCAGCAGTGCAGTATCTAAAAGCTAAAAACCAGCAGGGCTGTAGTTAAATGCTAAAATCAGTTAAACTTTGCTAAATGCTAGCAGAACAGAAATAATGAGCTAAAAGCTAAAACTATCAAAAGAGTGGCTAAAAGCTTAAAATAACGTAAGAAGATTAAATATAGTAACAATGCTGAAAACAGCAGTAATAGCTAAAACCAGCAGAACAGTATCTAAAAGCTAAGACCAGCGGGACAGTTACTAAACACTAAAAGCATCAGAGTAATAGCTAAAACCATCAGAACAGTAGCTAAAAGCTAAAACCATCAAGACAGTTACTAAACACTAAAAGGACCAAATACGTACCTAAAACCAGCAATACAGTAACTAAATGCTAAAACCAGCAACACTTTGCTGATTGCTAAAAGAACAGTAGTAATGGGCTAAAAGCTTAAAGTAGCGTAAGAATACGTAGTACAGCTGTAGAGTAACAATGCTGAAACAGGTTTTACATTCTTGAAGGAAATGAAAGGTCTCTATTCAGTTCTATGGGGAATTTGTAAAAAGTAAAAAGCTTTGAAAGGTATAAATGTTACAAAAAAATCCTAAGCAAGCAGTTTTTTTTATTTTTTATAGATAAATAGAACGCTGACTCAGCATTCACACTATTAGTTTGACGGTGAACAAGATCTCTGCAACATTATCCACCTCTGTTTTCACTGTAAACACACTTCTCTAAATGATATCAAACTTTTTGTCAGTTGCCTTTAATTCGTTACTTGAGTTAAAAACCAACCATTTCCAAGAAACATAATTACAAAGCTCAGGAAACGTTCAGCTGTGCGACAGCTGCAAAAATATTTGGAAAACCACAGATTTAACAGGCGCGTATCCATCTTTTTTTTTCTTGGTTTCATAATTGAGTTCTTTTCACTGAAGTCTTTCAGTTTTGGGGTCTTGAAGCGAATGATGAAAAGGTGGACGTGTGTGTGCACGTTCAGGATCTGCTGTCGCAAGTGGTAAAGTTGATACCCATCTTAAACACGCTGCATCGTTATGTCTTTTCTCACATATCTGAGACTGATTGCAGAAGATGTTTGATCTTGCGTTTCACTCATAAGCAGACGGGACTTCATAGACTTTAATAACTGCATGATCAAATAATCTTATTCGAGAGGAGGAACGTCAAACTTTCTCTCCACAAACAGCCAAACTCTGTTATGCTTTGCAGCGATCACAGATGATCAGACCAATGAAAACATGCCAGGGGTTTCCTCATTAAGATCAGGCAGCTAATGCAACCACATATAGCATTTACAACCTGGTGCTAATGAAGGAGAGTCTTTAAGATGTTCTGCTAATGAAAGTCAGACTTTTATTTGTGGGACTCATAAAAGAAAGAGCTAATGACAACGTTCTAATTAAACACGGATGTGTAAATTTACATTTGTTACGAATAAGAACAGAGCTGATGAATTTTCAATATCACCTGCCACTTCAGGCAAAGTGACTGTGTTTGTCTGTCTGTACTGTTAGCAAAATATCTTATGGATAGATTTTAATAAAACTCCCTGAAATAAAACATTAGCTGCACATTTACTGATGTTTGAAGCAAGGGTGTGAATCACCAGCTTTACCACAATACGATATTATATTGATTTGTTTGTATGACAATACGATTTTTCTCGATATCTCAAAGTCTGTCACGATACGATTTTGAGTCTATTCGTTCACAAGTTAGCGATCGATATATTGCAATATCAAATGCCCATCTCATTTACGTGTAAATAAATTTACAAAAACAATTCAAGTATGATTTAAGCATTTTATTTCTGTTATTACAGGCACCAGGCATTTACTGTAAATAAATAAAACAATTCTTAATAATGAAAAAAAACAAACAATAAATGACCTGTTCTGTATAGTGTCACATGTTTAAGTGCATTTTCCTAAACCACTTAACTTAAAAGTGCCCTTTCACTTATAAAGAAACAAAAATAGATATTTAGCTTACATGATATGACTATCAATGCCGTGTATCTTCTTCAGCTGAACGGTCAAATTTGTTGTTCCCCGAATATTTTAACTCACACTGGCACCTGTTGATTACGGCATGAGTTTTGTCTGTTGAGCCGTCCTCCTGTTGGCATCAAAAATATTTCCACAGTGTTGATTTAAATCCAGCAGGAGAGTGAATTTCATTATCTGTGTTTTCTGCCGCGTCTGCCATGTTGCTGAGGCGGCCTAGGAGCGCAGCCGCACACGGAAATGGTGACACAGATATGCCTTGGGAATTTCAAAATAAAACCGTATTTTAAAGATGACGATATGAATCATTGTTTTAGTTTTGCCACGGTATAATTGAATCATTAATCATTTAATCGATATTTCGATTTAAATTGATGTATTGTTACACCCCTAATTTGAAGTCAACCTAAGTCGAGGTGAATGCCACAGCTTATCAGTTTCAGCAAACACAAAAATGGCTGTAACTGGTTTTTTTTTGTGTGTAATAACTGAGAATCATTCAATCTAACAGATCTTGAGAGATGTTACAATGGTGAATACATTCGAAAGGACACAGTTGATATGGTTCGGGCATCTGGTAAAGATGCTTCCTTGGCACCTCCCTAGGAAGGTGATTCGGGCCTGTCCGACTGGGAGGAGAACCCGGGGAAGACCCAGAACATGCTGAAGAGACCATGTCTCTCAATTGGCTTGGGAATGTCTTGTCTGTGGAAAGAGATGTCTGGGCCTCCATGCTCAAGCTGCTGCCCCCACGACCTGACTTTGGAACAAATGGAAGATAATGGACAGATGGATGGATGGAATACAGCTGCGCAAAATGGGCTTTCAAGGTTTGACCAAAATGGCTACAACTCTCATTTCTCAACAGGAAAGGTTAATGTTTGCTTCTTGTTTTGAAGAAACATTAGTAATTGTCCAGCTAGAATATAAAAAGTCTTTTGAATAAAATGCATTTAAGTAGTTATTAGAGTTCAAGTCTGATTTGCCCTGACAATTGTTAAAACCCATTGTTGTCATGGTGACCAAACCCAAGGTTAAAGTGCATTAGGCCCTCAATGCTTCTCCCAGGTGCAATAAAAAAAAAAAAAAGGCCATCCCTCATGGGACTCCGGGGGATAAAGTAAAGTGCACAAAGGGACGGAGCATTGGCGGCCATCAATCACTACAGTTAACCATCATGAATACCATTCACTTTCAGCCATGTTCTGATGCAAGGCCTCCATCGTCCACATGAGGAAAAGAAAAGCTGCGAGCACAAACACCATCACCACCACGCGCCAATTGCCCCATCATCCGTCCTCCACAGTAACTTTGAAGACCAAGTTCTGTTCATCAAATGTGCTTTTTTTAAATCATTTTATTTTAAGTGTCCCTGAGAAATGTATCATGCTGGCCTTTCTGTTTTAGTAAAATAAAAGTCCTCCAATTTTCCACTTTGTAGTTTTGTAGAAAGGAACTGAATACTTGGAAGCTTTAATTTTCTTTCTCTTTCTTTCTTTCTTTCTTTCTTTCTTTCTTTCTTTCTTTCTTTCTTTCTTTCTTTCTTTCTTTCTT
>JARVGV010000578.1:25824952-25838107 GCA_031762435.1 Hypsolebias longignatus | reverse complement strand
TAGATAATATATATATATATATATATATATATATATATATATATATATATATATATATGTGTGTGTGTGTACAGTATATAGTTGCGCTCTAACCACTCTGTTCCAGCATCACAGACTCCTAACCATCCAAATCAACGTTTCACAGCTTCCATTTCTCCCCAGATTTCCATCACTCTCTCTTTTTCTCTCCTTTTATTGGGAATCTGCCACTTGATGAGCGCGGAGTCACTGCTCTGCTAACTTCATTGTACAGAAGGGGTCAGGGGCAGTTCAGCTCACAGAGAAGAGGCCCTGTCCAAGCGATGCCCCGCGGTCTGTACACCCTCACCCCACTCCTGGCCTGTCCTCATCTTCAGCTACCCCCGTTCCTCCCCCTCTGGACCAGAGACACTCTGGAGGTCAGCAGTCTAATTGTGAGGACACTTGGCTCTCCACAGGGGGTGAGATATCTTTTACAAGAGCCTCTGTCATCTGGACACTGACTAATGAAGCCATCTTTTTGACAAGTACTGATGAGCAGCCTCAGGCGGGTTTGGGATCCGTCACTCCGCTGCTAATGACACCAACTGTTGCTGTGACTCCCAAACTTCTGCCCCGGCAAATTTCTAATGAGGGTCTAATCACTTGTAGACTCTCAGGCAGCTTTTGTCTGTTAATAAAACACAGGTTCGTGCAGTCACCAACAGCAAATAGATGCTGGCTCTTCAGGAACATTGGGTTCCCATGGCCTGATGCCTCATTGGCATCCACACAAAGCAGGAAGATGAATGGGCCCAAAAGGGCTGATAAAACATCAACGCAGACAGTTGGTCCGATGGGAACGGCGGCACAAATTAAAGCATGACAACATTTTTGTTTGCTCTGCACATGGGAGGGATAAAAATCAAAGACTAAAATAAATAAAAAATAATAATCCAAACATAGATGGAATTAAAAGACGTGCATGTTTTAAATGAATGCGTGCCACAACATTTTTCTGGGTTTTAGTTTAAAATCATCTTAGGAGAAATGACTGTTGGTCAAACTCAAACAACATTATACAGAACTGCAACATCTAACACAAGTATTTTCTTTGTGTTTGAGTCTCGGCTACTGTCGTGGAAAAAAGGAGATTCCCGAACAGACCAAGGCGTAGTTCATCAGATTTATTTTACAAAAGCTTTGGAGAGCAGTCACAATGCGTTCAATGCAAAGGGAGATCACACTCTTATCAGTGCTCTCATCTGTGTGAAGCAACAAATTATACTCACAATTAAGTAATTAAGTAGATTTTTTGGGTGTACTTGTACTTTTATGAGTATTTCTTTCAAGTGTGTAATTTTGCTCATAAATACAATTCAGACCATGTAATCTACTTCACTACTTTTAAAATCAGAAGTCACTACTGAGTACAGTCACCATTTGAATTATTATTCGGTTTGTCTGAACAGATCTCACTTGTAAATGAGTCTTCGAAGCTCAATGTGATTTATCTGTATAAATAAAGGCTGAATGAAAAAAACATTAATCTGCGTCTACATCAGCTCTCAGATGGTGAACGCACCACTTACCTATGACGTAAGCAAAGGACTAGAGAGTCATTTATGAACTGAAGAGTTGGAGAAAAAACCAAAATGGAGACAGGACAACACTGTCAACAGAAAAAAAAAAAAAAAGACGAGGTAAAGGGCTGAGGACGAGCGCTCATGGCCGCACCTGGAGGAATGTTTCATGTACGGAGGGTGAAAAAGAGACAGCGTCCAGATGCAAACTTTGATCTCTACGATGACAGCAGCACAAGACTTCATCTAATCTCAAAAAACATATAGCGGGATACAAGGTTTTACAACTACCTGTGTGATATTGTTTTTTTGTTGTTTGTATGTGTGGGTTATTAGTTTGGCTAAGTATGCAAAGATCTTAGATCTTGTCACTGCCATCAGTTTGCCTGGTACTAAAATGAGATGGAGCTTCTTGAATGTAACTATTTTAAAGAGTAAATCTATCTGAAGTCTTATATTGACAACACAATAAAATATCAAGTGGTTAAAAAGTAATCAATACTCTGAGTAGTTTTTGAGGAGTATTTTGTACTTTTACTTACATATTTTTATAATACCAGTACTTATAACCGAGTACAATTTAAGCAGTGTAACTGCACTTGTACTTGAGTACAATTTTTCAGTACTATTTCCACCTCTGGTGAAACCCTGACCTGTTAGTTTTACAGATTAATCCTGCAGCCTCCTCTCAGCCCCTCCCCTCTGTGTCCGAGCTGTCAATGAAAAGGTCCACTGCAGGCAGGAAGGAGTGAATCTGAGCCACGGACTCTGCTTGAAGACACGTCGACACATCATATCAATATCATATCAATCCACCCTTAAGGATATCAAACAACCAGTTTTTTTTTTTTTTTCTGTTCCTCACTGACTGGTCACAGTAAGAATGATTGATTGCATGGGACAGTTTATCATTCACAATCACAGTCAGCTAATAGAACAGAATATATGAATTGCATGAAAATGCATTGCCTTGATGGCTACCAACACCAAATTTTTAGCTTAATTTCTGTAAAATTTACCAAGTGATAGCCTTTTTTTTTTTTTTTTTTGCATTTGACAAGATAATTTTATGTAGATGCCATCTTGAAACTGGTTATTTCCAAAATTTAATCAGTTGTAGAGGTCAAGACAATGGTGACGTATCCTCTGAAAGATACATTCCAAGCCTTTTCCGTCAGTGACGGTGATTAAATAATACATTTTTAAAAAAATCAATAATTTTTTACCATCAGACGTTGGTTTAAAGAGACACAAAGTCGGACATAGATCAGTACTGATCTGCTTTTGACATCATGTCAGTAAGAATAGCAACATTTATTATTGATAAAGTCCATACATTAATTCTGTCATGGGATGGGTCATTCCCAACACTAGATGTGGGGGTTTACATAGGAACCAGACAAGAGCAGCCAGAGGGTGAAAATGAAGTTTAAAGGAGACTCTGTTCAAGTCTAAAATAAAAGTAGATATCTTTATTTGTCTTTAAAACATACCAGATGACATGACCTGTCACTGTCATCACTATGCAATCCATTTAACATGAAAAAAGTGAACATTAAATCTATTTTTATTGATTAGTGACATTTTTATCATTATTACCACTATAAAAATAATCAAGATGCTTTTAAATATAGTCCAAATAGCATATGCAAAAAAAGAGTCTTCAATTTTTTTTTAACGCTCAGCTGCATTAAAATAAAAATAGCAATTGTCCCATGTGAAATTCAAAATATATTCTCCTTAAATTTCACTTGATTTTATGTCTTTCTCTCACAATCTTAAAACACACATGTTGGATTAATTTGTGGAGAGCTTTTGTGCCTCTGGTTATTGCACTTTTTTTTTCAAAGCTTTTTTATTAAATTAATTGTTTGTGTGTGTAAATGTCTGCTGGTCAAAATATATATAATTTCTGCAGTCATTACATGTATTGGTAAAGTGGTTGAAAAAACACAACACACAAATGTATCTTATATCAACTGTTATCTGCATTTTGACCAGTGATAAAAATGACAAATTAATTTGTATTGGTTTTTAGAGAATGAGCAATAGTTGAACCTTTTACTCAGATTTTACTGCGACATTTCAACAGCAGTGGACTAATCTGTGTTTGAGTAGCCCTCCCTGGTTTTCTTGCTCCGCGTTTCTCATAATGCAAATTATCCATGGGTGGATTTGAGTCCTTTGTGTCTTTAGTTGTGGACGTTTCATTTTTCATAGCTCCCATTTTTAAACCTGTACAGCTTCCATAAAAAGGAAGAAAAACATTTTTTAAATCCCTTCCTTTTCTTTAGTGTATAACCCGAGTTGTCTGAAACCACATGGATCAGAGAGAATATTTAATTTTACACAATAACAAAAGAAGAAGAAAAAAAAATCATGCTCCATGCATGCAGCTATGGAGGTCACAGCACGCTGTCATTTCTCTCGCGCTCGTCTGCTGAGCCCATTGAGGAAGTTGTCTGATTTTTTTCTCTTTTGTCTCGAAACAACTAAATTAGTTCAACACGTCAGAGATATTCCCAGGAACTGATGTGCTTTGTGGTGTGTTCATACTGTACCAACACGCATATTTGATACATGATTTGTTGCCTTTGTTTTACTTTGTTTATTGCCCACGTATCTGTCCATACATCCAGGAAAATGCATGTGCAGAGTTGACCTGACATCCTCGCCTCCACCCATTTCCTCCAACCTGGTTCATATCCTCAAATCATCATGGCTCAACAGAAATATGTTTTTCATTTGATTAACACTCTGAATATAACACAGTAGTGAAACAAATGCATTTGGTTCTTGTTCTTATAATTTAGAAAACATTTTAAAACCCAGAAAGATAAAATTAGCCATAATACAAAGGAGGGATAATATTTTTTGAACCATTTTCTTACTTTCTCTTTCTAAAGTGTTTGTAAAACGGTGTTGAACAGATAAACCATTTGGGACTGTTCTATTGAAACTATTTCATAATTTGGTCATTTGAATTTATGTTTTTTTCTCTGCAAAGTTCCAACTCATTGTTGGATGCTACAGTTTGAATATGACTGGATCTGAGCAACTATGTATACCCAAGTATTTGTTTCTGTTTGTTTGTTTGTTTGTTCAGCATACTTGCATAGACAAAAACAAACAAAGACCTCAATGTCCCTTGCCCAGACGTGGGTTACTGGGGCCCCACTGTGGAGCCAGGACTGGGAGAGTGGCTTGTTGTCGAGCACTTAGTGACTGGGTCTCTATCCAAGGGGCTGGTTGAGCAGGACAACATGGGTTTGCCTTCCTGTGGGTTGTCCACCTGCAGGAGGGGCTATACAAGTCAGATGCATGACTCCATGGCAGTGGCTGAAGGCAGGAGCCTTGGTACTTTGACCCTGCCTGACCAAAGCTTGATCTTGGGACAAGGAACATATCTCCCTGGTGGGGAAGTAGCCTTGGCTGTTTTTGAGGCAAACACTTGGATGTGGGAGGAGCTTGGTGAGGCCTTGGATAGAGACTTTTGCCAGAATACAGATGGCCAGATAGTTTGCCAGAATCTCCTTGGAGATTCTGGCAAACTATCTGGAGGCTGAAGAGGGGAAAGCAGCAATTTATTAACACTGTGTTCAGTGAAGGTGGTGGTGCTGTTGACCTCAACCAGTGATGTTGTCAGGAGGTGGAAGGAATACTTCTTGGACCTTCTCAATCCCATCGGCACATCTTACTTGGAAGAAGCTGAGTCGTGGGACTTTGGGATTGGTATGTTCAAAACCATGGCTGAGGTCACCAAAATAAAGGGCTCTGTGGTAGTAGAACTCCAAAGGTGGGCAAGATCTGCCTCGATTTCTTTAAGGCTCTGGATGTTGTGGGTAAGTCTTTTTTGAGACATCTGTATAGCATTGCATGAACATTGGGGTCAGAGCCACAGGATTGGCAGGCTGGGGTGGTGGTTCCCCTCTTCATAAAGGGTGACCGGAGGGTGTGCTCCAATTATAGGGACATCACTCTCCTTAGCCTCCCTGGTAAGGTCCATTCAGAGTTACTGGAGAAGCAAATCTGATCGTTGGTCAAACTTCAAATCCAGGAGGAACAATGCAGGTTCTATCCTGGCTGTAGAACTCTATACCAGCTCTTTACCCTTAGTAGGGTCTTCAAAGGGTCATCAGTGTTTGCCCTTCCAGACCACGTGTGTTTTAAAGACTCAGAGAAGACATTCAACTATGTTACTTGGGGTACACTGTGGGGGTGCTCTGCAAGTACAGGTATAGGATTGGGGTCCTGTTGCTATGGACTGTTTAGTTCCTATACAAACTGTGTGAGAGTTTGGTTTGCATTACCGGCAGTAAATTGAACCCCTTCATGGTGGGAGTTGGACTCCGCCAGGCCTGCCTGTTGTCATTGATTCTGTTCACAACTTTCATGGACAGAATTTCTTGGTGCAGCCAGGGGGCGGATGGAGTCCGGTTCGGTGGTCACAGGATTTTTTCTCTGCTATTTGCAGAGGATGTGGTGCTTTTGGCGTCATCGTGCATCCATCTTCAACTCTAACTGGGATGGTTTGCAACCGATTGTGAAGCAACTGGGGTGAGAATCAGCACCTCCAAATCTTCAGCTATGGTCCTCAGTCAGATAAGGGTGGATTGCTCTCTTCAGGTCGACGGTGAGGTTCTGCCTCAAGTGGAGGAGTTCAATTATCTTTGGGTTTTGTTCATAAATGAGGGAAGAGTGGAGCTTGAAATTGACAGTCGTATTGGTGTGGCATCTGCAGTATTGCATATAAAATTTTACTGTTTAACTCTCTTGTTCTAAGTAACTCTTACAGTGATCTGGAATACATATACATGTGAAACATCTAAAAAAGTACTGGCAAGACGAAAAACAGGGAAATGAAATAAACTGTTTTCAAGATTATAATCATGTGGAAGTCATTTTTTCTTCTTTGTCATGGCACTTATATTCTCAAAACAATTTTTTTGTAGGACTTAATTGTTTCATTTTGATCAGTTTGTAAATTAGTTGAAGGTACCATGTTGGAGAATTTCACCCAGAAACTGGACTTTTATCTCGAAGTGCTGCCAATGAATCAGACGCTTAACGCAGTGAATCAAGGGATATTTTGAACTTAAGCAGATATTATGATAAAACTATAAAGTTGTTTTCTGTGTTGTACTCATTTTAACAGGTCTTACTTTGCGTGTCGCTGACTGTCACCCAGCGGCGTCTTACATTCAGCGCAACATGTTTTGTTTAGAAATCTGGAGTGTGAAAAGGTGGAACAGTGGGTTACCACAATGAGCCATGTTTTTCTTTCTGTTCTTGCTTTGCACTTTTGTAGCTTTGGGTTATTTTATTTCAGTTTACGTCCCATCCTGAGCCATGCAAACTCAAAACCTCTCCTCGCCCACCCATTTCTCCCAGTATTTAAAAATTCCTCTTTTTCCTTCTGTCTTTGCTTTGCTTCCCAGGAAATAACCTCACATTGCCTTTTCCAGTCCCATGAGAACAGACATAAAATCCCTCTCAGTCTAGGGATCCTGTGAAGTTAGCGCAGCAGTCTTTTCTCACAGTCACAACCCCAGGCTTTGTAAGGAAGCCCCTCCAAGGTCTGCTTCATTCCCCTTTTCCCTTTCATTCTTCCCAACTTTGTTCTTACACTGGATAGTTGGAGTAGATGGTACCAATGGCTAACCAGTTTCCCCCTTTACATCTTTGTGTCATGTTTCTGTTTGTAGTGGTTTTCTGGATTGATTTATTAAAATTTTCCATGTGATATTTGTAAAACTTGGTTTATTTTATCATTTTTAAACACGCTATATAAATTAAATTGACATTAAATAAATCAATATAAAAGCCTAATCATCTATCCATTACATTTTACCTGCTTCTTCCTTTTTGGGTAACATGGGTCACTGGTGCTATCACTGCTCGAGAGGCAGGGGACGCCCTGGACAGGTCTCCAGTCCATCACAGGGACACAGAGACAAATGAGACAACCATTCAGTCTCTCAATAGAAACAATTTAGAGTTACCAATCAGCCTAACATGCATGTTTTTAGTCTGCAGGAGGAAAGTGGAGTACCCGGAGAAAACCCACACATGCACGGAGAACGTGCAAACTTCACCCTTTAATGGCCCACTGGCCAGGATTCGATCCGGTGACCTTGCTGGTACGCAACAGCTTTACCGACTGCGCTGCCCAATTCCTAACCAAATATTCAGGTACTCTGAAAGACTTAGCCTTTTAAACTTCAAGTAAACCCAACATTTCTTGTTGCAGTAGTAAATGATATGTAACATTTTAAATAGTTTTTGTAAATGTGCAATTAGTTTGCATACTTAAAAAAAACCAACAAGAGACATGTTTAATATCAAAAGCTATTTGACTAGAACTGCTTTTAATGAGGACACTTGGTTAATAGCTCCCTGTCTGCTTGATATATTGCACAGACACAATCTGTGAAGCACCTGGAGATGTAAACACAGATAGAGGCTGGGAGCTGATGCCTATCAGAGGCAGTTTCTGGAAAGTTAAGTTGGAAACGACCAGTTGCAGATGGCTGCATGTGATGGCTTGGCTAGGACTTGAAGTCTGTGGGTTTCAGTAGTTGTGGATTGAGACGACTACTTGGTGTTTAGCAGTGGTTGTCATCTATTCTGGTCAATATAGACTGAATTTTAGATGGAAAAGGTTGTTTGTAATACACTTCAAGACAAAAAAACAAAGCCATGAAAATCATACAAAGATGTAAAGTCTCATGTTGAATTAAAAGCCCATGAGTAAAAAAATGTGTTTTATGATGGGATTTAAAAATAATAATAAAAGTTGAAGCCTCTATGAGCTGAAGGGGCTGCTGGTTCAACAGCTTAGGAGCTACAACTGAAAAGTCCCAATCCAGGTTTGTTTGATCGAAACAGCTACACCTCTGTCATTTCTCCAAATGAAATGATCTTGGTCTTAAATATTGGCATAAAAGACAGCAGACAATATGCATTCCTTCAAGGATTGCTGGGCTTTTAATTCTATATTGCCCTCGTTAAGGGTCACACTGCCAAGTAGAGACTTTGACTTCATTCATTTAAATTCTGCTTTAAGTTTGTCTTGTGTTTTGATAAAATTACTGCAATGCAGAGAAACAGCTTGCAGTCTATCAAAATCACATTTCTTCTGCTTCTGCTTAATTTTTTTTACTCTCTCTTTCCAGAGTCAAGCATCGGTGGTGACACATTTGCAGTACGGTCCCCATTTGAATATCTAACAGCATCAACAAAAACAACAACACCATCCCCAGACTTTTGGACACAACATGTTTTCATTCTCATCTCCCGCACACACACACAAGCGATGTTCTAACACACAACCGACACTCACTGGAGCTGAGTGGGACTCCTCGACAACTATCAGCATTCTGCTGTTGTGGCGGCTGGATGAGAGGAAATATTTGAATGTTCGCATCAGAGCTGGTGCTAGCTGTCATCTAGCAATGCAATGCAACACACGGGCCAAACAGCCAGGAGGAAAATCAACTAGAAGCATAAAATTGTGTTTTCATTACTTAACATATCATTTCTCACCTCAGGGGTGGGGTCTTTGAGTTAATTTATTGTTTTTTCCTGTTTATGGAGTATAAATATTGCATTATATTCAAGATGAAAAGGACCAAACTTTAGCTTTAAGCTGAAAATGCTCCAAAATGCAAATAAAGGTTGAAAAAGTCCCTACGGGAAAGTGACATGAAAGTATTTATTTTCGCAAAGACAATAGCAAAACAACTACTGTAACGTGTACAAGTTTGTAATTAAAAGGTTCATATAAAGGACTTTACATTTCACCAATTTTCTAATGTGGAGTGATGCTATTAACTTGATGGCAAGATAATGGGAAGAGTGTGATTTCTTGTTAAAAAACAATGACATCACACCCAGTTCTCTAAGAAATTACATAAATAAAAGAAAATAAAAATCTAGAATGGTTAGCCATTTTTCTGTCTTTTGTAATGTTAAAATTCCCTCCATTTTTAAAAACTACTTATATGTTTGATACACAATGAATTGCATCACATTTCCTTAGAATCAAAGAAGCTTTTGTTACACATTTTCTGCCTGTTTCTCTTCTGTTTGACCTCCTAACCTTACGCCCACCTCGCCCCCCCCCGTTTCAGACCCAGAAGTCCGCCAAGTCAAGCAGAACAAAATAAACAGCAAACACACACCATGACCACAGCTAAGAGCTGCGCTGCTCTGCTCGCAGTGAACCATCAGTCCTGCAACACTGGAAATCTATGCTGTAACACTGACTGATCGGACACCATCAGCAGTAAACAGTTACAGCTACCAACTTTAGGAAGCAGGTAGAAATCTTTACAGGATAGTCCAGCAGAGTGATGGAAACTGTCCGTGTTTCCGTGGCGTGTAAGCCCATTAATGGAGAGAAATATAGAAAGAGTCATGTCACTCGGGGTTACATCTTTCACCAAATAGGGCACATGATTTGTTTATGGGTAAATAGCCTTTTGTTTATTGGAGCCTCTGACCTTTCTCTTGACCCTCACTCTCCATTCTGCTCACTTCTCCGTCATTGGAGCACTTGTTTGTTTGCAAAACGCAGCAGATTTGAATTATTATCCCCCGCCACCATAAAAAATGGGCAATAATTGCGTTTTCCATGTCTTAAGTGTGCGTTCATTTATAAGATTCAGAAAACACATCTCACAAATTTGAATAAAACTCCAGAAAATGATGTGCATTTACAATTGACTAGCACAATAGAGTAAACTCCATTCAAGATGGCTCCCACAACTAAGCCACTTAATCAAACTTAAAAAAAAGAGCTGAAAGGCAGAAAATATTACAGATTTTGAGTTAAAATTTGGTATGGGAGTAGCTATGAGTGATTCAGAACGCATACCGTGTTTTTCAGCCTATAAGGTGCATAAAATTCTGTCATTTTCTTAAAAATCAACATGAGCCTTATAATCCGGTGCACTATGAATTAATTCTGATTGTACTCACTGACCTCAAACTGATTTTATGTGGTTATTGTGAATGAGTTGAATAAAGTTTGACTTATCTGACCATTTTGTTTCGCTTAATGTGCCTCTGGTGCACATCATGTACAGTATATGAAAGCAGACCTGTTCATTGATATTGCGCCTTATAATTTGGTGCACCTTACAGTCCGAAAAATATGGTAACCAGAGCACTCATGGTGAATAATCTGCATTTACAACCTTGCCATCATTTATTGTTTTAATTTTTAACTGATGATGACATCACAGTCAGCAAAATATCTCAAACCAAACGACACATTTTTATGAAACTTACAAAATGAACCCTTGGATGCACACTTAAAACTAATTAACTTTTGGGGTCAACTCAATTTAAGATGGCCACCACAGTTAATCAGTATTAACCAAAACAATATAAACTGTCAGAATATATACATTTTTAATGTGATGATATTTAATAGACGTTCGGAATGCTTACCGTATTTTCCAGCATATAAGTCAGGTTTTTTTGCATGGATTTGTCTGTCCTACCACTTATATGCCCAAGTGACTTGTGAACTCCCCACCCTCCACCCACTAATATCCACAATACAATTTTTGACTGATGCTTTAAATTTCGAAGAACTGCAACAGAGAGTCATCCCGTGCCCGCTCGCTTCACTCAGCTGGTGCAGGTGGAGGAACGCTGGAGAACTAGCGGCTCCACCCGCAGTGGATAGATGGTGCTGTGCCACACTGGTGAAATGAAGCTGTTTTGACCATTAAATAAATGCTTAATAAACTCATAATAAATGCGACAGGTCAGCGGTGACGCATAATAAATGCGACTTATATATGTTTTTTCCCTCTTCATTATGCTTTTTTCGACTGATGCGACCTATACTCCGGAGTGACTTATACGCCGTAAAATATGGTAGTCATCATGCCCTGTAGTCCCAAAGATCAGCAAACAGGATAATGTGATTTTTAAGCATGTTTTACTTCCTCTGCTCAAACATTTTTTTTTTTTTTTTTGGTCATGAGCAAGAAAATATTGTAAATGAAGCAGCGTAAGACTCTCATGGCTCCTCGTGCAAAGATGTTGAAAGTGTCAAAGAAAAATAAAATGTTGCGCAACATCATGCAGAGAGCTGAAGCCAGTGTTTTTTGTTCCAGCTCATCTTCTGCAGAACAAACATTTAAATCTCAGAGATGAAAATTATGATTTTTTTCCCGACCTCTGCATCAACGCAGCCTGAATATTTTAGTCCATTTAAGGGAGAGTTGCCCGTCATAACATTCTTGTTGGTTGCGCAAACCAGACTTGTTTTTCTTTATTTTTACACGCTCTGAACATTTTGTTTTCCTGTAGCAGAAGTCACACTTTCCATAGATCTATTTCCGTTTATGGGTTAAAGTGCAGAGCAGACAAAAGAAAGAAACCACTCAGCTGGCTAACTTCCTGTTTTCTCACTTGGAGCCCATAAGATTCAAGCAGAACTCCTGCAAAAAGGGCATGTTCTGTTAAAATGTGACACATTGGTGGTGACTCAGACTGCTCTGCTGGGAGCCTTTTAGGCCACTTTATGGTAAGAAAACATAATATTTCCAGTAAAATTTATTACTAAATGTGAAAATGTATGTTTCTCTCAACTTCCATGTTTGCATCTTTCCCTTTGAGGCAAGGTGTACGGGCAGCCATTAGTGGAGCAGCAGGATTCACCTCTGAGAGCTTTAAAGTCACTCTGTTTTCACACAGAAGGGGATATAGCTGAGTACTTAAAAAAAAAAAAAAAACATACACCAGTTTCCAGGAAAGTTTCAAAAGCAGCTTCAAGACTTTCTAATCTTGCCTCAGTCCCTTGGTGACACCTCTTTTCCTATTCATCACCTCTTCATGAAACTGGTGATGAATAAATCACAGCCAAAGTGTAACAGCTTGTGGGTTGAGTTCAGGCTGCCGTGCCCATGACGTGGTTGGGTTGAAACTAAAAGGCGCTAGTTTTCACTTTTAAAACACTTTGAACAGAGGAGGAGGGCTCAGACTCATACCCTGTCCACTCCACTCTAATACAGGGGTGCTCATAAGTTTTCATCCTGCGAGCTCCTTTTAAAATGACCAAGTCAAAGTGATCTACCCACTATAAGGCCAGTTTACACGAGAACAACCTCTGGAAACAGTGTTTTTTCAATGTTCTTTGGGGGTAATGAACCAAAAATGAGCAGGTTTACATGAAAACGCTGTAATTTCCATGTCAGTCGGGTTGCCAGATAATACGAACTATAGTACTGTGGCTTTCACATGATAGTAATTTGACTTAAACTGTCATTTGTGCTGAGTAAAGCAATACGATGAGGTGTGTGATGTGTTTGCTGAACATGTGCACAGAAAAGGAGGGGGTAAATAAGACTTTAAATTTATCTGGCAACCCTGCTGCATTCATTGCACATGCAGCATATGCATGATCAAAGTTACATCCAAACTGGTGAATACACCAACGTCTCTTTAGAGCCTGGATTTTTAGTTTTGCTCCTACATGCTGAAAAAGAGTGAGCAGCACAAAAACACTGCTCTCTGCCATTTATTATAACTGTTGTTATTTATTATAACTGCTGTTATTTATTATAACTGTTGTTATTTATTATAACTGTTGTTA
>JARVGV010000578.1:25800196-25811226 GCA_031762435.1 Hypsolebias longignatus | reverse complement strand
GATGACGTCACTAGGGGCGGCGCCGTAAGTACGGAGCGCCGTAAGTCGATGGCGCCGTAAGTCGGGGACCACCTGTATTTTATTTATTTACCCTGAATGTCATTATTTCCTCACTTAAAAAAAAAAAGCCAAACAAAGAAAATAGAAATATTGTTTGAAATATTTTACGAGCTGATAAGCATTTCTGTCCAGGACGAGCTCCCCGTCTCTCTTTACTGTTTTCTCAAAGTTTGAAGTTGAGCAACTGATGTTCACAAAGCAGCACTTTTGCTGATCAACGTACAGTAAGAGAATAGTTTCTGTGGTGGAAAATGTATGTTTTACAGTGTAATATGAATAAAACTGTAAAATCACAGCTGCATAAGAAGCTTAAATATGATCAATGAGGAAAAAATGGAAACGCGGACTATTCTGCTGACGTGTCGTTTACAGAACGATGCGACCTGCGGCCTACAGTGCATGAATCCAGGGAGGCGATTCATGTGAAGCAATCTGAACTGCAGCCATCGTGTGTGTCATCGAGCCCATCAGTAAAACTGCCACAGCTCTTACAACATCAGCTGCTTCATTTCAGGCTGATATGCCAGATTCTTCACACACATACGGTGAGGCAGGCACATACACAGCTACATACACACATTTACTAAAATCAATAATCTTCAGTCTCACTGAACAAACAAGATCAGAACTTCTCAGTGGTAAGAGTTTTTCACATCGCCAACTTTTATAGCCCAGTGGCTATTCCTTTTTTTTTTTGTTTTTTTAAGTAAAAAAAAAAGAAAAAAAAAGTTTAAAGTGGTACTTTTGTTCTATTGAAGTGGGTTTCAGTGAAAAAGGTCACAAGTGATATTCTGGTCATTCAAGCTGTGCTCTGTCAATTAGTTATAAATAGTATCTCACTGTCCATGAGTCGTAGGGCATGGAATAAATGACATGATCTGTTTTATTGTTGAGGCCACGTGTAGGCAGACACTGGAGGCTCCAAAAGTAAAATAAATATGATTTTTTTTTTTTTTTAATTTAAACCAAAAACAAAACAAAAAGTTTGACGGTGCAGGAGGAAGCGATGATCAAACAGACATGACAGGCTTTCAAGCACAATCCACCGACAAAGGAGGAACACAGACGCTGAATTTAAAGTGAGGCTGATAAGAATAAATGATGAACACATGGAGTGGTTAGGATTGAAGGCAGGTGAGACTGGAGCTGAACAAGGAAGAAGCAGGAAACAAGGATTATAAGAAAATACAGATTCACACAGTATAGAGAAAGAGGAGGAAGTCTTCAGCCAGTATAGGCTAATGGTTAGCAAAACAAGGACTCATTTCCAGAGTTAGAACATAAATTACCAGTATAAAACATCACTTTAGTCTTGAGTTAAGCCTTACTATTGGCTTATTAATCTGCTCGGAATTAAATTATTCAGAAAAACCGAGGTAATTTAAAGACTTATCTGCAACAAGTAAAATACTATAGTCCTTAACTTATTCACATAATTACATAAAATGTATATTTCTCAATTTTCCAGATGTCAAACAAAGTCTTGAATAAAAACAAAACAGAGTTAGTCTGTAAATACCTGTAAATATTTGTTTTCCTACAACATTAACTTGGTGACTGAGTTGATGCTATGCTGTTAAATAACCACAAACATTCAAGCCTTCACCAACAAGACAATAAATCAATCATAAAATAGTAAAACAATTTATAATTGTGCATCTTCTGTACAAAGTTGTTTGACTCACCCATGCTAACATCCAGACAGAAGGGATCCATAGGCTGCTTTTCAGACACACTACTGGCAGACAGACACGTTCACAGATTTATGTGCATCCCCTTCACGTGGAAACTAAACTGGACTGCGCTCCAACCAGCCTTTTTATTTTCCTCCTTTTCAGTCCAGCTCATTTCCAAAGAATGGACAGTCCCCTGGTGAAGATCAATCTGTTGAGAGCTCCCCATTCTGGGCATTAGGAAATCCTGGCTTTCTTTTGTTAGGAGGCCACTGAAAGACAGCAGTGCATGGCTGCACTCCGAAAAATGGACTTTCTCATGCACACTGGCCACCGGACAATGTCCCTGCTGCCATGGGTTAGCTTTCTGCTCGTCTGGACCGTTTCTGGGCATCAAGAACTCTTTGTTTCTCGTTTGGGCATCACTCATGAACACAGTTATTATAATTATTATCAAGACACACACATTGCTCTCCACAATAAAGCATTGCTCGTGCATTCTGAACTGCATTTTTGCATTGGAAAGATGAAGTATTTTACTTTGATGATGAAAACAGAATATGACGTTATTTGAAAAATGTCTTGCATTGCAGTCCCTTCTTAAAATCCTAATAAACATAGGCTTAACTTTTAGTTTAATATTATTTAAAAAAATGGTTTGCTTAGAAATGTTGAGTTTCTTTTCTAGTTAAACAACAATTTCCGGAAAACTGACATTTTAAACATTGTGTTTATTGTATTATAGAAATTTTAGCACATTAAATCAGGGTGTTTTGCAATTATCCCTAAACGAAAGCACATTACCTGCCAACTTTCATACCAGAGTTTCAAACTATCATCTTATCTGGAGAAATTATTGAATTGTACATATTCTGGTCAACCCTTAAAGATAACATTATGGGATAGCCCCTGCAGTATTGCAATAATTTGCATGATTTATTAGTATTGAGGTTTGTGAAGGGTTGAACCCAGATATAGGCAGACATGGGGAGTTAGAAAAATGAACATATTTATTGAGAAAACAAAGCAAAAGGCTGTCGTGGTAGCAAGAATTACAAAATGCATGAGAGCACAAGAGGGAGGACAGAGACATCTGACTGGTAGCCAAGTTGATGAACTGCTGTTGGAGCAGTGGTCAGGGATGGTGTAGATTCAAATTTTCAATTCAGTTTATTTTTATAGCACCAAGTCACAACTGACGTTATCGCAGGGCACTGAACAACTACATTCAAATACATAAAAATTAAATTATTAAAATTATTTATCTAAGGCAGTGGTGTCAAACCCACTTACAAAAGGGGGACACATTAAAACCTTTTCAGATTAAGGGCCAGTTTCAGGATCTACATTTACTCCAGTTAGATACCCAACATCTTTTCTTCGTTGCAGGCTCCTCAACAAGAGTTTGATTGGTCTAATTCGACATTGTCACACTTTCAACACCATAATCAAAGATTACTGGAAAAAATTAAAGTGATAAAAGAATTTTACATTTAAAATGACATCTTGTGGGGCCAGATGAGATGTCAACGAGGGCCACATTTGACCTCTGGGCCTTGAGTTTGACACATATGATCTAAGGCAGGGTACCATAGCCAGCAGATTGCGTTGTCTTCATTTAGTCTCAGTCTCCCATCCTGAGCAAGCACAAAGTTAACAGTGGAAAAGAAAAACTCCCTCATAACAGGAAGAGCCCTCCAACAGAGCCAGGCTCAGGACAAGTAACTGGGTTTGAGCGGACACAGAATGGCAGGTACAGAATGGAGGCGTACAGTGAGCAGGTCCTTCGCTATAGGAGGAAAGACGAAAAAATGTATTAAGGTAGAAATAATTATGAATACAAACTATTCATTTGTAAGAATTCATTTGATCAAATGAGGTCAAGTTGTCCTCTAGTTGTCTAAGCCTTTATCAGTATAGGATAAGGGATAGCTCAGGAAACCCAAACCAACCCTAACTATAGGATTTGTTAAAAAGGAACAATTTAATCCCAGTCTTCAAACTGGACAATGTGTCAGCCTCATGGACAGAAACTGGAAGTTGGTTCTACACGAGAGGAGCCTGAGAACTGAAAGATCTGCCTCTCGTTCTGCTTTTGGAAACTCTAGGAACCACAAGTAAACCTGCAGACTGAAAGCAAAATGGTCTGTTGGAAAAATATTGAATGGTAAAATCTGTAATACAAGATGGAGCTAGGTTGTTGAGAGCTTTGTAGGTTAGAAGTAATATTTTAAATTCTATTGAGTTTGATAGGGGAATAGGACAGAGAGTGAATGGAAAGTGGCACCAGAGTGATTACTAACTGAAAACAGGTGGTAAATGAATGAAAAACAACTGAGGAGGCTGAGTGAGGATAAACATGAGAATGGGCAAAGAAACACATGGAGCTGAACCAAAACACGTGACAGAAAATTAAAACAAACCACAAGGAGAAATTAAACTTTAGATTAACTGAATAACTTAAAAAACACGGACTATGACAGTTACTGCTTGGAGTGGACTGACAGCTACTACCACACCAAATTTTAGCTCAATATATGTAAAATTCAGAGTAAAGACATTTGTCTTAGCTAAGATAAATAAGCTGTGGCAGCCATCTTGAATTGGGTTGATTGCCTAAATTAAATCTCTTAAAGAGGTGCGTCCATTACTTATGTTCTGAAAGTTCCATTGAAATTTGTCCAGTGCTTCATGGGATGTTTTGCTAACAGACAGAACTGACTCCAGCAGTTGATGTCAAAGTTTGAGGTGGAGATATTACTCAATGTGTAGTGTTGAAATTATGAGTGAGGCTGATCCGCAGCAATTAATAAATGGCAGAGTTGTTGCCATTTGTATAATTATTTGTGCATTTTTGCTTTCAATGATTGCTTAATGTGGAACTATCTCAAATGGGGTTGACTCAAAAATTTTTTTTTTTTTTTTTGGGTTGTAGATGTATATTGAAATAAATCCATCCAGTCGTTCATGAAATATGCTGCTAATACTAAAAACAAACCAAGACACAGAGACCAACATTATTATCGCTTGTCGTTGGTGGTGGGTGATGATCAGGAGAGAAGGTGAATTCTGAGCTCATCACATTCTGTCAGTTGAAAACAGTGTCGAAGACAAATTGAAATAGTATTTTGTCAGATGAATTTCCAGGCCTGAAAAGATCTATGGCATCATTTCCTCAGATGGACTGTGACATGGGGCCATGGACACAAAGAAGCCTATTTGATATCTGGACATCTCAAGGTTAGCGTTCCAGTCCTCGGCATAAAGGAAGACTGTTCGCGGAGTCTTCTTCATGTGCTCCTTGAAACTCTCCCATCTCCAAATAATAAAGCAAGTCTTTATAGAAACCAGAGTTACAGTCATTTGACAAAAAACTTCATGGCAACGTATGGGTTAGCACTGTTACAACAGGAACATGTCTATACTGTAGTTTGAATTTTAGTTTGGGCCTTTCTGCATGGATTTTCTCCATGTATATGCCCTAAAGTAAATAAAATAAATAAATAAATAAAATACAAAAACAACAACATAATTTTAACCAAATGCCTGATTTTGAATACACATTAGGAATGAGTGTACAGTGGATCCAGGGGGACATAATCTCTTTTTAAGTTGACTGGTGGAAAAAGGCAATAGATGATACTTTTTGACGATTTTTTTTTTTTTTTTTTTTGACCAAGCAGCCATTGGACTTTACTGGCACCATAAGACTAACTGTGTAGCCAGTTTTCATGGGCATGGTTTGACAAACTTTGGTCTACGTTGTGTGAATGTTTTGCTGCTCACCACGTCCTGCTGTGCACCTGCCTCAGCAGTTGTCCCCACATTATGATTCATTCTACTCACTAGAGTTTGCTTTTGTCATGCAAATAGACAAACTTGGACATGGATTCAATAAAAAAAAAATTTAATTTGTGATTTTTCGACCTAGACATTTGCTGCATATATGTTCTTTTTTTTTTTAAATGAAAGCTCCAAATGTCAAAATGCAGCTCTAGTTTTGAAGAGTGTATAAAAACTAAACTGAGAAGGGCTTGCGATGCCCAGAACAGCGATGTGACCATTTTGAGAAAGTATTAGTTTGACCAAGTTTTATGTTCAAAAAAGTCAAGCGACAAGGTTGTGAGCCTCACACTCCAGAAAACTGTGGCTAATGAAAGAAAATCAAACATTTAGAGAATTTTGAAGACCCCCCTCATGGATCCCATTAACCAACTGGTCTTCAACAGTGCATCCCGCTGAAATACAATCATAAACAAGATAAAGTAGATGCAGAAAATGAGTGAGTGATTGTTTAGTGCTCGTTTAGAATACAGTGTAGATCCTTATACTGTATATAGTTTCTTTTTATTCTTTATATTTTTGCTATTTTTTGGGTGTAACTGGGACCTTGAGTACACAATTTGTTCCACCTCATGTACCACATGTGATTCAAATGACTAAAGAAGCTTTGATTTGGAAAGGATTTCCTTGCCCTGTTAATCAGAATAAGCTTTATTATCATTGTACTGAAATACAGTGAGATTTTGTTTGTACAGTCGTCTGAAAGATGAGCGGAGTGCACGTTGTTGCTGCTACTGGAACGCAGCCCCTTGTCCTTTTTCCAGAATACTGTACTTTAAAAAGGGGGAAAAGCCATGGGAACAGGATAGTGGCATTACACAAAAGATCTCTTCACACCTTGTCCTTATCAGAGCACGTGAAGCACTTCCAAATAAGATGTTGCTCAGCCAGCACAGTTCTGATAAGCCTTCACAGAAGTTCTTGAGGGGGTGGGGAGTGCGATAAACTAAGCTTTTCCTTAGCTTACACATATCCCAGGAGAAATTTGATGTCGGCCTGCTTCCGAGGCCAACGGGGGGAGTCGGATTCAGATAAGCCACAATTATTATTATTATTATTATTATTTTTTCTTGTCAGCCTTGAGTTCTGCTGGTACCTTCAAGATCTAAAATGGCCAGATTTGTGGGTATTCTACTGGTCCGTGCTTGTGAGCCTCCTCCAAGGTCGTCCCCAACATGCTGGTGAGTCCCAGACGACGTAGGTGGCCTGCAATTCTCACAAATTGCTTCCATCTTACGGTTTAGCTCGTAAACAAGCTGATTTTGAGCACTTCAAGCACAAACCAAACCTTCACACAGACTTGGCAGTTTCGTCATGGCCGAAACTGCTGCTGCCGTCTTCTTTAATAGCCGATAACATTGGAATCCGTTGATGCCATGAAGACGAAAGCCTGCTATCATGAAACAGGGAACAAGGAAGACTTTGAGGTCGTTGAACCTTTATGAACACAATTCAAGGCAACCCCCACCACTAAAAAAATAAAAATACACCATTCCTTTAAGTCTAGCCAATTTTGCAGATCACTGGTGTTGCCACGGCATGTTGGTGTCACCACCACGCTTCACAGTTGGTATTTTTCTGCTACATGTGTTTTTCTTGACAACCAAAAAGGATTTTGTTAATCGAGTCTTATTTGCTTATTAACGCCCCAATTTTTCCCGATTTGCTGTTTTTAAATCCAACACTTTTTGTACTTAATATATTTTTTATGGACAATTTGTTGCACAAAAACTCTAAACTGCTTTGGGTATTCATCACTATGGATCAGAATAACCGTTTTGCCTCTTATTAATGTTGTTGGCTCCTTTGTGAGTTTTGGTGGCATGTGTTTCAAAGGGCTGTTTTGTATTTATATTAGTTTTATTCTCTAATAACTCTAGAGCTTGTGTGTACTTAACTGAAGTACGTCCAACTAAAATGCTTTGATAAGCACAGTAATTTGTTCATTCCAGGGTGAAAAATTGCATAAAGCTATTCAGGGACTGAAAGTGTGGACATGACTTGTATTTCAAGCCGAATGCCTCACCAACACTGAACTTATAAATAATAACCAATCAGATTGCTTGCTCAGTGTTGCGTCTCGTTTGGTTTGCTCAACACTCAAATCAAAAAGGTTGCATTTTATAATCGTGACAAGATTACAGTCATTCCTACATGATTTTTAACAACTTCTACAGCAGTTGCAGCAGCTGTGAGACAGAACGGTGAAGCAGAAGGCGAAAAGCAAATATTTGGTGCACGGCTTTCTCAGTATGTGTAATTATACAGCACGGAATGTACCACATGAATACAATAATGGACTACGTATCCATCCAGGTCTACTGCAATGTTAAATTTAACAATTCATCTTTGAATTTTCTAACAACGTATAATTTCCCCCATTAAAATAGTGATTGTAAGACCTTTTTGGACACCTATTAGATTGTTAAAAAGGCCAATATGTAAAAAAAACAACTTTTTTTTACTGTTTTAGTCTCAGAAACTGCTGCACTGGCAACAATCTGTTTTTACTGTCCGTATTAATACAGTTATATTTTATTTTAATCAAATGTACACACAGAAAGAAGAAAAACAGTCCCCTTTGCTGGTTTGAACATCACTTCCTTAAGAAAACCTTAAGCCATCTCTCCATTTGTATAAAAAAATAAGTTTTACAATATTTACTATCAAAGTCTGTGCATGCATCATGGATCCGACCTGGCACAAAGAGTTTAGTTAAAATAAAACCTTATTTATTAAAAGAAAACACAAAGGAGAACCGAGACATCAGGTTTGCAGCCAGGACAATGAACTGCTGCTTGGGTGGAGATGAGAGACAGTTTAAAAAGGACAGGGAGCAGGTGGAAAGAGGCAGAACGTGGGTGATTACTAACTGGGAACAGGTGTGAGTGTCAAAATGCCTGAAGAAAAACCGAGCCTGACTGAAGGTGAAAATGAGAACTGGCAAGAAAACATAGGAGTTGAACCAAAACACAAAAAATCCTGAGGAAATCACATAACACAAACCACAGAGAAAATAAAACCACAGAACCAAAATAAAAAAATAAAATAAAATAAATTAAAAAAACAGACTGACAAGTATATAATAATAATGCTTAAATAAATCTTTTTTTTTTTTTAACTGTCAAAACTCTGACGTGGCTTCTGTGACAACATTTGTCACCCTAAAGTATTCAAATTTTACAATTACTTTTGCTTTTTGAAATAATTTATGTTTGACCTGATTTCAAAAACTACAAACTATGACTAATCAAGCAAAAAAGGAGAATTTTTCTGTAAAAAAAAAATTAAAACTTCACATCAAATGTGCCTAATTTTGACTGTCTTAATCATCTGATACTTGAGTAATAAAATGCATGCGTTTCTGACTGGATGAAGGGAGTCAAAGGACTGGGTTTGGCCTTCGGCATGTATGTAGCCCATGCATGATCTAACCAGATAGCTTAAATTAAACTGTTCTACGTGACGTTTAAGAAAATACTTACAACGCCCACATCCTGAGCTGTAGCTTGACCTGCAGGTCACAACCCCTTTCACACCAGACCTGGGTAAAATATCTCCCTTCTGGTTTAGCAGAGTCCAATCTGTTGGGTGAGAAAGTTCTGATTCCCAACAGCTGAGTCAGAATCAGGTACGGGAAAGAAATCTGATGAGGAGGATGAAGGGAAACCAGAGTTTGTTTTAATGTGTGCCATGCGGAAAGCTTGAGCAGGGCTTTATGTGCCAATCATCTTAAAAGCTAATGTTAGCATATGGCTCCATGATGCTTTAATTAAAATGTCTGGCCTGAAGGGAGGTTTTGACCACTGCTCGGAGCTCTGGAGTACACACACACCACATGTGCAACCAAGGTGGGGGTAATTGGGTTGGGATAGGGAATGCTGGGGGTGACATTTGAGACTGTTTAAACAAATCAGTGAAAAATATCAGTCACCACAGACACTGCAGGGGTTGCGGTTGGTCTGTTCCCCTGCTGCCGAGGCATTCATCTCTCCGGAGACACCATTTTTCATCCTTAAATATAAAAAAATAACAGTTTCAATATGATTATAAAGCATTTTTGCACATTTTCTGTCAGCACAGAAGCACATACAATCAGGTGCTGGCATTTTAATTGAACTTAGTCAAAATGCTATTGGGTTGCCTGCAAGAGCTCTGGCATGTGTGCGAGTGGAAGTCATTGTGGAGCTGTCCAGCAGAGGTGCACGTGTAAAACCCAGATGGTCAGACGTCATAAACACGACCAGCGTTTTTGGCTCATGAAGAGCATGGCGCTGGTGTTTTATTTCATCAGGCCTCTGGGACATGAATGTGTTCACCCAAACTCTTAAACGAGCACAAAGGAACAGCCTAATTCCAGCTTTTTGTAAATATTTTATCACATTTTTCATGACAGTGGGATATCTGAGGCGTTGGGAAGCAGAGAGGTGGCCTCCTAATTGTGCCGGATGTTTTAGTGAGGCAACATGGCAGCGAGGACCTGTTTAGAACTTCAGTCAAGCAGTCTGCGCTGTGCAGCAGACAACCACATCTGTTTTCACTAAAATCTATCAGGGGTCGGCACTGCAGGCAGCAGGAGCCTCTTATTAAAGGCTGTTTGGGGCCTGCTGCGGAACTGTGATTTATTCACTCTTTGCTGAGTGGACAAAGATGAATATGGACATAGAATTCCAATCAGTCAGTTGTGCAATGACATCTAGCCAGAAGGGGTGATGCATCACAACACATCATGTTCTGGATAAAATCAACTATTTAATTATTTAATGCTACAGATAGTTTCTGTTTTTCTTCATACTATGTTGTGCAATTCAAACCAAAACTTATGAAGGCTGTAGAATCTGTAAATACAGGTTAGCTGTTACAAACCACTTAAAATGACAGTTCAGTTCTATGGATGTGAGATTCTGTGGAACTGGTACAAACAGATAATGTCTTACCTGTTGACAACCTTGAATAAGAAAACAAGTTTAATTCAGAGTGGGCTCAAGGTCAAAGTACAAGTACAGCTGTCTCTAAACAGCTGCAGTCTTAAAAGTTTCAAAACGGTTAGCTAAAAATGATATTTCATAAATCTTAATGAGATTCCTACTGAAACAGTCCCAGGCTAAATGCTAAGACAAGCTGCTGTAACTTAGGATTTTTGCAAAATATTACAAATATCTAAGTAAATAATCATTAAACACGATATACATTTTAGACATTTTCAAGATACCATTTGAAAAAACAAAACTACTGATATTGTTGAGACAGAAGTTATTTAAACACAGAAGCAACATTTTTCAGTCTTGACAAGTTTTGTATTAGCAATAAATTTTCTAATCTGGTCACATTGATGCTTTTTTTTTTTTTTTTCAAACTGATGTCGTTCAAAGAGCTATCTACTACACACAGTTTAATAATTGTTCATGCCCTTTTACAGAACCTCATTTCAGAAGATCTGAACTAACTTTTCAG
>JARVGV010000578.1:25778525-25796638 GCA_031762435.1 Hypsolebias longignatus | reverse complement strand
TTTTTATTTATCAGTAAAATGTATTTTATTCATCAAAATGTACAGTACTGTAAATGTATGTGTTTTCTGAACATTATGGAGGGTACTGTCTGTGTTGGGGCGAAGTTCTTGATAACTAGAGTACCGTATATGTAGGCCTATAAGTGACGGCTCGTGTGTTTCCCGGTATACGTTCAAATCGGTCTACGTTCAGCCCGTAGGAACGGAAGTCAAACGTAAACCGGGGTTGACCTGTATTTTGTAATTCCCTTTGTGCATGGTTCATATCACCAAAACTGGGAGCACAGAAATAAAGTGGTTAGCATTGTTGCCTCATAGCAAGATGGTCCTGGGTTCAAGCCCCTTTTTGCTTTTCTATGGTGCTTGCATGCTCTGTGTGTGTTGTGTGTCTTTGTGTGTGAAGAATCCAGTCTGTGTGTGTGTTGTGTGTCTTTGTGTGTGAAGAATCCAGACAAATATACTGTATGTTATTAAAACACCACAAATGGTAACAACATATTTAGTATAGTTTATAATTAGGGCTGGATGATATGGCCAAAACTTTTATCACAATATATTTCTTAAATTTGGTTGAAAACGATAATATTCCAATATCAATATAAATGATATCAAAGCCTCAGAAAAACCATATAAACTGTACAAATAAATAAATGTTCACCTTTTTTTATATTTAGCCGTCAAAGAAATTTGACATCACAGTCAAATAAATGTAAAACTCTCAACTTTGTCAATATTAATATTTTTAATTTCTAACAACTTCACCTAACCCATACAGCAGACGTTTTCTGCACGTGTTTTTCTTTTGATGCAGCTGGGGGTGTTGTTTCATGGACATGTTGGCTCAAACTTTTATTGTGCTTCATCTTCTGACTCTGAGAATATTCTGTCAAGTGGAACAAGTTAGACGTGTTCCCACCGCTAGTTTGACTCTCCGGCACATTGTGCAGCTCACTGACTGAAACCTGCAGTTTATCAGATCTTAGAAAGCTGAACCACTTCCGCACCGCCAAATTAGTCTTTCCTCTCTTATCAATTAAGTCATCTGCTTGCTCTTCACTTGTGAAAGCTTGTTCAGTCACATTCTGACGGTCATGGGCGCTCATTTTAAAGTGAAAACTTAACACGTGATGGAGCTTAGCATAGCCTGCTACCTCTGACTCCTGGACTAGAGCTCTGTGTGTGGTGTATGTCACAACACACTTATGTAGTTGTGTTGCAGCTTTTTCTGTTCAGGTTGAAACTGAAGTGGCAGCTTCAACTTGAACAGGAAATGAAATGCGTTAGTGAAACGCTGTCATTATACAAAGTAGCACAATGTAAATATTGAAAAAGTGCTTAAAACTCATATCACTGTTATTGCATAAAAGTACATCATGATATACATCAATATCAAATTATTGTCCAGCCCTGTGTATAATAAAGTGTCAGATAAAATTAAGTTTCTGATATTATAAATAAAGTTGTTTAAGAAAATAATCATGCTCTATCTACTTTAGGCTTGAATTGAAAGTGACAACATTGAAAAGGACTTTTGTTTCCTATGAAGAAACAAGTTAAGACTCAAAAAGGATTATTGCAATCAGGACAACTCGAGTCTAACCTTTTTCTATAATAAGACGTTGATATAATTTAAATAATGATTTCAACACACCCATGCCTTTCAGTGCACTTTGACTTTGGCACATCATTTCTAAAATCCCCTGATCTGTCACCAGTAAGTTTTTTTCTCCTCCAAAAACTGCAACAGTCATCTTGTGAAGCAACAGGCTTTCTAAAGGTTTGGTCACCATCCAACTCTGGGCAGAGGGTGAAAATGATGTAAAGAGATGACAAAATATAAATGTCAGACAAAGAGAAAGAGATTAAACACTGTGGTGCAACACAATCTTTTTTATTTTATTTTTTATAATAAACACAAGTATTGGGTGACTGCATGCTTCATTTGTTCAATATTTTAAGTACAAGAGAAACTGACGTTAAGATTTAAAGTCTCCTTTCCGTACTTCACTTTAAGTGTCCTTCAAAATATATTTGAGGACTTTTTTTTTTCCCAACACAGTTTGCGGCGCAGCTTTACTTTTATTGTAGAAAATGAATGGGAGTTAAAAATGTGTGTGTGCTTAAAATTCAAGGAGGCTTGACTGCAACAGACAAACCTATAAAAATCTCAACTGTCCGGATCTACTAACATTAGGATGTGAGTTTATTTTTCTGTTTGAAGTGCATTTTATAGGAAAAAGGTTTGAAAGCTCAATCATCCAGGTAAATAAATCATAACAAAGAGTTGAATCGTCACCTGGACAGTTTCTTTTTGGGAGAGACGTTTCGTCTTTCATTTGGAAGACTTGATCAGTCTGAAGCCTGCCAACCCAGCTCTGTTTTATAAATAGCACATCCTTGATGTTTCAAGTTTTTTTTTTATTGTGTTCTTCTCTGTGCCCTCAGCATTTTCCCCTCATCAGTACCTTTCCACAGACAGTCTGCCACGCCCCTCCACACCTGCTCCCTGTTTTATCAGTCACAGCTGCAGGCACTCTACTCATCAGCCCATCTGACTCCCTGCAAGTTATCTGCTGCCTTGTCAGCCTGTTTAGTTTTGTTTAATGAAGTTTTAAGCTGCTCGAGAGTCTTGTGTGCGCCTTCTGAAATACTCCGTCCCATCCAGCTCAATTTTTGATGCATAAGTAAAACCTAAATTAAAGTTTTCCTTATTCAGTAACATGTATTATTTATAGGTTGAAGGAAAATATTTGGAAACAACTGCTTTGCTCTTTATAAAATAACTGGCAACATGGTTTAAAATACAATTATTCTGTATGACATTTACAACATTTTATAAAAAGAGACAATATTACATTAATGTCACTAAAGAAAAATAAAACTAACAATATTTTCCTTTGGATTAAACATAACTAAAAGCAAACATTGTGCAAAGATGTTCCTGCATCTCAAGTGTTGCGTAACTGTGAGAATTCTTCACTTTTTATACTTTTATAATTGCCTCCGATTCTTAGTTGTACACGTATAATCAAGATCAAAATACCTGTCATTAAGTTGCAAACTAAATAAATACATAAAAACATGTAGTTGAGGGCAGCTTTGGCTGTAAAATCATTTGATACATAAAATAAAAATATAATAAAAGAAAAGCAAATGTATTCAAAGTGCTGGTTAAAAGCAGAAAGTCAACGTAAAGTGATGACAAAGTGCAAAATAAATAGGTGCTGGGTCAAAGTTTTCTTAAAGGAATTATTATTATTCAGCTACGATCTAGAAATGAACATTTTTATATGCAGATAAAGCAATGCTGATTTAAAAAAAAAACAAAAACAAACAAAAAAAAAAACAAACTCACATGTTGACATGACAAACTCTAACAAGATGATGAAGGTGACGGGAATGTCAGCTTGATGAGGAGAAAAGCTGCCAAGAAAACCTTTAATCCTGCCACAGTACAGCTGTGGCACCATCACTGATACAACATCTGAAAAATAAAGAATATATTACAGATGGAGGTGAGAGGGTGGAGCAAAATATGAGGGGAAAAAGAGCTACCTTAGTAGGATGCATATACTTTATCTCTTTTTAATTTTTTCATTTTGAATAAAAACAAGCAATCTGTCAGGATGACAAAGCACTGATGTTTTCAGCATTAATTGATTATTACTCTGAAGGTTTTATATTCTAAATGCTTAGAATGGTTGTGTCATCATAGTACACAACAAGGAATGATACATTAACGTTCCATTTATTTACCTTGGTGACTGCTGAGTTTGTTTTTTCTTATTCAAACACACCAATTTAGGATTTATAGTTAGTAAAGCAAAATTATAAATTATTGTATTTATTCACTTGTTTTAAGTACAAAGTACAAATTAGTCACAGGGGTCACTGGTGCTCATTTCCAGCAGTCACTGTGCGAGAGGCGGGGGACACCCTGTACAGGTCCCCAGTCCATCACAGGGACACACAGAGACAGACAAGACAAAGAAACATTCACTCTCACTCAGGGACAATTTAAAGTTACCAATCAGTGTAACGTGTATGTTTTTGATCTGTGGGAGGAAACTGGAGTACCCAGAGAATTCCCACACATGCATGGAGAGAACATGCAAACTCCAATGAGAACGGTCTCCAGCCAGGATTTAATCTGGCAACCTTCTTATTGAGAAGCAACAGCTTGTTATGCTACCCCATAATAAAATGGGAATAATGAAATAGTAATATGCAAAAATCATCTGAGATGAACATTAAGAAGACTTGAGAGAAAGTAAAGAGCATCACCTTAGGAAACAAACTAAAAGAACAATCACATTGCAGTGATTATCTAAATGTAAAATGTGCATGTTAATTTTAAAAGTACCTGCTTTTATAGCTTAAATGGCCAGAGCCAGAACATAATGAAACTAGTGATGGGACAGAATGACCTCGTTCTAAAACGCATAACAGGAAGTGGCAGAGAGAAACGATGAACAGTTGTCTTCCATGATATTTTCAAATAATTAATATTCAGATCCAAACCATTATTGGGTTCACATGATCATTTTTGAGTTTGAGCTCCCCATTGCTCACAAAAAAAAAAAAAAAAAAAATTTTGAACCCTCCCCCAACAAAACAAATGGATATTGCCTCTTTTGCATAAAAAATGGCACCAGTTTATAGTTTTAAAAACGTTTATACATAAGATTCATGAAAAAAATATTATCTTTACCTGCTGGGCTTTTATCCATATACATCCCATGTTTTGATGTTTATAAATTATCTCCTCCACTGGTTTTAACCTGGTTCACCATAAACACGTTAATAACCACATCTGCAATGTGCTCATGAAGTCATCATGGTTCCTTTCACACCTTCACCCTCACATCGCTCTGACAGCTTCCCACTCCGCACAGTAAATGTTTGTTTTCCTAATAAATGCAGGGCAGAGTTTTTGGAAGCTTACATCAACTCTACCCACCCTCCGTGGCAAACGGTCCCCAAAGAGAGACACTTTCAAGCGCTGGAATCAATCACACACGGCATTATTCATATGAGACGGGGGTGCAGAGGCACTTCAGGAGGAGCACGCATAATTAACATGCATGGAAATCAAAACTGTTTGGCTGAAGGCTGTGAGTCTGCTCAACAAATGACAATAACTTCTGAAAACGTTTAATAAAAATGAGTGCATGGATCCATCAGTTTCTATCCGTGCTCATCCAGTCAGATAATACCACAGCGCTGACAATCGCAGCCTTTCTTCTCCTCTTGTAGTGTGTACCAGACTGTTCGATCAGGTGGTACGGTGCCACAGAAAGGAACATTTTGATCTAAAAGCCAATTTTAATTCAAAACTCAAGTTTATTTCTTACCAAACGCTAAACTTTGTGCCGGTTTCCTCTATACGTAACCTTTTAAGTGCATATATGTTTTTCCTTTCAGCTCCAAACTCAGCTGTGAAACACAAAGTTCAATCAAAAAGTTCACAATATTTAAAGAAAACTCTTATTTATTAACAAGTCAGAGCCAGCAGGCTTTGTGGTTAATCACTGGGTGTCCTTTTATCACAGCACTTGAAAATCACAACTCAACAGTTTGCCCAATATTTTCAGTTACTTCTGTAACACGTCATTCATTCATTAATTCATTCATTCAACCTTTATTTATACAGGTTAGCCTCACTGAGCAACTGGGACTCATTTGCAAGGACCTCTTCCAAACCAAACATATAAAGTACAGCCAACAATAACAATAGACAATGACAATAGACTACAGTAAAATGCAGTTAAAATAAGAGTAGTGAACAAAACAATAAATCAGGGTGTTGTAAAACCGGGTGAAATATTGAAAACAAGAACATTTGTTTAGATTTTTCAAATGACATTATCAATAGTTTGAAACCCCTTAAAGAAATCAAGGACAACTTCAGTTCCTGTTGCAAGGTCTTCCAGGTACAGGAGCTGAATAGGAAAAGGGCTTTTTTGCAAAGTTCAGTCTGCACTGAGGTAACGCTGCAGGTAATGATGGACTGAGAGCGCATGTTGTAACTGCACTGACGGCGTGACATGTGGGAGGAGATATAAGGTAACAGACCAAGGAGGGATTTATAGATGAAAATGAACCAGTGTGAGAACCTACGTGCAGATAATGATGACCAACTGACCAATGAGTACAGAGATGGTAGTTAAAACTAGTTATGAATCTTAGCGCTCCATGGTAGACACCATCCAACATCTGCAAGGAGCTGCTGGAGCATTCATGTAAATAATGTCACCATAGTCCATGGCCAGTAGAAAGGTAGCGGTTACAAGGAGTTTTCTTGCATTCAGAGTTACGCAAGATCCGTTTCTGAAAAAGAAACCCAGTTTTAGTTTCAGCTTTTTTTTTTTATTATTATTAAGTTTTCAATATGTGGTTTAAAAGAGAGATGTGCGTCGACCAAAATTCCCAAGTATTTGTAAGAATCTACAAACTCAATAGGAACATCATGCATGGATGAGATAGGAGGAAGAGTTGCTGGCACAGACTTTCTGTTGGAAAACAACATCCCTTTGGTTTTGTCAGCATTTAGCACCAGCTTCAGATGGAATAAGTCTGACTGAATGATGTCAAACACAAACTGTAGGCAACTGTTAGCTCTGCAATAACAATGTGAACACAAGGTTACTTAAAGCACCTTTTTCTTTTGACCTCATGTTCCAGGGCAGCCTTTCAATCACCTTTTACCTTCGTTCATTACGTTTAGTTTTATGATTGAAAATGAATTTTGCACTCACTTTCGTTCATTTCTAGTTCTTTTAGAGTCGAACAGAAACGTCTTTCTTCCACGCTGATTTAAAGCTCTTGGCTAAAACTGTGCCCTGACATTGTTTTAACAGACATAAATCTATTAAACGAAATGTTTAACAGAGGGTGGAATGAAGACTGTACTCATTGTCAAGGAATAGACATCAAGTAGCATGATGTTTGAGTTTTTGACCCAAAAATAGCAGACTGATAAGACACAGCCTCCGAGGTAAGAAAGGTAAGTGTATTTATTTTTACGATGTGTTTTGAAGAATTTGCTGCTGTGGGAGAAAATGGGAGAAGGTGAGTCTGGGTTGTTCACAAGATATTTGATGGGAAACTGCATTTCTCCCCTGACTCTCCAACACAATCTGCAAACAATCAAAAGTAAGACAAATAAACAATCACATGATTCCAGATGATGAAGGTGTGATTCAGAAATGTGAGTTACTTTGGAGACAAGTTGCTCGGTGTTTGGTCCAGGTTGATGTTTGGCGTTTGCAGGAACAAGATAACAGGATGAGGTCACAAGGAGCGAGGAGGACTCAGGAGACAGAGGAGCAGAACTTGAAAGTCACAAGAAGAATCAAGGATAGTACAAAAATCACAAGAGTCGCTCAAGTTACCCAAGGTATCATAACGTTCCAGCGTCTGATGAATGTTTGACAGGGGGTTAAGTATCCAGCAGAGGAGTCATCAGGATTAGGTGCAGGTGTGGAGAGGTGGATGATTGAACGACAATTGGCTCTAGTTATGGTTGAAAAACTAGGAATCCTACATCAAGTTCCTTGTACCGGATGGATTGTCATTATAAAGAGCTTGTAAAACTAACCCTGAAACACTCATTACTTGTTGGTGGGAACAAATTTTGGACTTTATTGTACGTATCTTGATGGGAGGTTGCAGTTGCTTGGTGGTCAGTGCGGCGGTCCTATAACCCCGAGACTGCAAGTTCAAGCCCAGGATGTGTCAGGAAGGGCATCTGGCATAAAAGCCAAAGCCTTTTTATGATTTCACTCTCTGTGACGACATCTGCAGAGGAAGTAGACGAAAGAAAAGCCACAACTTGTAAAAATACCTTCATGCTAGCTTGTGTTCTGTTGTTTTTGTTGTTGGCCAAAACAGTTGTGTTTTGTGTTAAAGACGTTGCACTTCACCAATCAAAAAAGTCTTTTCCAAAATGACTCATTTGGATTATTGAGTGTAACCAGTTATTTGAAATGTATCAGAAAAAGGTGGTTGTTTTTATTATAAACCGATAAATGGTCATATTCCATGGTAACATTTACCATTACCAACACTTTCGAGAAATTTCTTGGATGCACCTAAAAGTAAAATATTTACCAAGTTAATAAATATGTTCTATGGCAACAAAACCTTGTTAAACTGGGCAAAAAAAAAATCTAATTATGAAAACAACAAACACAAACTTCAATATTATACGGTCAATATTTCATACACAAGTGAATGAGCTTAGTAAATATGAAGAAATAATGTAAACATTTCTATAGATATACCAGGCTTCCAACCCAGAACTTTAATTTCAATAACTTGCTGTATTTGTTCTGTGACATTAATATTCTGGATGTGGTCCATAGCGTCAGCCGTCATCTAAAAAGAAAGAGTGGGAGACGGTGAGAATGCCCTTGCGTTCTTCTTTCAGTATTGACTTGAATGAAAAACAGCTCATGTGTTAGCGTCACTTTTTCATTCATCATGGCTGTGAATAAGAATAATGCTGTCCACATTACAACTGATCACACTGACAGGGTGAAAAACACGGCAAATATATGTCTCAGGAGCACTGCAAAGCCCTGATTCAGCTGTTATGTGATAAATGACTCCATTGAACAGTGGGTCTAATGTAAATAATTACGATAAGATGTGACAAAAACTAAATGTGCAAAAGTGGTATTTATGGAGCCTCATCAAAATACTGTATGTGTCTTTACCAGTTGTTAGATGTTTTATTTTGAAAACTGTTGCTTCTGGTATTTATTTATTTCATTTGGTTTATAATAACTTTATGTATTGAATTTGAAGAGGAAATGTTGGCAAATAATATAAAGGTGTGTGTGTGTGTGTGTGTGTGTGTGGGGGGGGGGGGGGGGGGGGGTGCTAGTCTCAAGCAACATGCCTTTCAAATCTTTCTTAAAATAATAAAAAAAATTGGTAAACCTTTGGATGTTTTAAAGGATGTCCAAGCAGCTGCTGCATAGAAGAAGAAACAAAATGAATAAAATTACAAAAAAACTAAATCCACCCATCCTTCCATTATTTTTACCTGAATCTTCCTTTTCAATTTAGCAAAACAAATAAATAAATAGATAAATAAATAAATAAATAAAAAACAATGAAAACAAAAATATTTTGATGGATGAACAGAATAAAAAGTGTAAAAGGAGCAAATTTAAAGGGAACATGAAATCTGTTGACATCAGAGCTAGTTTGATCACCATGTGAACCACAGACGCACGCTTCTCACTCCCTGACTGGAACGTTAATGAAAGACAGACAAAACTAGACAGAATTAATAAAAAATAAATTAATTAAGGCATAAAATATAAGTTAAATCCTGCAAACAATTGAACACAGGATGAGAGAGGACTCAGCTGAATTATTGTTTATACATTGTTTTATGTAGGATACATAACAACAACAACAAAAACACTGTGTGCAGAGAAAATCATTAGTGAGTGAAGACAATCACACACACATATTGATGTATATTTTGCACTAAGAAGAGATTGAATGTAAAGTTAATGTAAATTTTTGTCATTTCACTATCTCAGTGTTCCACATCATGAACTGTTGGTTGAACATTTAATTTAAAAGCCTGCACAAGTCATGAAATTTAAACCATTTAACGTGTAAAACCAAACATTCTGTGATCCGTTCAACCTTTGAACGTTTTATTGTGAAGTGTGCCTGATATTTAGAGCTCTAAAGTGGGCTGAGTATTCTATTATTTTGCCAACATCCCATTGATTGTCGTCAAGTTTGTGCATTTTTGTGTGCAGATTTTGCCCACGTTGTTCTACAAACTGCTACCATGTCAAAGTACACGTTTCCTGATCGAGCTGCTCAACTTAATGTAGAGTTTGCACATTTTATTTCACAACTATATTCAAGAGATACGGGACATGTTTTCACTAGATTGGCGATAAAGGTGCTTCAATAATTATGCATGGGCACTTTTAAAGTTAGTCTCAGAAATGTATTTTCCAGGTGAGAAACACTGCTTTCATTGTTTATCTGTGATTAGTTGATGTCACTCGTGTGTAGATAAGAGATTTCAGTCAGAGAGGGTCAGGATCACACACGAAACAACACAGCTACTAAAACAGTGGACAGACAGAAGGAATGAGGGAATGTATTGTCACTGCACCCATGGGAGCATTCTGCCACATCCTGAGTGAATCCTGCTTTCTTGAAGTACTGATGTTTGTACAGACGTACTCTATTCTATACTACTGCATTATAGTCGTATCAATCAGGCTCCCAACCTGTGCTGTGTTGCCTTTCTTTGTTCCTGTTCCATATTCTGCAAAAATATGTCATGTTTTGGCGCTTTACACTAATAAACCCTTGCTTCTTTGAATAGCTGGTGCTATAACTAGACCAAAACTATAAATGTATTATCCTGGAACTGGCAGACAGTATAGGATGATACAGCATTGCTATTGCAGCAGTGACAATTAAATGAAAACGCTGAGTGGATTCTGACCGTCTTCACAGGCGTCATGAAGGCAGCACAGATTCAATTTGCACAAAAAAATTCAAATGAGTTTCACTGTATGTTCCTTCAGTTCAGTAAACTGCTGGTAATTTGTGCTGGATTCCTGCAGATTCTTGAGCAGATGCTTTTTGAGTGCCCACATGTCTGGGTTATCAATGCATGTGGAGGTCAAGCAGGGGCTAGTATCTTAAACTGCTCATTTGGGAAGTTAATAGATTCACAGGAGAGCGCTTAATGCTCAGGCGAGATCCAGTCTCAGTCGTGACTTATCTGCGAGGACAGGAGCACAACGAATCACAGAACAGAACTTATAAAGAGCAGGAATCTGCATGGAGAAAAAGGCCAGTTTTATCATTTAAAAGGTGGTGACAAATTGTAAGGTTTTTAAGAGCAAAAGTACGGTGGCCCTGAGGTGTAAATGAACAACTTTTGTAAAAAATAAAAAATAAAATAAAAAAGCAGAATTAGGTTTAAAAAAAATGCAGCAAAAACAACAAAAAACACAACATTAGAATAAACAAAACCTCATTTGGAAAAACGGAATTACGTTTGGAAAAAAAAAAACGGAAATACATTAAGCCAAAGCAGAAGTGGCTGAAGCGGAAGTGGCCAAAGAGGAAGTGGCCGAAGTGGAAGTGGCCGAAGTGGAAGTGGAAGTGGCAGGAATCATCATATTTGGAAAAAAATAAAATAAATAAAATAAAAAATAAAAAAAACCTTAAATCATATTTGGGGGAACCCCCCACCCCGAATAATAAAAAAAAAAATAAAAAAAAAAAAAAAAAAAAAACAATCAACATTTTGCCAAACCTGAATTGGTGTTTTTTTTTTTTTTTTTTTTTAAACTTTATTAGCAACATAAAACAGAACTAGACATATGCACACAATGGAGGTACAGTTAGCAGGCTAGCCTTTAGCCAGTAGAAATGGAGAGCTATGTTTTTTCAAGCTTAAAGAAGATGTGACGCTGGAAAAACTCTACAAGATCTTCAAGGTAATTAAGTTTTGTTGACATACATTTTAGTTTTACAGACGCAGCATCATTAATACCTGCTAACTGTAACTCCATTGTGTGTGTACTGTGTATTGTTCTGTTGTTCTGTTTTATGTTGTTAATAAAGTAATACATAAATAAAATACACAGAAGAAAAACATCACTTCCGGTTTGGCTTAATATAATTGTTTTTTATTTATTTATTTTTTTTATGTGCTTTTGTTGCATTTTTTTTTTTTTAAATGTAATTCTGGCCACTTCCTCTTCAGCTTAATCTAATTCCATTTTTTCAAATGTAATTTTGTTTTTTCAAAAGTGATTCCGGTCACTTCTGACTTGGCTTAATGCAATTCTGTTTTTTTTTTTTTTTTTTTTTTTAAATGTTCACCACAGGGCCACCGTACCAAAGGGGTGAAATGCAACAATAAATTCTGGCAAAATCTTGCAGAAGTAGCTACTGTGATGTCAACATGAAACTAGAATAGTGCACCAATTGATGGGAGGGGACTGAGCCATAGAAATAGCAGTCAACAGTTTCATTTTTTCATCTTTGTCTCTTACAACCCTCCCCAGTCCTGACCAGTTCACATGTGGTTAATGTGCTGATGTTGCGCAGGACTCTCAGTGCTGCATGAGGAGGTGTGTGCTCAGGCGGGGGGTTCAACCCTCCTCTGGACTTAAATAACCAAATAATTGGAATTTCTAAAAACAACGGTTTCCTGACTCGTCCACGACCCTTCACCTTATCATTTCAGGGTCATGTGGCCTAAACTTGAACCTGCCTTGCTTTGGAGCATTTGGCTCGCTGCCACCTCAGGTTAACCCCACATCCTGCAGCCCGCCACAAGAGTTACAGGCCTGTCAGTTCTGCTGCTCAGATAAAACCCTCCCACCGTATGGCTGTTGCATTTTATTCCCTTCTACTTGTCCTTCTGGTCTTCGCTGTGGTTTTAAATACAAGTGACATAATGTTGCATGAGCTGAAATGTTTTGTTTCAGAGTGCAGGCTGCTTCTAAAAGCCAGTGAATGGGGTTAATCATGCCCACCGTTCAGCGTGTGATTGATGGGTAAAGTGCACAGTTTAAACATACTTGGAAATGCAAACAAACTGAGGCTGTAGATTTTAGCTATAGGATGTGTCTTTGGGAATGAAACATTTTGAATTTAAATGCCTGTTAAAAGCAATTCACTGTGAGATCATTGTAAAATAAGTTTTTTTTTTTCTACTGTACATAAAGTAAGAAGTGTGACATGAGAAAAGTTAAGACTTTCAAATGCAGTGTGTGGTTTCATGGGTAAAGATTATAATCAGCCAAAAGCTTTTAGCACATTATTATTTCCCACTGATGGGAAACACAAATACTGTGTCATTACAACTTCTAAGCAAAGCCCGTTTTCTTCCCATGGACCGTCTCTTTGAGGGAGACAAAGACAAGTTTGTTCCCAGAGTTGTCCTGCTGCCAGAGACAATACGAAGTGGAAGCTCCTACCTGCCCGCACATTTCCTGACACGGGGAAATGTGCCCAGAATCATTCAGGTAATGTGATTTATACCTCTATGGGCCTAAATGGACTTAAATTAAAGAGCTACAACTGAAATCAGGGTTTGGCTGCTCCAGCAACGCAAGCTAAGCAAACACAAACAGCTATAATCAAATTGATATAGCTAAGACTCATCCCTAACTTATATTCTGACTGCTTACTGATTGTGCAACATCTATGCATTGTCCTCAATTATTAGAATTCACTTAGCCTATTAGCAAAAACAAAAGGTATTTAAGTATTGAACTGATTTTAATGAAACTTCCAGAATCTAATCAAGAAATCTACAAATGATTAACATACAAAAATAACAAACTTTAGACTTAACTCACTTCAAGATGGCCACCACAATACACTGACCTTGGGAATTCCTAAAAAGACTGCCAGTTTCAAGAGACACTGAGCTAAAGTTTGGTGTGGTAGTAGCAGACCATGGTCCTCAAGACATACACTGAGGGCATCACATTGTGCAAAATATTTACCTAAACCATTTGCATTAATTATTGGCATCAACCCTGTTTATTTTGCTAATTCAATTCAGTTTTTCTATGGCGCCAAGTCACAGCAGACGTTTTATTAGGGACTGAACAGAAACATTCACACATACAGTACATACAAAAGCCAAATAGTAAAAGTCTCTATCTAAAGAAGCCAGCAGATGCATTGGATCTTCCCTTAATCAGTCTTCCATCCTGAGCAAGCACAAAGGAGACAGTGGAAAAGAAAAACTCATTTTTAACAGGAATAAACCTCCAGCAGCACCAGGCTCAGGACGAGCGACCATCAGCTTCAACCGGCTGGGTTTGAGGGGATTTAGGAAGAAAAAAATAAATGAACACAGATCCAGGTGTACACCCTATAGAAAGAAAGACAAAAAAAAAAAAAAATGTTAAGATAGAAATAATTACAAATACAAGCAGGTGGAGTAGAGTATGTATAGACAGGACATGTGGTCAATATGTCCTCCAGCAGTCTAAGCCTATAGCAGCATAACTAAGGGATAGCTCATGAAACCCAAGCCAACCCTAACTATAGAACTGATCAATAAGGAAATCAGTCTTAAAACTGGACAATGTGTCAGCCTCATGGACAGAAACTGGAAGTTGGTTCCACAAGAGAGGAGCCTGATCACTGAAAGATCTTCCTCCCATTCTACTTTTGGAAACTCTAGGAACCACAAGTAAACCTGCAGTCTGAGAGTGAAGTGCTCTGTTAGGAAACTATAGAGCAAAAAGATCTGTAATATAAGATGGAGCTAGGTTGTTGAGAGCTTTGTAGTTTAGAAGTAAGATTTTGAATTCTATTGTGGATTTGACAGGGAGCCAGTAGAGAGTAGCTAAAACTGGAGAGTATGATCTCTCCCAGTAACTGCAGCTAAGACTCTGACAGCAGCATTTTGGATCAACTGAAGACTTTTCAAGAAGCATTTGGACAGATTTTACTGTTCCATTCTAATCTGACACTTTTGTTAACTAATGTTTAGCTTGTGAAGTGAAAAGCTCTGTTTGCAAAACAGAAACTTTTTGTTACAACTCAGGCTTGTGCTTGTGAAGGTCCAACTTTTGAGTGATCCAAAATGTTTTACAAGAGCTCGATGTTTGCAAAATTAACCGGGTTATATGGCCATTTTGTGTTTGCTAAGGTCAGCTAGCTGTGGCGGCCATCTTGAACTGGATTTGACATCTAGTGGGAAAATTCTAAATAACTTCTGACTCTCATCCAGTAATTTGTGAGATATTTTCTAACAGATATTTTTGACTCAAAAAGTTAATGCCAACATTTTAGGAAAAACAGTTGTGTAATGTATGTGTTCAGAATAACCTTTTAGAAGAACTCTTTACTATTACCTCACCAAATTTCATCTGAATATCTGTAAAACTGATTGAATTACGTATACTAATTTGTGTGTTTTCTAAATTCAGTTAGCTGTAGCCAGCAGTTTGTTTTAGTTTGGCTCCAAATCTAAATCAGCTGTCGATGTGCATCCATTGATTAGTTCCTGAAAGTTGTATTCAAACCCATTCAGTTGGGCATGTGATTTTTGCTAACAAACAAACAATGTTGACTTCATGAGTTTTTGACAATGTTTTAAGAATATATATTATACTATTTGTTTGCACATTGTGCAGGTGTTGGGATGACTCTCAGCTACTACCACACCCATTTATAGTGCAAAATCTGTAAACTTGATTGGGTCATAGGCAGGAGTTTGTTTGCTAAGGTTGATTAGCTGTGGTGGCCATCTTGGTTTGTATTAACTCTAATGTATAACCAGTTGCAGATGTAATTCCACAGACTTCTTTCTAAGATTTTTATGCAAATCCGTTAAGCGACTTGTGAAATATTTTGCTAACTGACAAACACACGTGCCATTTGCCTTCCAGCAGTGTGTGATAATTAGATTGATATTTAAATTCAATTTATTTCTGCTTGTGCAAAGCATAAAACACAACAACAAATCTACAATAAAATAATGTATTTTACCAAGTTGGATTTTTTTTTTCCCCCTAAAGTGCAAAATGATGTGTTCATGTCCAGAATGGAGCTTAAAAGACATTCACTGTGCGTCTGCAGAGAGGAGGCTTCTGCTGTTAGGTGACATGGGATTAGAACCGTCAAACTTTTTCAAACCTGGATCTTTGAGAATCCAGAATGGAAACGTGTGAGGAAGGCTGTGTGAGGAGTTCAGCACCATGGACAGAACCCTGCAGGCCTCAAGGATCTGTTCCCACGTTTGGCCTGATTCATGGCTCCTGCTGCACGTGGTGCTGAAAAGCTTGTCAGGGTGTAAAAGGGAGAAATTCATGGACTCATGCACTATTTATCACCAGAGCACCTGGGAAGGTTCTAGCTCGTGTCTCACAATAAACAGTTTAAAGGGACAGTGCAAGGTTGTTGGTGTTTTTTTGTTTTTGTTTATTACTATCACCATTATGTATTATCTCTTTTACCTTTATCTTCTCTTTGGAGTCAAGTTTGAGTGTTACATTGATGGGAGTGTCCCCTGGCACCCAAATCCCCCCTACCTCTTTTGTTTATTTTGTATTTTTTTTATACTGTTGTTGTTTAGTGTCTTTGAGTATGTATTTGTATGGGTAGAGGGAAAAATCTATATATATTCTGGTTTGTAATATTTTGTGTAGAGTTATGTATGTGTGTTTAGTTGGGTATGTTCTAGCCCATGTGTGTTTGATGATTAATGGTACAATGTTAAATGTGTGTTTTTATTTTTATATTCTGTTCATTATTGTACCTTATGTTAAAAACAAAAATAAACTTGGGAAAAAAAATTATTGTCAAAGTCCTCCCCTGCGTGCTCCCATGGCCGTCATTTGGCAGCCAATTGATTTTTGACACAACACCGGCCCACATTTCCGGGTTGGGCCCACATTTCCAAGTTGTCAGTGTGACACGTCAGTGGTGACTAGGGTTGGGCATCGTTTGAATTTGAGCGATTCCGGTTCCGATTCTTTGTTTCGATTCCAATTCCTATCTATTCCCAATTCCGATCCTTTTTAGAGGCAGGGTTAACAAAAAACATGTGTCAATTCAATTCAGTTTATTTATACTGTATAGCGCCAAGTCACAACAGAAGTCGTCTCAGGGCAATGAACAGAAACAATCAAATATAAAAATAAAAAGTTAACAGAAACTTTCATATGAAAGAATAAGTTATCTGAAACTTACATATAAAAATAATGTTAACACTATTTATCTGAGGAGCAGACTGCTTTGAGTTTAACTCCATCATGTTATAAATGAGCTAGAGTAATTAGCCAGAGTTCTTTCTGGATTAAATAATTTGAACTTCTATTCGAATTTTAATTCTATGAACATTTTACTTTTTGTTAAATTTACTGTGAATTTCTCACAGGGCTATTTTCAACCAGTATATAAATATCAACCTTATGAACTTCAATATGTTGTGAGTTTTCTTTTCACAGGGGTACACTTTCACAAGAGAGCTTTATGTTTTATAACCTCACGGAAACACATTTCCACATGTCCAGTGTGTGATACTGCTGCCATGTTACTGAGCTCCCACTGATCTATCTGTTTTGCTACTTTGACGTCTTTTTTTTAACTGGTTTAAAAAAAATATGTATGCCTCTCTTATGATTGTCTATTGTTGTTGCTGTTGTCATCATTCTTTGTTGAAAACAGGTCTCTCTTGTAAATGAGTCCTCGAGGCTCAGTGGGATTAACCTGCCTAAATAAAGGTTGAATAAATGAATGAAAGAAGAAGACATACCAGAAAAGGTTAAACATTATCAACAGCCACTTGCTAGAAAAACACGATTAAATTATATGGGCATGTATTTGAGTGTATGTGGTTTTGATAGTGGTTAAATGACACCAGTAATCAATAACATTGCATTGACACAGCTTTTATGATGTACAAGTTAAATTATCTCTTAATGTAGGTTTAATTGCCAATGTGGCACATAATAACCATACTAATCTCCATAAATTTCTGCAGGGAAGCTCAATCTTGACAGACTGCCATGCTGCAGTAGAATGGTGCCAAAAGGAGACATTTGGTGGTCGAGTAACACTTTCTGCTGTCCTCGACTATGATGGCCAAGAAATAGAGGAAACTCTCCAGGCCCTCAAGAGCTGGACTGAGGACATGGATGAAAGTTCTCCAGCAGACCAATTTATTTTTGTCTCCAAAAAAAGGATAACTATGAAAAGTTATGCTGCAAAATTACTGATGACAGGAAAATGAAGGTTTTTCCAAGATTTGTGTAGCCTTTAGAAATAAAGACATTGCAACCAAATGAATTGTATGTCTTCAATGCAGGAGCCTCTTTTCATCTGGGATAGAGGTAAGAAAGGAGACGGACAGTAATCGGCTTAGCTTAATAAAGTTGCACTTATTATTACTATTATCCGGTGGCAGCACCTGTCATCCTGTGGCACCGTGTCAGTCCCTGTTCTGTGGCGCCTACGTGGTCAGAGGCTTTCAGAGTGCCAACAACTTTTCATTTTTCAGAGTCAGAGAATCTTTATTGTCATTCGCACCACATGTGGTACATGTGATGAAACGAGATTATGTACACAGGGTC
>JARVGV010000578.1:25731066-25746184 GCA_031762435.1 Hypsolebias longignatus | reverse complement strand
CAAAAAAGGTTGAATCATGTCATCTGGACTTCGTTTTTTTGTTAAAAAGAAACGTTTCACCCCTCATGATGACATGATTCAATCTTTTTTGTTGTTATATACCTGGATGACTGAGAAAACAAACTTTTTTTTTTTTACAATCAAGACTGTTTTTCTCATTTACTCTCCCTGATTGATGTTGGCAGATTACGTGAAACAACATTTACAAACCATATGACGATAGCTGTGCATTTCAATGCACAGATCCATTAGCAGGGATCCTGCCTGCATTCATTGTAGATGTTCACTGCACTGATGATAAACGGAAACAAAAGGATTGTGAAAGGAAAATGGCATTTTTCAAAAAGTGTGGGAGATGTTTGGCATGTTCTGAGTACAACGTCACAAACTGTGGAGGAGTTGGTTCAATAAGCAAACGGCCAACAGGTAATCATGCAAAACAACAAAACCATAAGTATTGTTGCTCTGTCAGCCAAAGTACTTTCAATTAAATACCAAATTTGTCATCCTGGGTTCCATTTGTTTTAATCATTTTCATGATAATCTTAACTTTTTCATCATTACATTTTTTTTATGCCGTCTTTCTCACAAACTACGCTTTACAAAAATGGTTCTATTGTCGTGTCTTCCCAGCTGTAATTCATAGTGCAATTTAGTTTTTTATTTGAATCATGTTTCTTTTTAACCATTGTTTTAATGACAATTTGCTGAGCCTTGTTTAACTACATTCCATCTGGTTAGAGATTATTGGATCAGAGGCAAAACTATTTACAGAAACTCAATTAATTTCTGTCATACTTGTCTATTCAGAGGCATTTTCAAGCTTCCATCACACAATAACAACCCATTTTACATACAGTATATTGTTGCATTTTACACCAGTGTTTCATTTGAAACTTTTATAAACTCATCATTTAAAAAAAAAAAAAAAAAAGACTGGTAGCAAAACTGAGCTATTATTTTCAATGGCCTTTTGAAATTCAGCCAAGCAAACTATGTTAATTAGAGTTGAATCAAAAGAACGTAGTGAAATAATAAAACATAGGTCAACAGCGTTTATTATTTTTATTTTACTGGCCCCTGAAAAAAACAAAACAACAATGAGCTGTTGTGGGAGGTGATACTTTGGCATTGAAACAAACAAAACATGTAAAAATACAAAACCCACATACAGTGGTGCTTGAAAGTTTGTGACGCCTTTAGAATCATCTTTATTTCTGCATCAGTATAACCTAAAACATCAAGTCCTAAAAGTAGATGAAGAGAACCCAGTTAAACAAACGAGACAAATATATTATACTTGGTCATTAATTTATTGATGAAAATGATCCAATATTACACATTAAATTGTTTGTGGGCCTTTCAGTACCTGGTGTGACCCCACCCTCCCCCGTGCAGCAATAACTGCAACTAAACATTTCTGGTAACTGTTGATAGTCCTGAACACCTTTGAGGAATTTGAGCCCATTCCTCCGTACAGAACAAGTTCAACTCTGGATGTTGGTGGTTTCCTCACAGTAACTGCTGCTTCACGTCCTTCCACAACATCAGGGTTGGATTAAGGTCAGGACTTTGACTTGGCCATTCCAAACCATGACCTTTATTCTTCTTGAACCATTCTTTGGTAGAACCACTTGTGGGCTGAGGGTCATTGTGTTGCTGCATGACCCACCTTCTCTAGAGATTCAGTTCATGGACAGATGTCCTGCGTTTCCTTTAGAATTGTTCCATCAATGATGATAAGCCGTCCTGGCCCAGATGCATCAAAACAGGCTCAAACCATGATACTACCACCACCACCACGTTTCACAGAAGGAATAAAAGTTCTTATGCAGGAATGCTGTTTTCATTTATCCAAACATAATGCTTTTCGTTAAAACAAACAAAAATAAAAGTAATATTTTGGTCTCATACGTTCACAAAACATTCTTCCACCAGCCTTCTGCTTGTCCACGTGATCTTTGGCAAACTGCAGATGAGCAGCCATGTTCTTGTTGTAGAGCAGTGGCTTTTTCCTTCAACCCTGCCATGACCACCATTGCTTTTCAGTGTTTTCCTGATGGTGGACTCATGAACATTAATGTGAGAGAGGCCTTCAGCTGCTAATCCTAGAGGTTCACAAAATTTCACCACTAATATGAAATATTGGATAATTTTCCGCAAATAAATGACAAAGTATAATAATATTTTTGTCTTACTTGTTGAACTGGGTTATTTTTATCTACTTTTAGGACTTGTGTGGAAATATGTTTAAAATCATATTTATGCAGAAATATAGACAATTCTAAAGAGTTCAAACTTTCAAGCACCACTGTATTAATGTGTTCTTTCTAGTACCAACAATATTTGAAATCTTGATAATAGATTTTAAAGTAAATTAATGATGCTGATTTGAATCCTAAATGTATTTGTCTGTTTAGTTTTGTCTTTTTTTTTAATTTTGTATTTGTAAGTAAAATATTCCAAGTTTCCTTAGACTGCTAAACTTTTTTAGACATTCCCTTTAAGTCTGCATTGAAGTTTTGAAGTATTGCCTTTATTTTTTTTAATTATGTATGATTTTGTCAAACAATTATAAACGCATTTCCTTGCAAATGTTAACTCAGACGTAGATGGGTGTTGATCAATGACAAAATGGTATTTAAAAATACATATAGAAATGGCAAGAATGAATCAGTATACAGTATTTGCACATTACAGTGGTAAGACCATAAAAATACAAACATGTTTGACAATTGCATGAAAAAGAAAATTGCACCTTGTCTATGAAATGTAGACTCAAAAATCCTTCCATCCATCCATACCCTCTTCTTCCATTTTGGCTCACGGGGGTCGCTGGTGCCCAAGTCCAGCAATCACTGTGTGAGGGGCGGGGGACACCCTGGACAGGTCTCAGTCCATCACAGGGACACATAGAGACAAACAAGACAAACGACCATTCACTCTCTCACTCACACCAAGGAACAATTTAGAGTTGCCAATCAGCCTAATGTGCATGTTTTTGGTCTGTGGGAGGAAACTGAAGTACCCGGAGAAAACTCAGGCATGCACAGAGAGAACATGCAAACTCTACCCAGAAAGGCCCCTGGACCCGGATTTGAACCAGGGACCTGCTTGCGCAACCGTGTTGCCTAGACGCAAAAATAAATAAATAAATAAAAATCAGACATTGCATTTCCACTGTGTCATGCAGCATTGCATTGCTGTGCTTATTTATTTATTTATTGTAAACATAACTTCTGGAAGAAAAAAAAACTGCATTTTTTTCCCTCTTGTACTTATAGATCTATTAAACAGTTGAACAACATACAAAAGAAGAGGAAAGACCAAGCCTAAGGAGACTACACTTAATACCACTTTTTAAAATGTTTTCTCTACAATTAGGATTGGTAGATTGAAAATCCAGCATGGTGATGAGCACAAGAACATTTTAGGAAAAGTGGGTCACTCTTCTAAAACTTATGCATCTGAATATAGAATGTTGCAAAAACTTGATGAGTAAATACGTCAGAATGTTGATTGATTTGCAAAAGCCTACTTTCAGCATCACGAACAAAGCACACTTCAAGATTTTTCTAGGATATACAAAGCATAATAAGTGACAGCTCTCCACAACGTCCCACTTTTGAAACATGTTTGGGACTGTCAAATTAAAGCACATCACTCTTTAAAAAGTCACTCCACGTCATACCCTTGATGCAAACAGACAAGCTGTTCCATAGGAATTACAGCTCAAATGTCAAAGATGATAGCCTTTTTTTCCCCGCATAAATGGAAACATTACTTTTGGCTTCAAGGGAATGGATTGTCAAAGTGACTGCTCGAGTGTATTGCACTGAATGTCATGAAATGTTTGGCACTGCTTTCCTTTTTCCAAGAGAAAGAGATTGGCTGTAAAGCAAACTGCTGCTGAAGCCCATTACACAGTGGAAGCGTCAGCTCAGTGTCTCCTCTATTATCTCTGATTTTATACGACGCAGTGGACTACTGGAACTTAAAAGCAACTTTCACCTTCACTGTAGCTTTAACGCGATGGGCATTTATCACAATCAGCATTCACAAGGCTCCACTGCTTATTCACACATTACCTTAATTAGGATTTTATGAGAGGTCGTTCCTCTTACTTTTCTACAGAAGGAAGTGTACTCCACATAAAAGGAGCAAAACAAATCAAATTTATTATCTCTGTAAAGTCTCCATACGATGGATGCACTGTGAATTTCAACAACAAACATTTAGTGTGCTATACTGTAAAGTCGGTCTATAACCGACCTCTTTGGTGATAGTTTCAATTACAAGCAATAGAGCCTTAAATGATCTCAAAAAAGAAACTATTGCAACCTTTCTTGCCTGGAAACATTTTGGCTGTGGCTGCCTTCCTGGGAGGAGTCGACGAGAGACAGGACGGCCCTGAGAAACCATCTTGGCTCCAGCAAACTGGTTGGTCCGCTTAAGGTGTTTACTGCTTGGTGGGGAAACAGTTTGCTGGAACTCCTCTGACTGATGAAGCCCTCCAGATAGAGGGGGAAACATTTCTATAAAAAAAGAAACTGTCCAGATGACCCAACTGAGAATTATTGATTGCAACCTATACTTCTTGGAAAAAACATATATTTCCAATTTAGATTACAGGTAGTCCTTGGGTAACAACGGTCTCGTCTTATGACGTTTCGACGTTACGACGCATCTCCCTTATTCACGTTATACGGTTATGTCTGTTTTACGTCAGTTTTTACGTCAGTTTTACGACGGTTTTACGACGATAAACGTTGTAACGCAGCGGCGCAGCGGCGCAATACAGTATCCGGTGCAGCGGCGGAGGAATACAGTATTGTACGGAGGAGGACAGTGTCATTAGCATCCCAGTAGGCCATTAGCCCTTCATTATGGCTCCCAAACACAAGGAGGACTCTTCTGATGGCAGTGTATCGAAGAAAAGGAAGGTCATCACCATGGACTTACGTCAAAAATCGGTTTACGCACTTGGTAAAACAGGTACGTCACATGTATTTACGTACGTTCCGACTTACGCCAAATTCGGTTTACGCCGCCGCGTGAGAACGGATCTACGTTGTAAGTCGAGGACTACCTGTATCAGCTAAATGAAAATGTCCACAACAACAATAAATAAATAAATTAGGATGATTGCTAGGCTTATCGGGTGATGACTTCAAAGCAATCTCCATCTAAGATTCTACAAACATCAATGTACATTTAATGTGAAAGTTCACATCAGTATAAAGATGAAAACAATGAGGGTAAGGATAAAGCCTCGTCCCTCCAAAGAGGAAATGCAAGCATGGTTCAAGACTCAAATAGCAACTAATAACTTGAGCTCGGGGCAGCACGGTGGATCAGTTGGTAGAGCTGTCACCTCTCAGTGAGAAGATCACTGGATCAAATCCTGACCCAGGACCTTTCTGGGTGGAGTTTGCATGTTCTCTCCGTGCATGCTTGGGTTTTCTCCGGGTACTCCCGTTTCCTCCCACAGACCAAATCATGCATGTTAGACTGATTGGTGACTAAATTGTCTCTAGGTGTGAGTCAGAGAGTGAATGGTTGTTTCTATATGTCCCTGTGATGGACGTGTGACCTGTCCAAGGGTATCCTTCACTTCTTGCACAGTGGTAGCTGGACATGGGCACCAGTGACCCCTACGACTCGAAAAGGAAGAAGCGGGTAAAGACATTGGATGGATGAAAATTAGAATATATTTTGCACAAGACTGATATCATATAAAAGGACACTTGATTGAAGGTATTGCTGCTAAAGTGGACCAAGATGATCAATTATGTTCTGTCAAACTAACATTCTTAATAGATGACTTCCCATACGTAAATTCTTGATAGGCTCATGAAGTGGATAATGTTTTTCCTGACCTATTAATTTACATTATTTGACTGTAGAAATTATTTAATCAGTCTCAAAGCTAAACTGATGTTTTTACTTTTAACAGTCTAGATCCAAGGACATTCACTGTGAATGAAAGCAAAAATGTACAGGCTCGTTTATATTTTTGTGCAATTTAGTAAATCCATTTTGCATTACTTGGCAATCATTTCTGCCTTCTGTGGCAATAATTTCCTGGCTCTTTCTGAAGCCTAAGCAGCTGTGAAGGTCCAGACCATTGGTATGAATTCAGGCACACTGCAAATACCAGGCTACAAAAAAATGGGATGATATGCCACTGTGCATGACAAATTTATTGCTCGTTCCACTCCAAAGGGCGGCGTTTTACAGCAACAGTATGCAGGCATTTGATCTGAGCGCAGCAGCAGCTGTACTCCTGACTTCTGGATCAATCTGCGTCTTAAAAATGATAAACGATTAATCTTATCGCCATTTGTGACCATCCTCATGGTGCTTCACATGTCAAGCTGAAATAAAGCTTTTCAAACCTACAGTATATTTACGTATTAGACCAATAAACTGCAGTAGCTCAAGAAATATGGTATTGTTTGCATCTTTTGACATCATGGGCTTCATAAGATAGTCAATAGCCAAAGTACAGTACTCCAGTTAGGTGCACCAGTATAGAATTTTGTTTTATCCATCACCACGTAAGGTAGAAAAGCATTTTGATGTTTTGAGCCAATAGCTATTCTGATTAACATACTGATTATTAGAAAATATTCACTGTTTAATCATGCTTACCTTAATTTGTTTAGCATGCCGCAGTTTGACAATAGTTTTGCACAAAACATCTTAATGTGTTTCACTGGTCTGTGACTAGTTGACAAACAGCAGTCATGAATGGGGGTCTCCATAATATCTTCTTTTTTTTATTTTTAAACTTTCTTGCATGAGACACAGACGTATGCAGTTTGAGTTTCAAACACGTTCAGAACAATTTCTGCCACAACCATTTTCTTAGTCACAAAACTGTTGTGGGCATCTCCAAGTCGTCTCAAACCTTGATGAATTTTGCCGTAGGATTCTCCACCTCATCTCCAGAGTTGGTCCTAATTTGTTCATTTCAAAAGTTTTCTCCATCAGGTAAATATAAATACGGAGATGGATGCCAAGTCGAGGAGAGTACGATGCAGATGGAAGGGTTCAACAGAATATTGTCCAAGGCCAAGAATGCAGATTTGCAGGATGTGCACTCAAAAACTGGTCATGTTTTTTCAACTAGATGCTTAAAACGTGGCCACACAGCTTGTTGGTCACTATATTTTTTGTGTTGCACATTGAGCAGAACAAAGATTGCCACAAGAACACAGCAGTGAGGAGACCTTGGGAACACGTGGAACTGATTACAAATCCAGAGCAGGGCTGTCAAAAACAAAACTAAAGGGAGGTAAGCTGCCAAAGAGAAGTGACATTAAATTAAAAACACATATTCCAGTTTGTCCAGCATGTCATATTTTAGCAATAAACATATGCTTTGTGACATAAATAAAGCAAAGATGAGACTTTTATGTTAAGATGGCAACAGGACTAGATCTACGCAACTTTGACAGTAGGTTTATTGTTGGGATACAAACGTCAAGAGCTTCAGGCACAAAGACTTCTCATCCAGGAGTCCTCAATGGCGGCACTCATTATTGTGCAGACATGAATTTATATCTGTGGGAAAGACATTGGTTTGTCATCTGATGATAAAAACAAAGAGACGGCTCTTTCGAGAGTTGTGGAAAATGCTATTACAGGACAAGATCAGACTGTCAGCAAGAACAATCAAACAATGTACAGAGAGATATTATTGTACTGCTGCATAAATGCATCATTACAAAGATAAAAGCAAAAGAAAAAACTGAATTCATTTCTCATAGCCTCAAATCTCACAATGATGCCTTGCTAATTTGCAAGGTCCTCCAGAAGCCCATCAGATTACAACTTGAGTTTACATGAATAGCCTGTGCATGGCCAGTTTCCTTCCTACAAACCCACCATTAATGTGCAAGGGCTGACAAAGTGTTGGAAGTGGCATGTTTAGATCTTGTTAGAACATTTTTAGACAACACGAGCCAATAGACTGTGCGACAGGTGCAGTCAGTGCCGACCTGACATCACTCACCTGTAACTTAAAGCTCTTTTCTGTGGCACTAATCTGTCAGTTGAATGCTGAGCTATCTTTCTTCATCACTCTCCCATGTAACTGTGTTGGAGGCTTTGTCTGATCGTGGGATTGTTGAGAGGGAGGTAAGCAAAACATAAATACATCTATGTAAAAAATACACAAAGGAAAAGTTGGGAAATACCAGGAAATCACAGAACAGACCCCAGTTTAATATCTTCTCATTAGTCATATTCAGGATCCAGACACGGAGGCAGCGCTCCTGCACCGACTGTTAATCAAGTCCTCTTTCATATCAAATGTCAAATCACAGCACAGAATCTGGGTTTTTCATTCATTTAATATGGTTATGGCCAGCTTTGTCTTTAACCTCAAATAAGTGAATGCTCATCTTGTCAGACCTTTACCATCTTTGTTATTTGGGAAATGAGGTCATATCCCCTTAATAAAATCAGGAAAGAACAATCTTATCTGCTGATATCAGATTGGTCTTATTTGGATTGAGACCAGGGAATGAAGGAGGGCAATAAAAACTCCTACATTTCTTTCAGTTAATTTTTAAATTGGGCTCAGACCTTCCTGAACAGGTGTACGTAGCTTCTGTTTGCATTTAAATTTAAGAAACAGATTTAGCGGTGTGTTGCTTATACTGTCACTCAAAACATACATAGCTAGCATATCAGCATTCTGCCCATGCAGGATGGTTAGAACATTTATCATCTCTCTATTAATTGTGCACATTAATAACTGGGTGTACTGTTACAGCACACAGTAACGGTGTAACTGGGACCCTGTGTACACTATTTTGTTGCACCAAACGTACCACATGTGATGCGAATGACAATAAAGAAAACTTGACCTTGATGAATATATATATAAGCAGCGTTACAGCCTGTGAGGTTCTTGTTTGCACCGATTCATCCTACTTGCACCGTTGTCTTCTACCATGTTTACTACCATACATTTATTTTAGACCTTGTAGATGCATTTCTTTTTCAATTGTTGATGTTTTGTTTTGTACTTTCGTTGCAGGTTTTCTTTGTTTGTTATGAAACGGTTCTCCTCGTCCTGAGAATTTCATTGCATTATTGACCTTGTGTTGACCTGCATACGACAAACAGGTGAACAGGAATTGCCTTGTTAGAGAACATGGTCAGATTCATCCGTAGCTGCCTGGTATTGTTTGAATCCAGCACTTCTGAGTCTGTAGTTTTGGACCCCTGCCTGGATTTGTCTGGCATTCTCTCCCTTCACCTGACTCTCTAGCCTCTTCCTACCTATCACAATCCTTTTGACTATTTGCACGCAAATCCTAGTCTCCAGCAAGTTCTCGGCAACACAGCTGCATTGCACTGTCACCTGTTGTGTCTGATCCATGATGCTCTCAAAAAGCACAACAGGAGCACATCTCTGGAAGTCTTCAATACCATCTGCTCAGGGCTGCCAAACTGGCTGGGACTCTTGTGGCAGATATGAGGAAGTTATCACGTAAAGTTGTTCTGGGCGCTGTGCCTGTCAGTGATTCAGTGTTTTTGGCATGGCCTTTTAACTTTTATGTGCAGAGTGAAAAATGCACCCCCTGCTTGGGGAAAACTGTAACCAAACGTGTGAAAGTAATCAGAGATTTGGTAATTGCTCAGATCAGCAATTTCAAAATGTCCTGCTTGCGTGCCAAGACTCTCTAAAGGTAAATACACATGGTGGTTTTTACATTTAATGGAAAACTACGACTTCCTAAAACGTTCTGATAGCGGTTAGTGTGGGCCAAATCCATATTTATAAGTGACAGCCAGGCGACATTCTTTGCCCTCAGCAGGCTGTGCAGAGCAGTAAATTGAATTCTACCACGCAGCTCTCACTGACAGAATGCTGAATAAGTGAGAGGATCCGTATTTCAGTGAAATGCATGTCTCGTGGCCCGCATTAGAATAAAACCGATATGTTGGGTGGAAAACTCTCACGGCACGACTGTGCAGCAACACAATGGCAGCTATTTAAGGAGTGGACGTGACATAAAAAAAAGAAAAAGAACAGTTTTTAGTTCATCCAGTTAAAGACTCGGATTAGTTGCATAGGGATTTATTTATTCTTGGGGCTGTTGACTTTTTAAAAGCACTGGAAGGCATCCAGCAAAGATTAGTGCAGTGCAAATAAATTATTTATTTACTCCACTTCCTACTTCAGTCAAAACTTCATAGATTGATTTTTGTGTGACTTGTGGGAGGCGAGTGAAGGATTCCTTTGAGCTTTCTGGAAACTGGCCTCCATTTGTTCTCAGAACTAAAACTCACTTTCTACTGCAATAGGAATTATTGTACATAATTAATACAGACTGTTCATCATTTTTTTTAAGTTTGGCATAACGTGATCTGATGCCATGTGAAGGAGAGTACCACATGCAAGGCCCTTTTTGTGCAAAACAAAACATCAGTGACAACACAAGCATTCTTTTGTCACTTAAGTCAAATAACTTTTGCTAATGATTCATGTTTTATGTCAAGCCATGCTGTGTTTTTTTTCTGGTCACCCTGCCAACTTCTCCCTTCTCATTAGCTTCACTCAGCTCACCTGTGCCACTCCCAGTCTTCCTCCTGCTGCACCTGTGCGTTGTGCTTCTTCAGTGCTCCCCAGTCTCTGCTTCCTTTCCAATCAGGTGAATGATACAAGATTTTTAGGCATGGTATTTGATGAAAAACTTACTTGGAAACAACACATGAAGTTAAAATTAAATGTAAAAATGTCAATAACTTATTACGTTTCTTGGCAGGAAGGGAATGGGGAGCAAGCAGGAAGTCATTAGTAAATATATATAAATCTCTTGTGAGATCAACTATGGATTATGGTAGTTATCAGCTATTTGGCAGCAGCAGAAACCAATTTGAAGCTTCTTGATACTAAACAATCAAAAGCCCTTAGAATATGCTGTGGAGCATTTAGGACATGACCAGTCACAGCTTTGCAAGTTGAAATGGGGGCCTCTACATATTAGAAAGCTAAAACAAATGTTAGTATAGTGGATTAATGTTAAAGGCCATGATCAAGATCATCCAGTTGATAATATATTACAGGAATGTTGGGAACATCAGAAAATAAATATTTATAGCTTTGGCTGGATTGATAACATAAAAGCTCAGTTTGCAGGGTTGCATGAAATAGACACATGTCCAACAGTTATTCTTTCTTGCATTCCTCATTGGTTATTTATTAATCCTTTTGTTGATCTACTTTTGCATCAATTAACCAAATATAAAGGGAAACAGACCTCAAAACCTCTTAGTACAACAATTCCTCCATAAGCAATGTATCAATAAACTTATTTTATTTACAGATGGATCAAAACATGCAGAAGCAGTATATATCCCATATAATAAATTAATTAAAAAATAGGATATAGACAAGAACATTTCTTAAAATAGACAAGCTTAATAGAGATAATTTAGTCGAATTACTGGTAATAAATCATTTCACAGCATTAGACTCTCACTTTGCCTTCTGAGGACATTTCTGCTAACTCCCTCTGATAAATATTAGACATTTCTGCCTCTCTGTGAATGACCCATGCCTGAATTGACCAGACGCCGAACTCTAGGAGTTGTGAAGCTCCACGAGCTGAAGAGGAGTGCCTGTTGGCCCTTCCAGGTTGCGCTCGTGTATCACGTGATCCAATTGTATCCCTCCTGAACTCCCTTCCCTCTGATGTCATCGTAACTGCTTCATTCTGGTTCCGGTAGCTTGCTGGTCAGTGCTGTGGTCTTGTAATCCTGAGGTTACAAGCCCAGGTTGTGTCAGGAAGGGCATCTGGTGTTAAACAAAAGTGCCAATTCTTTAATATGAGTTTTTCGCTGTGGTGACCCCTGAAGAAGGGAGCAGCCAAAAGAAACTTACTTACAAAATGTTAGTTTGGTGACAAAGCACATACAGCCACAAAAGAGTAGAACATTTCATGTACAAGATACATTGCTGCTGAAAGCATGAATGTGTATTAAATATTTTGCAATACAACTAAATTGTTGTTGTTTTTTTATGCCACCACAGCAATTTCATTTGTCAAAATGTGATTTTTGCATGTGCTTCATTCACTGGTTCTGGAACTAGTGCTGCGGTTTTGCTTCACAGCTTTTCATTGTAAATACAACCACAGAGAGGCAGCAGTGATTGACAGTGAATAGCATTAGTGAGGCAACAAAAGAAAAGCTTTTCATGTAAGAACACCCACAGAACTTGACAAAATCAGACTGATTTGTCAGCTTGCTCGGTGCGGATGCTAGAACTTTGAAGGAAGTAGTCTGATTTGGCAGAACAGGGGAAAATAAAAAGAATATGAAGAGCATGATTGTATTTTATCCCCTTTGAGTTGTCATAGCTGGTTGGGGGCAAACGCTTCGTCTGTGTGGCTGCAAGAGGTCTATCCCTTTTTTTCAAAGTGCCTTTGCAGCGACTGAAAGCTTTACAAATTGCCTATTTGTTGTTTATACAATCGCTCGTCTGAACAAGAAGCTGCAGCTTGAAAACTCATATTTTAAATTTTTATTAAAAAAAGCCCCAGAAAAACTGCTGTAAGAATATTTTTAATTCATACATGGAACAGATGTTTATTTGATTTTAAGCCCATTTAACAGTGAGACTGCTGCTCCCCCCCACCCCCCCACACTAACAACCTGTGGTTGAGACAAAATTAGAGTCATCTATAACAGCCTACAGGTGGAACTTTGTGGCTCAAATTAATGTTAATTGTTTTTAAATGTGATCTGATTTTGTAATTTTTAAATGTTACACTTGTTGCCCTTTATAACATGCTTGGGGAAATAATAGTTTATACTTCTGTATGAATATAACATATTTTTGATTGTATAAGTCACACCTTTTTGCATAAACTAGCATGCCGTGCAGCTTATACAGCAAAGCAATGCATTTTTTTCTCCCCATATTCATAACCCTATTTTTGCCTGAGATCTGACAATTTCGTTTATTTTGACATGGAAAATATTGAACACTATGAGATTCAGCCACTAGAGGGTGCTCGTGTTATATGGCAAGCCTAGTGTCTCATTAATATGTAAAAGTGGCTATTAATGAGACACTTGGCTTGCCATACCAAGCCACCTCCATCTCGCCTCGGAACAAATGTCAAATCAGCTGCATTTTGCTGCGCTGACCAGGTGAAATGCAGCTGATTTAACCGTTAAAGTGCATTTATTAAGGAAAAGATAAACTGAGACATACCTTTGCTATAATTTTGAGCAAACAAATAATTGTTTTTAAGTGTTAATCTTACAAAGTCTTGTTAAAGTCCTCTTGTGCCTGCTCCCACAGCCATTTGGCAGCCAATCAATTTTTGGCACAACACCGGCCCACATTTCCAGGTGGTCAGCGGTGATGCATAATGGATGCAACTTATATGGTGAAGCAACATATTTATGTTTATTTTCACTTTATTAGACATATTTGGACGCTTCTTATACGACAGTGTGACCTGTATGGTGGCAGGTACAGTAATAGTACAGTATATCTGAATTATGAGGTCAGTTCATATCTATCTTTCTATAAACATTGAAAAAGATTAGCCCTCAGCTAGGACACTGAGTTTGACAGAGATAGCTCATGCTTACTTAACCTTCTTTACATATAGATTCTGATTGCAGTGCAACAAATTGTTCTCACACACCCCTGTCTTTGTGTGTGCATTATTGAAACTAATCACTCGGCGGAAATTTAGAACTAAACTTTTGGAGTCGACCCAGTTCAATGGCTGCTACAATCAACTGATCTTATCAAACACAGAAACAACTGACATTCTGCCAATTTTAGAAATGTTGAGCTACATTTTTGGTGTGGCTGTAGTTGAGTATTATCCTAAACATGAGCTTTACTGCATTACTCACAATGTTGCATGATATTTCACACACAGTATAGTAATTTACAAAGTGTGACCAAAATGCACAAGCTGATCTTAATTTAATAAATTAATCCAGCATTTTAATTCTGCTCTATTGATAGTAACCATCTCTGGAGTTTTGACTGGACAGTTTCTCAGCTCTTGTCTTTCAGCAAATGGTCATTTGCAGAATTTTTCTACAAAAATAAACATTTTGGAGGGTGATAAAAACAATTGAGGCCATACAGACAGCAGTAAAGCAAGTTATTTATTTATTTATTTATTTTTATTAATCAAGGGTTTGATGGAATAGACATAACATCTCTGAAAACAGTTTCTCCATATTACTCTCTAAACTAGGAATACATAAATATGAGTGTTTTATTTGTCATAAGACAAAGGTTTGGGCGTTTTCCATCAGACAGATTATTGGTTCCTTTTCTTGTAATAACTGATATGAACTGAAACAGAACACAGGGTCAAAATAAGTGGTAAAGAATGTAACAAAGGCTGATAGGAGCTGATAACAGAAGATCTGCATGTTTCCTGCAGAACAATGAAAAGGAAGTAAATCCCAAAGTAAAAAAATAAACACAAGAGGCCAAAGGACATGTTTACCACACTTGCCTGAAACAATCTGGCAAAGATACCCAGTCATTTTCACTCTGATTCACACATCCATGCATGTGACTCAAACACCTCTTTTGTAAGACAGGCAAACAAAGACCCTAACAACCCTCAGGAGAGAGGGAAGTGAGATTAATCTGCACGTAAATTTAGCCTGCATGAACTAGCATCTCATGCATGTTAAAGCTTGGAGCGTTGCACTCTTCGGTTTTGAACTGAAAAATCTCCCAAGATGAGAAGCGAAAAATCTTTTAACTACATCTTCAACATAGGAAATTTACAGCAAAGGCAAATACAGCTTTAATCCTATTTGAAGGTAGAAACCACGTCTTCATCCATAATACAAACGTTGACCCTTTTCAAAGAAAAAGAGCATTACAGCTGTAAGTTCTGCGTCTTGTTCTATACTTAGATGCTCTAGGAAAATAATAATGAGAAAACAAGAATAATACTCTGCTTGAATAATAATATGCATCTCTTATCTTACAATAGACCTTATATTGAACCTTCTACAGGTGAGCAGTGGAGAGCATCCTGTGCTCCAGCATCAACGTGTGGCATGGAGGCTGCACAGCTGCAGAAAGAAAAGCTCTGCA
>JARVGV010000578.1:25668387-25680244 GCA_031762435.1 Hypsolebias longignatus | reverse complement strand
TTCTAGTAATATGTCTGGTCTACTTTCTGAATGATTGTGTTTTAAACTTAATAATGTTGAACTTGAATCTGAACAGATGATTGATTTTAATGGTTTTACCTCCTCCACCCACTGCACAGCCAACAAAACCGCTAACATCTCTCCCGTGTAAACTGACAAGTCGTTGCTGATTCGTTTTCCTATTGTAACTTGAAATTCCGGCACATGTTGTCCTTCCCCAGGTGTTTGTGTTCATCCCCTCGTTAGTGTGCCTATCTGCATTTCATTATCGCTCCACTTTTCATGGATGTTCCCTTGTGGTGGCATGTTCTGTTCTCCCTCCATGTTTTCTGAGTTAAGAAGTGTAAGATTTGCTGTCACATCAGTGTTTGTTATTTAAATAACATATTTTTTACTGAGTTTCTCTAGTTCTGTCTTCACTTTGGGTCCAGCAAAACCAACACATTGTGATATTAGGATTCCTTTAATGTTGCCTTCTAGTGGGAAATAAACACATACAGAATGTCCCTAGTAGGATGTCTGAAAGACGTCCTTTTGATATGCCCAAACCAAACATTTGTTTTATCCCCCATCGCAGAGTGTGTTAAAAGTTTCCTTTCTTAAATTGGGTTGCGAGGTCAAAATCCAACATGGACACTGCCATGTAAATAAACTTTGTGAGCTGGATAACTGGACAAATAGGCAACAGGTCAACTTCTTCTTTTTTGGTCTGTGCTTTTATCTAGACAATGGTTCAGTTTGAAAATGGGATTCCCCCACATGACAAGTTCAAATTTCATTTCTAACTTTACATGATTAAAATATAATTTATGAACATTAAATATTCACTAAAAAGCAGAAATTCTCTGAATTGTTTCTTCCTACAATTTATTTATTTATTTTTTGTTGGCAAGAACAAAAGTTTGCCAACTAAAATAAATGAGGTACAAACGATCTGTCAGCTTCTCTGACCAATGGAAAATCACAATTCTGAGAGAACCAACTCAAGCAGAGGAATTATGATGATAAAACACATATTTTTTAAAACGGCCATAACTGGCCTGGTGCCAGCTGGGCCTTGGGGGAAACAGTTGTTCTACAACAATGTATATCTGTATTTTATTTCTCTGACAATACAAATTCCTTACTAAAGAGCATTTTAGATTGCATCATATATACAGTGAAGTATGATGTAATGGATATTTGTCAGTGGAAAAAAAACCCCACTTGTCTGTAAATGTTTCATCATTGTTTGATGATCAGAACTGCATCAAAAACCTCACCTAGTTTCACCACCTTCTTGTTAATGGACCAGAAGCCAATGTTAATAAAAGAACTGGAACACTTATTAACTAATTATTCCAGTCTCTAGGGAACAGTTTTGTTCAGCTCAAACATTTCAGTCTTCAAAACAGATATTTAGTTTTGTTTAACAATTTCTGAATTACATTAGGCACACTGCGTCATTGCATGAGGTACACCGAGTGTGAATAAATTAACTGTTAGAACTGAAAGTTCATTTTATTTTATTCATGTTCTGAATTTAGATATTTGCAAGCACAGATCATTTAATCCTTCAAGATGAGTGGGGAAAAGATATATAGTCTCCACATTAAACGCTGAAATGAAAGTCCTTTTGTTGTTCAATCAACTAAACAAAATATTCACAATTCAAGTAGTTCTTCTGGGTGGAAATAGATTAAACTTCCAACACTGTTTCACCAAGTAGCCAAATGAACAAGACCTCCATCAATATGTCTGCCCCCTCGCACACAGCCATTACAGCCTAACCCCACTCCAGTGCACCACGTGTGGCACAGCGGCAGAAGGGCTCCGTCTCCTCTGACCCATCCATTTTTCACACCAATCAGGGTCCCTCTGTTGCAGTGAATGTGACGAACACTGCTGTGGGTCGATCGAGGACACAGTGGAGCCCTTTAGGTTAAAGTGCCCTCATCAATCACCAGATCATGGATCAAAGAGGGAAGTTAAGTTCTGGTCATGAAATGGGACTCTCTCCTGCATGAACACACATAATGGCAACACAGAGTTAATAGAAAATCAAGGCAAGGGTTTGCATGACGAGCACAGACTACACAAAGGTAGGAACCTAAAGGAGAATGTGGTGTGCAGAAATTACATTGTGATCAGCTCTGAGCTTTTGCACAGCGGGTACCAGACACTTTTAATAATAATAATAATAATACAAATGAATTATGTGCAAGTGTCTCGCATATCTTAATAAATAAATAAATAAAACAAAAAATGCTGCCCCACTGTTTGCAGCACTGACATTCCCTGCTCTTATTCCTGAAAGGAATAGCTGTAGCATTGTGGCAGAAAAATAAAATATGGATTGTACAGATTTTTATCATTATGCAGTAAAACAATTAATAACTAGGAAGTTCCTGGATACATTTTGATGGGGACTGCCAGGCTGCTGACAATTTAAATAGATGATTTGACAGCACTATGTGTTGGTGTTCACTCTCAGCTACCATTACACCAAATTTCAACTGAATAGCTCCAAAAATGGCTAATTTACCTTTTTTTTTTTTTTTCTTTTTTTTTTTCCTTTTAGCTAAGGCAGCCATCTTGATTTATTTGGATTCAGTATGTGACTGGGAATGTACTCAGCTACAACCTCCACCAAATTTCAGCTCTATATGTGTAAAATTGACTGAGTTGAAGCCATTTAAAAGTAGCATTGGTGGCCATCTTGGATTTTTGATTTTCAGTCGGTCTGTTAGGGATCATTCTCAGCTACCAATACACCAAATTTCAGCTGAATAGCTCTAAAATTGGCCAAATTATTGTATTTTTCTTCTCTTTTAACTATAGTAGCCATCTTGGATATTTAATTTGCATTAAGAATGTAAATCAACTCTCCCTCAACTGCAACAATATTAAATTTCAGCTTAACATCTCAAAGAATGACTGAGTTATAATCAAATTTGTGTTTGCTGAGGCAGCTGTGGCAGCCATCTTGAATCATAATGGCTCCAATCAATTCTAGAGATGAACCTGATGATTACTTTCTGAGAGTTTCAAATCAATCCAGCAGTGGCTTTCAGTTTTCTTCAGGGACCTCTACACTCTGTCATGTGACTTCACAGCAGCAGTTGGTGTATAGTGTTCTGTCAGGCATTTTATTTTATTTTTAATAAGGGAAAATGGCATCTTTGTTAGCAATATGTCACCGCGGTAACTCGAAATGCCAAAACAGTAATGGCACATGTTACGGGGCCAAGCCAGTCATTTTGATAGTGGTACACGTTGTGGTTTGGGCCTCATTAAAGTTGACGGAAGAGTTAAACTTGTTTTCCGAGGTGAATATTAAAAAGAGTCTGCTTTTTTTAAAAGTCAGTCTCCAATTTAAAAAAAAAACAGTATAAATAAATATTTGATTTACTTTAGTCACATCATTTTCTAGCTGCCAAATCATCAAATCATTAACAAGGATAAAGAGTTGGTATTTCTTGTTCAGTTTTTTTTTATTTTTTTTATTTTTTAAAGGCTCAAGTGTACTTTGTCTGTTTTGAAAACCACAAAAGTTGCAAAAATCTTATTCTTGCATAACTGATATAATCATAGCTTGTAAATATATAGCGCTTTCCAGCCCGCTATGAGGGGCCCCAAAGCGCTTTACAGTACCAGCGGGAGCAACTCGGGGGTGTCTTGCCCAGGGACACAATGACACATGGTGCGGGAACTTGGGATTCAAACCTCCAACCTTCCGATCGGGGGTCGGCTGCCACTACCACTGTACCAGGGCCGCCCATAGGATTGTAGGATTATTCTATCCTACTTTGTATAATGTTTTTAACAAAGAAATCTTGTGTAATCTGTTAATGCTTTGAGTCTACGATAAGAATGACTCTCGGCCACTTCCACACCAAACTTTAGCTCAATATATGTTAAAAATAAAAATAAAAAAATAATAAAATATCTGAGTTTAGTTTGTGTTTATTGAGCTCGCTGTAATGGATGCTTTAGATCAGGTTGACCCTAAAATTAAATTGGCTGCAGATGCACATTCAACAATTACTTTGATATTTTTTTTATTAATGCATGTTGGGTGGTTCATGACTTATTTTATCTAAAATGATAGACAACTCGACATATGCACATTAGGTAATTGCATTATCTCCCGTCTTTCACCATTTGACAACAGGTGATAATATGATAACTGTTTAAAATGCAGCATTGGAATGAAACTAACAAGCTTTAAATGTTTCCAGAAATTGCTTAAGTTGATCTCTAATCACACAGACTGTCCACAAACAGTCTCCATTAGTGACTGTCATTATTATAATCAAGCTACAGTAAATGCTGTAGCTGTTTCACATCATCCATCATATAATAAATTAAACTCAAACCTGTATTCATAGAGTGCATTATATAGAAGTGGGAATTAGTTGAAAAACTGTAATATTTCTAAAAATAATTTGACAGTTTTTGCTACCTAAATTAAAAAAAAAAAAAAAAAAAAAAAAGAATTGGTGAGTCTACTGATTTACATTTCACAAAACCGTAGTTCACACTGACTTTGCAAACTACCCTCATGTATTTTCTTACTGCTTTGGTAAGAAACAAATCCTAAAAGGTACTATGGTCCTAAAATGTGTAGATAATTTAAAGATTTATACTTTTTTTTTTTCTGAAGACTTGGAGAGAAGAAGGATGTCACTCCTTGAAAAGATAAGCAATAAAAAGAGCTTCGACTTTTGTCTTGCCAATTTTAGAACAAGAGCTGATACAGCGTTCACGAAAAGATGCCTGCGGTTTGTTTGAGGAGCTGGAAATATGAGCCGAAACCTCCAGCTATGAATGACAGACTGGAAATTAGCTGCTCTTCAAAAATAGTTTGAATCTGAACCAAGAATATGTGAAGAAAAACCTCAGATTGTATTTTTTATATAATAAAGTAATTCTCTTTAGTATTCCCTGGAGGGGAAAAAAAAAAAAAAAGAAAATCAAAGCTTGTCCTCCCTTACAAACAACAGAATAGACAAAAGCCAAAGTGGGAGCTTGCTCTTCAGTGGCTACAACGCTCGCGTGAATTACCCCATTGTTTTTGATGACTGAAAATGACAGCCTGCACAGCTGTAGAGCATCCCAACAGAAACCCAATCACAGAGGTGTGTTCTCAACTACTGGGCAGAAAGTGGTGATCCCACAGGTTTGTAGACACCTCGGTTAACTTGTGAATCTACTTTGCTACACGTTAAGCAAAACCACTTTTTTTATATAAAAGCCAGAGAAGATGCATAGTTTGGTATTCCAAGGAAATCTCAGCCCTTTGGCCAGAGCAGGAAAATATCATGGATTCATGCCAGTAAAACAGCAATGCAGTCAATGTAGCACCTAATTTGCATTTTGATCTATTGAAACTACACACAAATCTCCACAGGGGCAACAATAATTGATACATATAAGCACAGAGTCTAAATAAATATAAAAATAATTTAAAAAAATCAAACATTACATTGTAGCCATGAGTCATATTTTCTACCGATTGAAAGCTGAAAATGTGTTCTAGTTTGAAATGAAACTTGGTGTTCTACCTCCCAAAACACCCTAAATGAAAAACCCAACATTCCTTGAAGGTGATTGCGTCACCCATTACCTTTTTTTTTTTTTTTATGGAAGTGTTTTAAATTTAAATTGCCTCATGTTGAGATGAGAAGGGATAGTTATAGACAAACCTTGCAAAACAGTTATTGTCATTTCATATGATGAGATGTGTTTGAATTCAGAATTCAAATATGCTAAACTACAATGGGCTTTTAGCCTTAACTCAAAACAAATAAAACTGCCCCAAGGTAATTTTTTTTAAATATTTTTTTATTTTTTATTTTATTTTATTTTTTTATGTTCCCATCTTCCAAATTTGAAACAACTCAGTTTACAGCTAATAATACTCTTCCTGTCTTTAGGGCAGTGGTATGACCATTTCACCAGCTCATAAGCTCAATAAGTCCCTTCCACTTGACTGAGGAGCTCCTGTATCACAGGTTTATGGAATTATTGGTTCAGTTTTCACATTTCTGTACAACTTTTACTCACCTCACTGTTTAATAGACACATTCAGTGTTGAAGGGGTAGGGATAGATCACATAAGATGTTCACTTGAAAGGACCCTAACATAAATATTCTTCTTTTCCTCCCCCTCTGAAATGACGGTGTTCAGAGCAGAACACGACATCTGGCCACTCAAGAATCAGGATGAGACTCACATTTGTATGATGAGTTGTACGCCGATCGGATAAGTCCAACAGAATACCACATTGCCTGCTCTTCTGGAGTTTATTGCCATGGCCATAAATAATGTTTTTAATGAAATGAGCTGAGGTGGCATCACCCACTATGAGATTATATAATGAGTGAATGAACACAGAAATCATCTCGTTCAATGGGGAAATTAAGATGAGCTCATCTTTGTGGCTTAATGCACATCCACTAACATTCTGGAGGCTATTTTCAGCCAATTAGTGGTGAAATCACTTTATAGCTGAAGAGAATACAAGCTGCTGCCTCCAGAGGGGGACAAAGGAAGCGTACCATAATAGGAACAGATTACTCAATATTATTTACTCTCTTTTTTTAATACAGCAGCACTTGAAAACATCTGAACCCCATGAGCAGTGTAGTTTTCTGTGCTTTTATTGTTTGATAAGAAATGACAAGATTATGATCGGAAATTTAATATACTGGGAACAAACATTCAAAGCGGGCATTAAACTAATAAAAAATCTAACAAATAAAGTCCCTACTGCACCGGCAAAATCAAATGAGTAATTAGATGGAATGTAATTAGGATCTTGATTAAATAGGGAGGAAAAGATAATTAGACTTTTTTTTTTTTTTTTTTTTTTTTTTGGTCCCAAGTTTTTATTTTTTAAGGTAAAATAAGTCACGTGGGAAACATACCAGAAAATGGCATACAAGCAAAATAAAGTATATATCTTAGGTGATGAGATATATTTATATCATGATGACAGGTTACTGTGAATCACCAAGTACAAATGAAGATTTTGAAAAATGACTGTCAACATAAAAGTTTTGATGGGGGAAAAAAAAAAAGTTAATAACTGTCATTTGTGCTTGGAGACGCAGTTACTTAATAATAACAGGTGTGCTAATTACTAAAAGAAAACACATGGTGTGTAACGAGCTAGAAACGAGGGCCGTGGGGGACTTCTACTGACAATAAAAAGTAAAAGAAGCAAAACATAACATGAATAATAACAGAAGGAAAATAAAAACCTCCTAAGAAACAAAAAACACACGAGAGATGGTAAGTTAATGCTAATTGTGACACTAAAGACAAATGCAGTTATATACCATACCACTTTATTTATAAAGTAGTTAAAACAACAAGGCCAACCAAAGCGCAGGACGCAGGACAAACAATATCAATCCAAATGGATAAAAGTAAGAACTAACTAACATTATAGAATATAGATAAGTTAAAATCAATCCACACAGTGTCAAAAGCCAGGGAATAAAAGTGAGTTTTTAAATGAGACTTAAACGCAATGAGAGAGGGAGCCTGCCTTTTAACTCATTTCACAGCTGGAGTAAAGTGCTCCCTCTTGCCTGTACCAGTTTTATACATGCATACATACATACATGCATGCATGTATGCATGTATGTATGCATACATAAATACAGATAAATGTCCTTGGGTGTCCTGAAAGGTGCTTTTCAATAACATTATTATTATTTATTATATATAAATCTGATTGGGATAATTTTACAGTGGCATAAAACTTAGTTTATATCTCTAAGTTTCAATGATCCATCTTTAACTGATTGAAACTGAACATCTGTAGACATTTCAGCAACTAATATTCTTGTTTGTTTGCATTTACGATACTCATAAGCAAAAACTCAACCAATGTGACATGAGTCATATGCATTTAATTTAATAAAAGCCATTACAGAACATTTGCTCAGTCTGGTTTGTTCCACCTTTGCACTAATCAAGACGCATTGCAGGGAAATTTACTATAAAAACAGTAGTCCATTTCATCGGAGTGATTCTTTAGGTCCTGATGCTTTTATTTTTTAAATGGTTCTGGATGCTAGCCAATGATACAACTGCGCTGGTACACAGTATTTATTTTTTCCACTTCAAGCAAAAGTGGTCAGGTATGACCCATCACACAAAGCTGTCTGATCAATATCAGTTATGAAAACTATCTATTATGCATGTGCTCAGGAATTTACAGCTTAACTATTGCCTTGTTACATGTTTAAATGGTCATGCAACAGCACATTTCATTGCTTTAGATTTAGGGGAAAATGTGTGCAACTTACGGTAAGTAAATAAACAAATTAAAAACCATGATAGCAAGCACACAGTAGAAAATAGGCCATAATAATAAAGTCAGATATGAAAATACCATTAGTACACTAGATTATTGTTTTATTTTTCCCCCCAATCATTACAACACATTGTGGTGGTAATTGGACATTTCTTTCCCTGTAAATGTGTATAAAAAAGTAATAAGAATATTCCTGTTAACCCCTCGATATTTTAAATTTCCAAGTGCATCCCATATATTTAATTGGAAACTAGGAAACATAATTGTTCTCTAAAAATAGGGTTCACACATCCCTATTCACCCATGCAGAAGAGGCTTTTAATTTAGTCATTAAATAGCTCATCAGGTGTATTTTAAAGGGGCATTTTGTCAAGAACTTGATATTTCATTTAAACTCCTTGCTTAACATTCTTATAAGCTCCTGCATCCTGTTGCCAATATATTGTCTCACCACAGGCTTGACATTAAGTATGCTATACATGCTACCTGTTTTCACCAGCTGTAAGGCGCCACTTTCAGACCATGTAATTACATTTTTGTCTCAAAAGACCAATGAATGTTTACTCCCCGTGCTGCTGGAGCCCTGTAGGTGTCATTTGGCAGACTCTAGGCAAGCTGTCAAATGCCCTTTATTCGGCAGCAGCCACCATCTAGCAACTGTACCACCGGGTATGATGGATGGAGTGCTGCAAAGAGACTAGTCATCCTCTAAAGCTCAGCCATCTCTGTAGAAAACATGGAAAAAAGTGACTCGTAGCCAGTGTTCAAGTTACATTCGTAACAGATGCATACATGCACGGTTTGTCACAAGTGATCTTTAAAATAATTTATGAGAAAAGTCTTGTTGTTGCTGTTGTTGTTGTTGTTGTTGTTGTTGTTGTACCTTTTACTTATACACGTTAGTTCCCACTGAGCCTCGAAGACTCATTTAAACGAGACCTGTTGCATACAACATGCAGACAGATGAGAAAAAGAGAACACAAAGGGACTCGCACCATTTCCTGGCTGAGAAACGGTATAAAAGATGCAAAAAAAAAAAAAGAAAAAAAAAAAAAGACAAACAAACAAAACAAACAAACAAAAAAAAAAACCTCACAACATAAAGCTGCAACATACAATGACATCATAATAAAATAAATATGGAGTGAGGGTGAAACGTTTCTACTAAAAAGAAACTGTCCAGATGACCTGATTGCGAATTATCAGAAAAAATATGGTAATGTTGCATCCATCCATTCATTATCTTTATCTCATTCATCCTCTCCTGGTCATGGGGGTCAGTTGTGCCCATTTCTAGCAGTCACTGTGTGTGAAGCGGGATACACCCTGGACAAGTCACAAGTCTATCAGTGCCATAAAGAGACAAACATCCATTCACTCTCACTCACATCTAAGGTCAATTTAGATGTACCAATTAAACTAACATGCATGTTTTTTTTTGTTTTTTTTGTCTGTGGATCAAATAGATCATCAAGATCTGGTGGCCTTTCAAGAGCTGTATCTCTATTGTTAATCCTGGTTGGCAGGCCTCAGATTGACCGAGTACTGATGAAAGATGAAACATTTCTCCCAAAAAAGAATCTGTCATATTGTTGTCTGGTTTTGTTTCTAAATTCGTGATTCAGAAATTAAATTGTGGTCAAAAATGATTAAAAAAATGTATTTGTTTTCTTTCCAGCCATTACAAACTGTGATCAATTGATGCAAAGCTGTCTTTCAATGGCCCTTTTATTTACATTGTTGCCTCTTAAATAAACCTAGTTTTGCTGTGCTATATTTATCAGTATTGATTTATGGCACAAGACTAGAATGAATTAGATGGGCCAGAATAATGTACTGCCTCAGTGCAGATGATATTTTTTATTCCTACTGTACCAGCTTTATTTATAATGCACTTTATGTGAGCACAGGAAAAGTGCTGTACAGCTACAGTCGCTAAAAATACAACAACTGACAACCATCAACCGCATAAAAATGACGACAACGATCAACAACATAAAACAAGAGCACAGCAAATCAAATAAAATTATCTAAACTTAAAATAATAATCAATATCTAAGATAGTATCAAAAGTCAAGGAGATGAAATAGTTTTCTGAAGTGATTTTAAAATTAGACAGGGAGGAGGCCTGCATCATGGTCCAAGGCAGGTCATTCCACATTTTAGGAGCAGCAGCAGAGGAAGCACAATCCCTCAATGTTTTCATTTTATTTTTGGGACATAGCAGCTGGTCTGCTGACCTGAAAAAATGAAAAGGTGGATAGGGTACAGCAGCTTGGGCAAGTAACGTCCATTTAAAACTTTTAAAAACAAAACAACTTTAAAACAATTCCTAAAATGTACAGTAAACCAGTGCAGTTTGGCTAAAATAGTGGAAATATGCTTTTATTTATTTATTTTTCTTTGTTCCAGTAACATTACATGTGACAAAAACTGGAATTCCAAGCAATGTTATTTAAATTTTAAGTTTATTTTATTTGTTTTATACTTATGATCTACAAAGTCACATTACACTAAAGTCAGCTTTCATTCCATTGCATAGCAGAAAAACACTGTACCAAAACATGTATAGGCACATTAAATTATTTATTTTTATTTATTTTTTTTCTTTGAAAGGCATTGTAATACATAGTGTGTAGTTGTAAATGTTACGTCTGGTGATCCTTAAAGCATGGCCTTTCCTCAGTCAAGCATCACTGCACCTATTCAGCTGTATTATGACGCTCACCGTGATGCTGCTGGAGTGGTACTTTCTGTCCAGGCACTTTTGAAAAATAAATACTTTCACTGAGGAAGGAGTGGGATACCATGTACAGTAGGTAGTACAGTGATTACAGATAAATCTGGGCATTAATACAACAATCCAAGTTCTCTTTGGTGCAACTACAACTGAAGCTTTGTTCAGTGTCTGCATATTACTACTTAAAAGCATGCACACAACACTAAACATAAAAGTGATATTGTTTTTTTTTTCATCTATAAACTCACTATAGCTTTGTTGAAATAGAAAAAAAATACAATTGTGATCTTGTAGGAGTTTGCTGAGGTCTTGGGTATGTATAAAAATGTAGTGTGGTCACCATTATGTGTGATGGAGCATGAAATGTCTATAATAGCTTTGTGCATGCACAGCAAGGTTGTGGTGGTTTATCAGTGTAGTGGCAACATGTAAGGGTCTTTACTGTGGAGGAGCAGTGTGGCAGAGCAACCATACCATTAGGCTTGCACCGACCAGTGTGGCTTGGCTGTCAAAAATATGAAGCAGGACTAGGCATGCTGAACTTGTGCTTAGACCACAACCATGACTGTAACAGGATTGTGGAAACAACATGGCACATACAGTATATGATAACCCATAGCTACAGTACATCCTGTTTACAAATGTGTCCCAGCAGCATGGAAAATAGCAGGTTAAAAATATATATACACTAGTGAAAGGTTAAATACATTTTTACAGCCAAAGAACTTTGTCTTTGAGTCACTTTAGAAATTGTCTTTATCAAATATTATGCATTATATATATATATATATATATATATATATAT
>JARVGV010000578.1:25608727-25620826 GCA_031762435.1 Hypsolebias longignatus | reverse complement strand
TATATATATATATAGACTTAAAGTTGATTTTTATTTTATTTCAGTAATTCCATTCAAAATGTGAAACTTGTATATTATATTCATTCATTACACACATACTGATATATTCGAAATGTTTATTTTTTTATGTTGATGATTATAACTGACAACTAATGAAAACCCCAAATTCAGTATCTCAGAAAATTTGAATGTTGTGAAAAGGTTCTGGTTCAGATACCTGGTGCCAAACTTTAATCAGCCAATTAACTCAAAACACCCGCAAAGGCCTTTAAATGGTCTTTCAGTCTAGTTGTGTAGGATACACAATCATGGGGAAGACTGCTGACTCGACAGTTGTCAAAAAGACGATCACTGATACCTTGCACAAGGACGGCAAGACACAAAAGATCATTTTAAAGAGGCTGGCTGTTCATAGAGCTCTGTGTCCAACAACAGTCATAGAGAGGCGAAGGGAAGGAAAAAAGTGGTGAATAAAGTGTACAAGCAGTAGGGATAACTGCACCCTAGAGAGGATTGTGAAACAAAACCCATTCCTAAATGTAGAGGAGATTCACAAATAGTTGACTGCAGCTGAAGTCAGTGCTTCAAGAACCACCATGCACAGATGTATGCAAGACGTGAGTTTCAGCTGTTGCATTCCTTGTGTCATGCCACTCTTGAGCAAGCGACATCAGAAGCATCTCGTCTGGGCTAAAGACAAAAAGGACTAATAATGAATATAATTGACAAGTTCCACTTTTTGAATGGAATTACTGAAATAAATAAACTTTTTGAAGATATTCTAATTTTATGACCAGCACCTGTATGTGTGTATAATTTGTTGGTGGACTACTTGAATTTTGTCGTGTTATCCCCTTTTCAAGGGTGGCCTTTCTTAACACCTAGATGCAGCCACACACCGAAATGGAAGTCGATACCTCACTTATTTTCAAGTTATCCTTTTAACATGGGCGTCCATTTATGACGGAAGCCATATTTTTAAATTTGTGCACATAACATGCATAGACGCAGCAATGGAGGGGGGTGGGGTCATTTCCAATTTCCTCCTTGGCTCTGTGATGGGGGACAACATTAAAAGGTATTTGAACTTGTCTTGTCACTGTTGAAATCAACTAAATTTATTCATGATGAGACTTTAAACAAGTGACTTTTTACCATCTGCTCTTATTTGTTTTTCGGGAAAAGGACAAAACGTACACTGAAGCCCTCATGCACACTCACATTGAAACGATGTGTGCTTTAAGAGCCTTGCTACATTAATTTCCCATTTTCCTTTCAATCAATCTCCCTGCCTGTTTGGAGTGAATGTGCTTCACAGGGAATCAATTAAATTATGTATGGGAACAAATTGATACTCTAAGTTAAAGGTGGTTCTTGTCATTAATTTCTTTCCTCTTCATTAGTCTGCTCTGATTAAATGAATAATTTAAAAATCCATCGTCACTGGAACCAAAACTGTTTTCTGTGCTTGACATCAGTGTCACCACCACTGATGAAATATTCGTTTTGAGGTTTAATTTTTTATGAATTTTTTCCTATAATGTTTTCTTTGTATTCAGTTTGTTTCCTGTAAATTTTTTTTGGTACTTTTCCATCACCAGTCAGTTTCTGCTACTAAGGCCTGCCATGCCTTCCTTTACCTGCTCTCTGTTACCGTTAAACCTCCTGTCTCGGTCTAGTTATGGCGCTTAGCCACTGTCTCACCTCTCATCGATTCCACACTGCACCTAACAGCCTGCCCACTGTCGGTGCCCACCCCCACTCAGCCCGGTTTATGGGACCACCTTGTTTGACGTAGACAGACGGCAGCCATTGATTGGCCAGCAGAGATACATCACTGGATGACCCAGCAAAACTACAAACTGCATCTGAACCTCCATTTCCTCCCATCGTGGTGACGGGTGGCGCCACAAGAAATGAACGCATTTACCGAGAGATATCAGAGATGGAGCGACGTGGCTACACCTGGACTTACAAGCAGTTGAAGTCTGATTATGGGGCAATTAAAAACCACAATTGGCAGAGTGGCTTGAACATAATGACCTACTTTCTATTGATGATCCCACCCACAGAGCGGGGAAACAAGTCCCAGTGGAAAATCAACTGAGGAGAACCGTCAAGATGAGAACTGGGTGGAGTCACACTCCATCTGAAGCCGAACAGCCGAAGTGAGGTTCATGAAAAAGTTCAGTCCTGGTCAAGAAGGAGCAGGCGAAGCTGCTCTGAGAACAAAATGACATGATTTTTGTCACAACTACGTCTACAAGAGATGATTTTGCCTCTTCGGATGGAGTATACAGGTCCCGTTAGTCTCTGTCTCCACCTCACCTGTAGTTTCATGTTTTTTATTTATTTATTTTTTCAAATTTTAGTTTGTATTTTTATTTATTTATTTATTTATTTATTTATTTATTTATTTATTTATTTATTTATTTGTATGTATTTAACAGTTTTTTTCAAATGACTGGGGTGGCTGAAGAGTAATTTTTGGTAGCCAAGGCCACCGTAATCATAAAAATCAATCTGTGATTTTTCTGGTTGATGTTTTTGTTCTAACAGCTGATAGAATCAAACATTTTGAGATTGAGCTGCTTTTCATCTATTGTTTTCCCTATTACTGTGTGTGTGTGTGCGTGCGTGCGTGTGTGTGTGTGTGTGTGCGTGCATGCGTGTGTGTGTGTGCTTAAAATTGCAACAGTTTGTTTGATCAAGGCTTGATTAAAAAGACATCCCACTGATGCTGAGTTAGGATTTCCATTCCTTTGGGCTCCATCTTTTCAAAATAAAAACGAAAATTTAGTCTTTGTTCTTTTTTGCAAAATGTGACTTATGTTTGAAGAAATAAAAAAAAAAAGAATAAATTGCTTGACTTTGTCTAATCAAAGAAAACGTGTATAACTTAACCTAAAACTAAATATTAGCAGCCCATATAAAATAATTAAATGAATAAATGAAATTCTGGTGGTATTGGGCCAAGCTGAACTCATTATAGAACACGTCTTGTATTGTATCGTCAACATTATTAAAGTTGAGCGAAGCATCTCCACCTCTTTGTGCCAAGCCCTCCCTCCACACCCCCCCAGCTCACCAACAGGCTGTCGATTACAGTGCTACCCAAACAATTTAAACTGAATGTGTTTAAAAAAATGCATGTCACCTTACAGCCGCGAGGTCAAAAACTAAATCAACACCTGAGAATATAAAGTGTGTTAATGTTTTAGTCAGGAAAATGACCCGTTTGTTTACATGGGGGGGACAGGGTTTAAAAAGCGTAGACAGCCACTAAGGGGCGCTTGTCCTTATAGGCTTCAACTTCCAACTTCTGGTCCTGTCTCTAATTTTAGTAAATCTTGATTCATTTCAGTTTATTTATACAGCACCAAATCACAAAAAAGTTGTCTCAGGGCACTTTACAGGAACATTCACATACATAGAAAAGCCATTTAGTGAAGTTCTCTATCTAAGGAATCCAGCAGACAAGTTGAATCTCGGTTTCGTTGCAGTCTACCATCCTGAGCAAGCACAATGGCAACAGTGGAAAGGAAAAACTCCCTTTTTAACAGGAAGAAACCTCCAGCAGAACCAGGCTCGGGACCAGTGGCCATCTGCTTTGACCGGCTGGGTTGAGTGGACAGAAAGGAGAGACAAACAAACACAGTGGTCGGTCCAGATATAGGTCCAGGTGTTCCTGAAAGACAAAAAAAAAAAAAAAACACAAGTTAAGGATATAAAAAATAATTACAAATACAAGACAGGTTGAGCAGAGTAAGTAAAGACAGTAACAGAGTGAAAGTGTAGTCAGTTTGTCCTCCTGCAGTCTAAACCTATAACATAACTAAAGGACAGCTCAGGAAACCCAAGCCAACCTCAACTATAGGATTTATCAAAAAGGAACGACGTGTCCAGTCTTAAAACTGGACAAGGTGTCAGCCTCACAGACAGGAACTGAAAGTTGGTTCCACAAGAGAGGAGGCTGATAAATGAAAGCTCTGCCTCCCATTCTGGTTTTGTAAAATCCAGGAATGATGTGGAAGAATAATCCACAGGTTATTTAGGCTTTGCCAGACATCCTTCTAATGCTGAAACATCATAACTCATGGAAAAATCATAGACAGTTGGCAAACTTGTTTCCAAACAATTGAACTAACCTTTGCACTTTTCTCCATTGTTTTCCAAGTCCTGCTTCCTCGAGCCTTCCAAGACCTTCTTGTCCTTTGTGACGTTGCCCTGGCATTAACTTTTTCCTGCAAACACCAAACATCACCTGGATCAGAAAACCACCAACCTGATCCTCTCAAATGCCACTCACCTTCTCTGGACCATTTTCTCATGGGGTTGAGATGAGGTAGATGTAGGGCAGCTGACCTGGGACCTGAAAGTTGCGGATCGACTCCCAGATATTCCCACATGTCGTGGTCGTTGAGCAAGACACCCAATCCCCAATTTCTCCTCGGGTGCTTGCATAGCTGCTCACTGCTCCACCTGGGCGTATCTCATACGTAATGGATTAAATGCAGAGAACTAATCACACCATTGTATGGGGACATACAATGATGACATTCTCAGACTCCCTTCCCTTCACCCCATGGAAACCTAGGGCATCATTCTCTTCCTTCTCCCCAACTCCATCTACAACACAAACATTTGCAAGCAAGAGATCATCTTCAAAATAATGGTATTTATCCAAGCAACCTGTCAATGAACAAAATACTCACCTTGCCCCTTTCCTTCCCTTCCAGCCGTCTAAATATCTCTACTTGTGAATAAAAAAAAACACAGTTGTATGGCTTACTCTGCCTCTTCATCTGTCTGCTAACTTGGGGTCAGCAACACTAAAAACATGTCAGTTATTCACATGCGAATGGAAGACCATCGGCTTAACGAATGATTGTTAGTGTCCGGATGGTCGCTTGCTTGAACAATATTACTTTGTACTATAATGTGTAAGCCAGGAGGACTGTGATCGGTTACATATCCACAAAACAAAACAATGCAATGCAGTGCAATGATTCTGGAAGTTCTTGAATCCAGGGGTTCTTCGCTTACCCACACACTGTTCCTGTATTTCATTTTAGCTCTGTAAAATCCCATGAATTAATCTAATCATATGACTTTAAAATGTAAAATATTTTGAATCATATGATATAAAATTGTAGAACTGAAATTAGCCCTTATTTTTCCATGACTGTAAATAAACGAGGAAGTAGACAACGCTGTATAAAAACTCTATAAAGCTAAGCTGTCCCTATCATCCTGCTGTTTCATTGGCAAAGTGTGATCAGCAATTATCCCCTCTCATTACTGCATCCTGGAGAGCTGAGCCTGAGGAGCTTGTTGGGACCCTTTAGATAACGGAGCGACACAAGAGGCTGTGGAGAACACCAATACTTAACCACTAACTACACAACACACAACAGTCCTTATCTGAAGACTCCAGCCAGCTGACAGTGGCCTACTGGAAAACACTGAGAAATGGTCCCTGCAGAATATGAGGTCTATAAAATAAGCTCCGACGAAAGGCGCCCACACACACATGCACATGCACACACATGCACACTTGTTGTTTACAGTATGTCCAAACTTAGACCAGTGCTCCTTGAAATGTACTTCTATCAGTACAGTTTGTCCTATTATCTGTTTTAACTGTCCCAATATGATTTAAAACAAATAAAAATGCTTACACGACATTGTAAATGTGTTTCAGTTGTAGGCACTTCTAATTCTGACCTGCAACCTACTACATGAGAAATTATTCCTGCAAACAAAGCAAACCGACATAAACCAGAAGCGTTGGAACAAGTTTGACATCATTTTTCCAACATGGACTTCCCAGAGGTCTCCTCCTAGTGGGTCATGCACGGATAACCTCCCAAGAGAGGCGTACAGAAGATATCCTCACAAGATACTACCTCAACTGGCTACATTCAATGTGGAGGAACAGCGGCTCTACCCCTAGTAACTCATCAACTTTTCATAATCATTCATTTTTCATATCATTGTGTTGGTTCATAAAATGTACGTCCATAAAACTATTTGTTGCCAAGTTAAGTGTTATGATGGCAAAAAATCACAACACTAAAAGCTAATTTACTGAATTGAATTGTTCACAATTAATTTTCTTGGTAGAAAAGCCATTTTAAGTCAGACCAACTCTGTACCACTTTCTAAGTCAATATTTGAAATCTGCATTTATTTTTTTTTCTTCTTTTTTGCTGTTCAGTTTAAACCATAATATTATGTGAATAAATTAATTCAACCAAGTTGAAACACAAAAAGAACGGCAGCGAGTCAGAGTGGCACAGAAGCATGCACTGTGCTTTGCCAACAGTCAAGACTTTTGGAATTTTGGAATATTTTTATGTATTTATTTTTTTGGCAGCTGGGGAAAGGTTTGCAGCTGAAATCTAAAAATAAATAAATAAATAAAAACTGCTTCAGTTTTGGATCTACACCATCACCATTATTTAGGCGGAGGGCTTGCCAACACTAACAGCCTAATTAGGCATTCAGCTGTGCTCTTGCTGACTTTTAGGTCATTTTCACTTTGACTTACAATATACTGATTTAATTTTGCAGAGTGCATCAGCAGCATAATGTTATGGTCAATAATTTTTGTAAAACATTTACAAAGGCTTTGTCAGAGAAATTAAGCAGTTCAATTTATCAAGACTACAAATATGTCTAAACGTTTTTAACGTTTTCAAAATCTTCAGTCCACACACTATTAACTGCTGGAAAGGGTCGACTGACACTATTTATACGCTCTCTCTCTTTTTTTTTTTTTTTCATTTTGTGCTTAATATTTATTTACAAACTACATCATGACATGTTCATTTAGTCAATTAAGTCCAAACAAAAAAGTAATAAATAAATAAATAAAATGCCTGAGTAAAACTGACACCATAGAGTTAAATACCCAACACATCTAAATAGTTTGTATTTATAGCTTATAGTTTTTTTGTAAAACTGTTTTAAAATGTCAGCCAAATATTCATGATTCCAAAAGCGTTTGAAAACATGTTGATGCTCTCTGCTCACTTTTATATTACCAAAAGGTTAAAATGAAGTTGTAGGAGTTCCTGTTCCATGTCTATCTTTGGTCACCAGAGGGCGCTATATTACCACACCTGCAAGCAATATTTCCTGATGAGGCTCCAGGTGTATACTGATGACTTCCTTCTGGCGCTGGAGCATTACCCTGCCTACGGTTCATGCTCCTAGCCCTTTGTGAAGCTCTGATTTGTGATTACCTTTTGCATGTGTTCTTTCCAGTGAACTTCCAGAAACCTACTTGATTGTTCTGATCTCCTAGCAAACTTCTGGAAACCTTCCAGTATGCTTGTCAGCTGTTCTCCTCACCCTCCAACCACATGTCCTCCTGAGTGTACTGGATCTTCTCATGATCATACAGGATTTTGGAACCAAACATTTTATCAGTCATTTACTAGTAAGGAACCAGCACATTCTGATTAACCCTCTTTGTAGAATTCTGGACTTGACACACCTTCTTGCCCCCCAGTGTTCCTGTTTCATCCTAAATTGTTGTTCACTACATAAAAGCACTGCATTTGTTTGTGTCTGAGTTGTTTATCCTTTCACTCTGGGTATTCCATCCTTGTGACATAAGTGTGCAATATGTTTCTTATGAACAGATACAAATGTTTATTTCACTCTGAAATTCACCACAATGAACAACTAATAAACTATATTTGTATACAGGTAATTTTTAATTTTTCACTCAAAATACAATCCACTTTCACCTATTTCACCCACACCTACATTTATTCTGATATCATCGCTCCTCGTACTTTGGCATACAGTCGTTTCATATTTACTATTTGCGTGTTAGGGCCTTATTCAAATAGATTTTGGAGGTAAATAACTTTTCTTTTTAACTTGATTTACAGCCTGCAAAACAAAAATCATGAAGAAGAAGGTTTTCTGTGCTTCAGTTTATTAGGATTAGGTATCAAGTTGAAACTGGCAACTTCAAGACAAGTTTTAAAAACTTTTTTTAAAGATTATTTTATTTGTTTTAAAAAGTTTAAATGGTCCTGTCCCATCCTACCTTTCTGATCTACCTCAGATCAGCTGATCAGCTGCTCCTGGAGGTGCTTAGGTCCAAACGGAGGCTCAGAGGGGACAGAGCTTTTTCTGTTGCCGCTCCAAGACTGGAACGATCTCCCTCTTCCCATCAGACGAGCCCCTTCACTGTCCATTTTTAAAAACACATTTTTACTCTCTGGCTTTTAGCACAGACTGAATTTGCTCTGCACTGTTTTTTTTTATTTTTATTTATTTATTAATCTTAATGTTTTAACAACTTTTTTATGTGTTTAAATTTTCTTGATTTTGTGTACAGCACTTTGTTGCAGCTGTGGTTGTTTTAAAGGGCTTCATAAATAGTTATTATTAACAACAGCATGTCAGTGTTGTCATTACAATCATAAACTGCAGTGCTGAATCAAAGCACAAAGCATTACATCAACAACCTAGCTCCATCATATATCAAAGATGTTATTGTTACATATTTTCCCAACAGACCATTTTTCTCTCAGGCTGCAGGTTTACTCATGGTTCCTAGAGTTTCCAAAAGCAAAATGAGAGGGAGAGCTTTCAGTTCTCAGACTCCTCTCTTGTGGAACCAATTTCCAGTTCCTGTCCATGAAGCTGACACTTGGTCCAGTTTTAAGATTAGACTTGTCTTTTCTTTTTGATAAATCCTATAGTTAAGATTGGCTTGGTTTCCTAACATATCCTTTAGTTATGTTGCTATAGGCTTAGACAACTGAAGGAGAAATTGACCTAATTTCATCAAATGAATACAAATGAATAGTTTGCATGTTTTATTATTTCTGTCTTAACGTTGTTGTTGTTGTTGTTGTTTTGCTCCTAGTGAGGAGCCTGCTCGTCTCCATTATGGACCTATCATTCTGTGTCTGTTTCTCCTTCCTGTCCTCTCAAACCCAGCTGGTCTAAGCAGGTGGCTGCTTTTCCTGAACCTGGTTCTGCTGGAGGATTTTCCTGTTCTGATGTAGTGTTTTCTTTCCACTGTTGCCTTTGTGCTTGCTCAGGATGGGAGACCGCAACAAAATGAAGACTCAACACAATCTGCTGGCTTCCTTCCTTCCTTCAATAGAGAACTTTGGCATTTATAATGTATGTGAATGTTTTTTGGTCAGTGCCCTGAGATAACTTCTGTTGTGACTTGGCACCATATAAATAAACTGAATTGAATTTAAATCAATACAGCAGCGGGTTATTCAAAATAACCCCCAGTTTTATGTATTTACAGTAACACAGCCAGCCTCAATATCAGTAAAAGACCACTGTGAATATTTACTATATTTACTCTTAGCTAGAAGCATCAACAGTATAAACATTTACAATAATTATCTAAAGGAGTGAAACAGAAATAAAAATACTGATGAAATAAAAAAAGAAGCTTTCATGCTGAACAATAGTCCATCATGCTTTTATCATGTGAGCATGCATTTTACGCCAAAATTCATCGAATTATACTATATAATTGGGCACAGACAGCTTTTAAGGCATTTGCTATGACAACAGGATAAAAATGAATGAGAATAGTTCAAAATAGTGTTTTATTATTCAGATGATTGTCTTAGAATTTGCTCACATTTCTGACTTCAAATCCATAATCAGCTGACAGAAGGAGAAGGCATGCTCAATAATCCAGGTAGAAGAAGGCACCATAAAGGCAAATTAGTTCTAGAGATAGTACTGTATAAATCCCTGACTGTATACTAATGTATAGATCGATGCATTCTGCTTTACCTGGAGGCTGAGCAGCGTTATCTTGTCATCGCAGTGCATTTGCTCTGAGCGTGCATTTACTTTGCTCACAGCAGCAGCAGCAGTCTCATGCCAGAAATCTACAATTTTTGACATATCTGTTCTCAGCACAAAAGTCCACATCTCAGTTCGCATTTCTTTTTTATTGAGTTAGCTTCCAACCTATTTAAGCCTCTACTTTCACCTGCAAGTAGTGTACTCTGGGACTGGTTTGAAAAAAAATACACTTATAAAACTGACTCAAAAAGTTATCAGTACAAGTTTGAGTTATTCCATAAAAATATGACCCCTATAGTCTTGTTCTGCAGATTTTTTTTTTCGAAAGTTTTCAAGGGATTGTTGAATATGACCAAAGCCTCGAAGGCGTGCGTACCTACTTTAAAAATTCCAGGCGTAGTGCTGAAACATTAAATCATAACAAAAACAACATGAGACGGCAAACTGCTGAGCTCGGGAGAGCTCCCAATGTGTGTCCGCCAGTCATCTGATAAATTATCACGCGTTTTAGGCATGGTGCAGTCTATTAACATTTTTAAATGTCACAGATGAAAAACAACAACCACAGCAACAATTATAATGAGACTGGAATGAAACACAAGAACCAAGATCCATTTTGGGAAATTTCAAAGCAGATATACTTTTTTTTTAAATTTTAGATAATTATGTTTATAAGATGTTCTAGAATTGCGTCACTCAAGGTGGCTGCATGTTGGAGTAGCTCTTTTACTTTCATTCTGAGATTTTGCTTTTGAAAACTTCCTTTTTTGTCTGGATGTAAATCACTTTTTTTGTTCAGAGGATTATTTTCTCTGGTTTCAGATGCTGTGCTGCTGGAAGGATTTTTACTGAAACTTGTTTTTTTACTTGTGGACATTTGTTCTGATGCGTAACCATAACAACAATATGTTTTTCTACAACTGGGAGCAGCTGATTAACACCTCAAATGCTCAAAATAATACCCCAAATATAGCCCAAAATCAGGTGTCATGGATGCATTCCCATCTATCTGGAGGTGGCGTTAGAGTGCATGACCGCCGAGATCTTAAGAGGTGGCAGAAAACGTGATGGCTCGTGGCAGTGGAAGGATCAAAATCATTCCCTGTCACCTGCAGTTGTGTCTGCGGTGACAAGGGGCTTGGCAGACTGCTGGGAGAAATGGCCATCGCTCGGAGAGGAGTTATGCCCGGCGTTCAGGTAGTCCTGCTGCCCAAGAGGACCGAGAGGTCTGCTGGGTCCAGGTGGATGGATCGGCATCTGCAGCCAGTTTCTGTGGATCTGCTGTTGGACAGACTACAAGATCCTTCCTGCCCAAAGCCATCATCATCTATAAAAATTAATACCATACCATACCAGTTTATTTAATGAAACCAGGATGGTCATCTACAACAACAACAATTGATTTCTCTTTGGGATTAATAAAGTATTTTTTTTAATTTAATTGAATTAATTATGTATTTTTTTTAATGACAATCAGAAAACTATGCATATTTATTCTTGTGTCATTCTCTTACTTATGGGAAGGGATCGGAGTCGTGGTGATAGGTGACCCAATAATTCCAGAGTAAGGAAGGAAGATGTCAGACAATGGTTCCAGACTGGAGGCAAAGTGGTAGGAAGGTGAAGAGGCAGCTGAGGAAGCACACAAGAGCTTAAGGTCTACAGAGGAAGTTCCAGAAACACGGAGATGATGCTGAAAGCATGAAGGAACACAAGGTAAGTTCACATTTAGTTAAATCACAAGTAAACATCCAGAAACACAACTACCACTGGAGGAAATGCTCCAGCACTGGCTGGATGTCCTCTGCAGCCTTTTATGTCCCTGTTATAATCAGATGATGATCCTCAGCTGTGGTTGGTCATTGCTCTGATGTGGCTGCAGGGAGCTGACAAAGCAGAAATCCCATAAAAAAATAAAAAATAAAAAAAACAGCTGTATATAAAGAAACAAAACTCTTAAACATGGGGGAAAGAGGTGTTATTTATGACGGAAACCAATAGGCACATTTGTCTTAACTGTAAACTATGAAGCATCGACTTGTCACCACAGGACGTATCATTACTGAGAGTCTGGTCAGACATCAGCCAAGACTTCAGTAAAGATGGGCACAGCATTGTGGCTAACTTTCAGAAGCTACATCAACTGAATATTAGCATATAAACAATAAAACAACAACAAAGTGACTTAAACATTAAAGGTTGTTCACTTTTATGTTGTCAAGCCAAACACATGGAAATTAGATATGTATATTTTAGGTTTGGGGATAAATGCAATAAAGTGGAATA
>JARVGV010000578.1:25510292-25521209 GCA_031762435.1 Hypsolebias longignatus | reverse complement strand
TTTTATTTTTTTTTTTTTTTTTTTTTTTTTTTTTTTTTTTTTTTTTTTTTTTTATTGTGCTGAAACATTTCACCTTCCATCCAGAAGGCTTCATCATTCAAGGAAACGCAAACACAAAACTGATTCTTCCCTCAACAGATGACTCCAAAGTGGAACAAACCAATTATGTTTGTGCTTTGTTGGTTTTGAACCAGTTTGACGTGACTGTCGATGAGGAAGAGGGCCGACACCGGAGGAGGAGACGTGCCAAAGAGACCGTCTTAGCACCAACATAAATGGTGAAACATTTCAGCACATAAAAATAATAATAATAATCTGTCCAGATGACCTGACTGAAAATTGTTGGATCAGCACCTCCTTTAAGTTGTTAAAGCACATTACTACTATAACACATTTCAGGGTTGGTTGCTTATTTATTTATTTATTTTACAAGCACACGCTTCAATAAATGTTAGCCCAAGCCCAGTACTTTGGGTAAGAAATGTGAATAAACCTGGAAGTGACAAAACTCACTGAGACATCATAAGTGTTTTGATGAAGTGCTATTCGTATATGTTGGTGTTGTAAGACCTAATACATTATTTTAAAAAAATACAAACACACAAACATAAAAACATATTTATAGATATAAATATGGGGGAGGAAATTGGAGTAGAGAACCCACACATACATGGACAGAACATTCAACTCCACCCAGAAAGGTATTTGGCTGGGATTAAATCCAGCATCCTTCTTGCTGAGGGGTGGCAGCTCTACATATTGTGCCACTGCGTCGCCCCACATTCATTTTAAGAGTCTAAATGAGTTCTGATTAACTAACTGTTTATTAAAAGCAGAAAATACTTCTGGAATGGCACATCACTGACCTGAATCCAAACAGAAATGAACCTTTCAACTCGGATTGTTACCCTTTTACCATCCCTGTACAACTGCATGATACGTTTGCTTAGCTCAACGTTTCAATACACGCCACAGCAAAATTGAACAATGACATGCACCTGTGTGGAAACATCTGCTTTCTCCATGACTTTCCACTCATTTAACTTTGTTTTTTGGTGGGGGTTAATATTATCTTTGTCATTCTTCAATTTGTCACCCATCTGTAGATCTGGCTGAAGAAAGGGCCAATTTGGATTAGTAAGCTGGAGCAGATGCAGTGCACATTAAATATGCAGCTGCCCATTTTATCCTTAAATACAACCAAGCTTTGAAAAAGGCAGTTCAGCTGATACACAGAGAGGTACAGCATTTCCAATGCAGTTTAGAGTAGAATGTTAAGTAGAAAATGTTAAATACTGCAGAAAATTGACTAATTCAGATTGTATTATTGATATTATCATTATCATTATTAGACTGTTGTCAGCATTCACATTGTTTTCATGTTCACATAAATCAAGTAGTTCATTCTGCCAGTATATAATTGTTCTACATTTGCTTTTGACTACTGCTCTGCAACTTTCACTTTTTACCTAAACTTTTGTAACTTTTAAATATAATTTTACTTATAGCCTTTGCTACGTTTAGCTAGCATTTTGCTACTTTTAGCCAACATTTTGTTATATTTAGGTTACTTGTGTTACATCTAGCTAAAATGTGGCTGCTATTGCATTTTTAATCATTTTTAGTTTATTTTATTTATTTTGACTTTGTCAGTTTTAGCACCAAACCTAATTGTTGCTGCATTTACATGTTTAGCTACCCTCTTGCTACATTTAGATTCATGTTAGAACTGTATTCTGCTTATTTGAGCTTTAAGTTTTAGCTTCTTTATTTCAGTAGTCAGTCAGCACTCTGCATTCACACTGGATTTTAGCAGAGAATGCCATTTCTGTTGTTGTTTATTGTGTTGTTTATTTCTAACAAAACTTGGTTTCATTGGTTCTAAAATGTCTTTCAACGAACACACACTTCAGCACCATGGACAGCACCATACTTCAACCATTTGTAAATTCCCTGCATTTAACATCCATCCATCCATCCATCCATCCATCCATCCATCCATCCATCCATCCATCCATCATATTTAACTGCTTCTTCCTTTTTGGGTCGTGGGGATCACTGGTGCCCATGTCCTGCAGTCACTGTACGAGAGGCAGGGGACACCCTGGACAGGTCTCCAGTCCATCACAGGGACACAGAGACAACCAGGCACATTCTCATTCACACCTAAAGGAATGATTTAGTCACCAATCAGCCTAACATGCATGTTTTTTTGGAAACCACAGTACCTGGAGAAAAGTCACACATGCATGGAGAGAACATGCAAACTTCACCCATAAATGTCCTGGGCCGGGATTTGAACCTGTGATCGATTCCCCTTGTCGCCCCTGCATCTTTTTATTTTATTTTATTTCATTTATTTTTTTTGGCATCACACTTGAATTAATTAATATAAGGCCTCATTATTTGCTCATAACTGATTTGTTGGGACTGTTCTCAGAAGACCTTGCTTTGAAAACCATTCACCCCCTCCTCCTCCGCCTCGCCCCCTCTGCTAACCTCCCACTTTCAGCTCGTGATGCAGCCCTTTTGGACAAGCTGCTGGATCGTGCAGTCTCACCAGAAGAGGGCATTCCGCTTCTGCCTGACAAAGTTGCTCTGACATGCACGCGTGATTAACAGCAGCGTCATGTTGCATTTCAAACTGAGCAACAGCCAGGACCTAACGAACATCGGAGCATATGAAGATGAACGTGGATATTTGGATGACGTGCCCATGACAGTCAGCGTTCCCTACTGACTTGGGAATAACCTGCCACTTCTGTGCGTCACGCGCGGATCGAGGATACTCTAGAACACAGACGCACCAGCAATCTTAATGCTCTTTATGGAGAAATAGCATTCGGATTTTTTTGTTTGTTTGTTTGTTTTTTGTTTTGTTTTTTTCTGCATCATGTCCAGTTTGTATGAAGTTTTTCGTTCACGGATTTCCTCTTTAAGACTGACATGACTCACTTGGATGTGGCATCGTTATTGTCTGCGCCTGCTGCATTGCTGCTTCTGTCAGTTACTTGAAAAAAATAAATAATAAAAAAAATAATAAAGGAGGACCGATTGTGCTGCGAAAGGCATTGATAGGGAGTTCTGAAGCCGGATTTATTTATTTTATTTTTCATTATATTTTCTTCAATCTGGATTTGGAAGTAAATGCCATTTGCTCCGGTCCACTTGCGCGGTTCTGGATGCAGAACTAAACCGGATCAAGCGTCCAGGTCCGGCAGAGGAGAGAGCAGGTGCGCTTTGGAGTCGGCAGCTGCGCGGAGACACCGGACCAGAGGATTAGGACGATACCTGTCTGTGGAGCGCGCATCATGCCGACTCGGATCTCGCGCACTGGAAGCCATTAAAACCTGTAGGCTGGAGCTAACAGAGAAGCGGATATGGGTAAGTTTTGTGTTTCAGTCTCTTTTGGTAGCGTGGATTGCGAAAAATCCGCCACTTCAACTCCCCCCACCCCCACCCCCATTTCTATCTATATATTTTTTCTTGTTTTTATTTTGTATTTGTGTATTTGTTTCTTTGTTTTGCTCATAACGCAGTGCTGAACGTCCTGTTTCTAATCCCGGGAGTCAGATTTGCTCGTTTCATCCGCGTCTTCTGGTGTTTTTTATTGAACTGGGGAGCTTGTGGAATGTGGCTGAAACCTGCACTGCTGCCAATTAGTTGCGGAGCTGCAATGTATCCACCCTCTCCTCCCCCATTTCTTTATCAATGGTATGCTTTTTATTTTTAAGACTATAATTAATGCAAAGTCAAGTGAGAACTACCCGTTGTTCTCGTGTCCAGTTGAAGTGGACTAAAGGTTAATTGATGGGATCAGGATGCAAATCACGTTGCATGTTGAGAAGCAGTCAACTTTGCAAAGCTTGGCTCCGAATAATCATTTATTGTCCTGTTTGGACGCATGGTCGCTGTCCAGTTGATGTCAGGAGTTAATGACGCCAGAACTATTTGGATCTGAAGCAAGACTCAAGCAGAATCCAATTTATGACTGTATTATTATTATTATTATTATTATTATTATTATTATTATTATTATTATTTGCATGCATCACACTAAGCATCTTCCCTTTTAAAATGAGATTTAAGCTGCATGCATATATTATATGATAAAACATGTAAATGGACCCTGCACATTTTCCAATCTTCTCTCTTCACCATTGACCCTCCTGTTCCTTTTTTTTTATATGCGTGTGCAGTCACCCACAAGCCACCCCCTTTGCCACGCTTTGCGTCCCATCTTCTCACTTAAACACCGCTTTGTGCTCAATATTTCTAATTCTTCTCCGACACCCCCTCTCTCTTCCTTTCATTCACTTGGTCTGATGCGACGCCTCGTCTTCTCTGCCATTCCTAACCTGGACATTGATAATCTAGTTCATTGGTCATGCTGTGCCATTAATTGTGAAACCGCACGGTGTATCGACCCACAGTGGGTTACAGCACCACATCAATATAAGATATAACACACAACCCTGTGCACATCATGCTGGAGGAGTCCCCTCATTTGCTAGATTGCACAGGACACTTGTGTGATTCTTAAATTAGCAAAACATTGCTGAGATGTGTCTCTCTGAGGTGCATTGACATTGGGACTCTCTGCCATCCTTTAAAGCAGGTGCACGACTCTTAATCAAAACTATTGGCAATATATAGTCACATATCCTAGAATTAATTGATGATTACACAGTGTTCTTGTGCTTGTTTATGTCGGTGGAGAAGCACATTGTGAGCCTCTTCATTAGCAGCATGCAATGCACTTAAGTTTCATGGACCATATCATTAGAGACATGCCTCTTGGAGAGAGAACAGTGTGCTGGGAAGTGCAGAACTGAGAGATGGATTTAGAGATATGATGTTTCACACTCTGCATTCAAACACAGATGTTGTGAAATGTCAGAGTTGGAGAAAATAAAAATAAAAAACTTCTATGTCATGCTAACATTATGTAGGTTCAGAGCAGCTCAGCAGTGGTGATAGATAACTAACCTCAACATCCAACAGGCAGAACTGTTCAAAATGAAATTGAAACAGGTGCAAAGATGAATTTAACAGGCTCTTTTGGGAATTGTTTATAGTTACTATTTTATTCTAAGGAAAAATCAATAGGTTGTAAGTGACTTGAGACACAGCATCCATATTGTGCCCTCTTTTCTTTAGTTGGCACTATGTGGTTCAGTCTACCCACTTCGTTACAAGTTTTTCACATTGACACAGCACTTTTATTTAAACTTTATATATATATATATATATATATATATATCAACCAATGCTTTAGGAAAACACAAAACAAAATGTCCCAATCTAAGTCTAACGAGCATCATGGATCACCTAAAAATACTTTATTTGAATGTCAATGGGCTGACGGTGAACCAAGCCAGTGTAAGTTTGGCTCGATGATCCACTTCCCTTTCTTGTTGGAGACACGATGGTTTTAGCCATTCGCAAGTTATATAATACATCTAGACTGTTTATTTATTTAAATGTTGATTATTTCTGTCTAGGGTCTAGACACTAAACTATGTTTTTTAGGAGCCATGAAATGTTTTGAGGAAAATGTATGGATATCTGTTAAAACACTTCACAATCTGAAACACTATTTTGCATTAATTTAGCAATTTTCTAGTCTATTCTGGTTTTATGTTGCTGCACCATGTCAGAAACACTTGACTTAGGGATGTTTTAAATAACTGTTGATTTTCTCCAAACAGGTTAAACTAACATTTAATTCAGTGAACATTAAAAAAAAAAAAAATAATAATAATAATAATAATAATAATAAATACAATAACTGCCCTGGGTGATCTTCTAATGTTTTCTGAAAACTAATAAATTATGTAAAAGTGTTTTTGTGATAAGCAAAAGGGTTCCCAGTTCAAATCCTGGCCCGGGACCTGTCTGGGTGGAGTTTGCGTGTTATCTCCATGCATGTGTGGATTTTCTCCGGGTACTCCTGTTTCCTCCCACAGACCAGAAACATGCATGTTAGGATGATTGGTAACTCTAAATTGTCCCAAGGTGTGAGTGAGGGGGTGAATGTTGTCTTATTTGTCTCTGTGTCCCTGTGATGGATGTGCGGCCTGTCCAGGTGTCCCCTGCCTCTTGAACAGTGACTGCTGGATATGGGCACCAGTGGCTCTCGCGACTCAAAAATGAATAAGCGTGTAAAGATAATGGATGGATGGAAGGCAATTTACCCATGCAGCATTCTGAAGTAAATATAATCACTATTAAGTTTTGCAGTAATAGTACAATTTTTGAAAATTCAAGTGGTTTATTTTCCATTTCCTTTCTTCACTGTATTCAATATGGAACTTCAATCCTCACTAATGCATGATGTCAGTTTAGGACTGTACAATACAAAGTGCAGGCCTGAAAACTGCAACAAAGCAAACACCACACACACACACACACATACTAATTTGGGCTATGAACTGTAGATCTTGAACATGCTCTTTTCCCAAGTTCAGGTAGCTGAAACAAATTTGTCAAACCATTGTTTTCCGCCTCTCACTGTTGAGTGTTGTATGTCACAAATCAACCTGGTGCTCTGGGGTTGCTTATGTGAGTGAGTCAAGATATTACAGGAGTGCTTGGGGACCACTCATTATAAAAACTAAACAATAATTTTATAAAAATGAGTCTCCAATCCTTTTTGTATTCATTTGTTATATTAATTCACCACTGGCAAACAAGAGTTTAATATATTGCCACCACCAGTGATTAAGTCTAGAAGTCCTTTAGCAACTCCACGTCTAACAGTTTTAAAGATAGGTGGTTATAATGATGTGATGCTATTATATAACCACTTTATTATATTGTGAACTTTGGCAGCAATAATCCTTAAGCATATTTGTGAACAATAATTATGATCCTTACTGTGGAGTTCTACCTAACCAGTTTTCACAGAACACAATGCACATAATAAAAACACACCATTTTCCTACCATCAAAGAAATAATTCCAGCTTTGCAGAGTCTGCTATTATTATATTTATAATTGGGGACTAATGATTTGGCTTGGGCTAATTTGGAGGACATCCTTACTTATGTGTTAGGCTTCTGTCCAGCCTTTGTAGAGTCACGGCCGAAGCTGGTAGCAGTTTTGTCAATGACAGGCAGCAAATTGCAATGAGCCACTCGTGTGCGCTCAAAGTGCACCAGTTAGTGAGTCCATTTGCCAAGTTATTAGGCTGCATTTGGTTTTATTTTAGGTCAGCAGTAAAGTGCACTTACTTTCTCTATGTGTTAGGGTTGAGAGGCAGAAATAGCCATCTTTCTTTGCTGAGGACAGCAGTGTTGTCTGCTGCATAACAAAGTGTGGCACACATGCTTACAGACAACTTAAGTTTTTCCTATTAATCACGATTGTGAGGAATGAATATGAAAATGAAAAGCAAAATAAAATAATAATAATAACGTAAGAAAAAAATGTCAAGATGTTTTCAGATATGAAAAGTCAAGAAAAAGTTAAGGATAAAAGATGATTTTAAAAGTAAGTGAGAAGAAAGTAAGTTGGAGGTTAAGTTTGTATGGAAGATGAAAAAAAAAAAAAAAAAAGACTTCACATCAGGACAACATCCTGATGGCAGCAGAGTTCAAGGGCATGCTAAATTTAATGGGATGGAAGAAAGAGGAAAAAATCCGTGCAGCATCATCAAATGAAGCAGGAGCAAAGGAACAGTAATGGTGAAAAGTGTCTCCGGTAAGAGCTAATAGAGACAGAAACCCCTTGAGTGACACCTGGGAGGGTGACTTGTGCTGCTTTGTGAATAAGATTAGAAGAGGAGTGGGGAAGGTGATGGCTTACAGAGACATTAGCTCATAGATGTCTCATTAAGCCATATACAGTGTCAGTAAAGGGAGAGTGCTGTCTGGCGAAGATGCCTCTTTCTTTAAGAGATGTTTCCGTCAATTCTAATAATGCACAGGTATTTTGCATATGGGGAAAACAGTGGCGCTGCTTCCACATCCTGTTGCAGTATGTGCCAAAAATAAAAACTCTAGTCATGTCTAACAGCCCACACTTATTGTTCCACCTTCAAAAAGTGTTTTCGATTTTGATTGTTTCGAATGCACATGGAACATTACACTTGGGCATTCTTCTGCAATACTATTTTTCACTTTCTTTTTCTTCCTATGTTTGTTTCATTTATTTATTTATTTATTGTGTAAGCCTTAGAGGAAACAAATTGGCTGCATTCAGAATCGCTGCATCTCATAATCCCTGTCTTTTGTGTATGTTAAAGTATCACAATTCTCAGATCCAGACTGAGGAAACATGATTGATGTAGCTGCTGGTATAATCAATATCCAGCACAAATTATCTGCATAGTTCCTTGGTTCTCTCCATCTGTAAGGAATGATGGAAGAATTGCTGGAAAACAAACAGTAAGTTTTTTGTTTTTTTTTTCAATCACACTGTTAGACACCAACAAATACACATACAATACCCATATGGGATCAGCAGATGCTTGGCAGCAAGTGAAATTGCTATGGTGGATACCATATGTCGTATGATGCCTCTAAGCAACTCTGTGTCAGGCACTTGTTTCTGACAAATCCAGAAAAGATTATTGAGATTCCCCCAAACTCCAGTTATGCTTAAACGTCTTAACTGTGTTACAAGTTTTGAAAAAAAAAAAAGTCTACAGATGTTCATGTTTCTATAAGAGACTCATTATCGCTGCAGCACGTAAAGTAGCATTCTAACATACAAGTGGACTTTACATGGCACTTGTGAGCACAATTTAAACTAAATACACTACTCACTACTTCTATCAATACATATGAATCTTATCTCAGTGTGATCGTGGTACTAAATTCCATACTTCATGGTAGTGCATTCAGAAACACACATCAGCAGTGCATCTCATACTATCCCCTCTAGGGGAAATCGATGTGTCTTAATGACAGATCATTAGTTGCTCTGTAAAGGGGAACAGTTTCAATGGAAATAACTCAGTCCCACATAAAGCAATACAAGAACAGTCATTCAAGAAGAACATAGTGATACAAAATCAAGTTACTGACCTCCATGCCTCACCATTTGCCTATATATCTTTGTTTTTCTGCGTTTTCAGATTTAGCCTTTCACATAAATCAGTTTATATAAACAGTCCCCTTTCAGGCCTTGTATATGATACAGGGTGACATGTTGACACAGTCTCTATGTGGCCCAGTGATGGACTGGAGACCTGTCCAGGGTGTACCCCACCCCTCGCAGTGATTCCTGGACATGGGCACCAGCGACACCCCCATGACCCAAAATGGAAGAAGTGGGTATAATGGATGGAAGAAATCTGTTTGATTTCCATGTCAAGTCTTTTTTCATTCAACTTTTATTTAGGCAGGTTAATCCCACTGAGCCTCGAGGACTAATTTACAAGAGAGACCTGTTTTCAACAAAGAATGATGACAACAGTGGACAGAATTGTTTGCCTCCTTTGTGATTTTTTTAAACTAGTTAAAATAAGATGTCCAAAAAAAAAAAAAAAAAAAAGCAAAAACAGCTGGATTATAAGGCCAATGTGGAAAATTAAAAACAGCAACATGTCTGCGCTGGTTTTTGCCAGGAGTCCAACAGATTCTTAAAGCCATTTAGGTCAAGGTTGTGAGTTTCAGAACTTTTGTAAAATATTCCAGGAAGCAGAATCGGAGGAGAAGGCCATTTTGTCTCGATGTGTCCCTGTGATGTGATTTCGACTTGTCCAGGGAGTCCCCCACCTCTTGCACAATGACTGCTGGATATGGCTCAAGTGACTCCTGCAACCTGAAAAGGAAGAAGCGAGTAAATATAATGGATGGTTGGATGAATGGAACCTAAATGTATTGCCTCCCTTCCCCTACTCCCAACCAATTCTAGATTTACTGGTGTTTCTCTCAGATTCACTAACCCATCAATGATGTAATGCAAGTAAAACACATGGCAGACTTTAAACTAATCATTGGTCAGTGTTACACACTATTTCTTTATCAGCTACTCTTGATCATTATAGATGTTGTTTTCTTAAATGTGTTTTTTTTATGTTTGTTTTTTAAATACTGCATTTAATCATACCCAGTATTTTCCAGCCCCAATATGTGCAGGTGCAACGGCATAGGTATACAGGTGCTACTTAGAAGGGACACCTGTATACCAATTTAGTCACTCAGTTGTTCAATTAGACATTCAGATGGGAGTAGTGAGCAGCAATACATCATAAAAAGCAGGGGCAAATATAGGAATTTCACACTTTCAGAATTGTATTTGCTTATTTATTGTTTTTCCACAAACTCCTACTTATGGAAATTAAGTGACAGACACTGCTTTGTGCAAAAATAATCAGGAAGGTTGCAGGACTCTAGAAAAGCAACTTATAACAAATAGCACCAACATTTTAATGGATGGTGCACAATAAGGAGAGTTCTATCACCTTTAATCATGAACAGAAATCTAAAGGCATATTGCAGCTGCTACCGTGCTTGTTTTTTAGTAGCACAGTTTTAATTATTGTGCACTGATATGCTCCAACACTCTATCTTTTTTTTACAACAATTAAAATACCTTTATTCCCAAAGCCAATGCATTACTATTTAATGGTCTTCTTGACTAGTTGAAACCCTTAAGCATTTTGACATACAAGCCATACTCTGTAAGATTAGTCAAAGTTAGGTTGTTTCAGAGACCTAGTCCACCAATCAGGTAGTTCTCATGCAACCATGCTCTTATAATGGAATCATCCATGAGGAAGATTGTTTTTGAATGTATAAAATGTGAGAGCACAAGTATAGACAAATGAAGGAAAGTGATTTATTTAAGGGCTATGAGTCAGCTTAGGCAAGAGCAACACAATTACTGTAATGTAAAAAAAATCCACACCATTAAAAAATAAATAAAACTTCATAATTATAATCTTTTATTTAGATATAAAATTTA
>JARVGV010000578.1:25363194-25378657 GCA_031762435.1 Hypsolebias longignatus | reverse complement strand
CCAGGATGGGAGTAATATGCTCACGCCTACGGGCCTGAGTTAACAGGCGAGCAGCAGAATTCTGCACAAGCTGCAGATGGGCGAGAGAGGTCTGGCTGATGCCTACATACAGTGCATTACAGTAGTCAAGATGAGCTGTGATAAAAGTGTGGATTAATTTCTCCAAGTCAGGTCTTGCTAGGATTGGTTTCACTTTTGCTGTTTGGCGAAGTTGATAAAAGCTTCTAGCCAAACAGTCGCAGTCACAGGCCTGTGCGTTCATGGGCCATTTGTTGGTTTCACAGCCTAATGAGATTGTAGCCATTGATTTATGTTGGAACCTACTCATAATGGATTGGAGAATGTACTGGTTATGACGGATGTGTTTAGCAAGTACACACTTGCTTTTTCTACCAGGGACCAACGTGCTTCAACTGTAGCACAGGTCTTGGTGAGGGAGTGGTGTTTAAAGTTCGGGATACCCGTCCGAATACATTCGGATCAGGGTCGTAGCTTTGAAAGTTCACTCATCCAACAGTTGTGCCAGTTGTATGGCATTGAAAAATTACGCACCACACCGTACCATCCATCTGGTAACGGTCAATGTGAACGGTTTAATCAAACCCTTCATGGCCTACTGCGGACATTGCCACCTTCTCGGAAAAGGGATTGTAGTACATGTTTACCACATGTGTTGTATGCGTATAACACTATGCCATGTCAGGCAACTGGGGATTCACCATTTTTCTTAATGTTTGGGCAGGAACCTCGTCTGCCGGTTGACTTCCTTTTAGGAGGAGTTCAGAAGCCTGTGGCTGGAAGTTTCATGATTGGATCCAGGAGCATCAGGCCCACCTGCAGGTAGCTTTTGAGAGTGCTCGTGGGAGGTTGAGGGTTGCCGCAGAGCGCCGCAAGAACAACTATGACCAGTGAGTCCACAACGTCCCCCTGAATGTTGGTCAGCTGGTGTTGTTGCGGGATTTGACCCCACGAGGGCATCATAAGATCCATGACCTATATGGCCTAGAGAAGTATAAAGTCCTCTGGGAGCCCGCTGAAGGAGGTTCAGTGTATACCATAGCACCAGTAAGTGACCTCACTAAAACTAAAAATGTTAATCACATTTTGTTGAAGGCAGTGGCAGAGGAGGAGCCTTCAGAGGGTGCTATAGTTCCCAGTGCATCGCTCAGTGATCACTGACAATCTGAGGATGAGCTATTGGGTGATGAGGATTTGTTTGTTTTGAGGAACATAGATCCTCCAGCTCCAACTAGAGTAGTGGTTGGGTTGGGTGACCCACAATCCCAGTTGCAAGGTCTATCTGGCATTTCCACTCTGGAGGAATTGGAGCCTTTAGATTGTGCACCCAGTTTTTCTCTGGTCCCAAGTGAACCAGTTCTACGTCAGTCAGCAAGATCAACTGCAGGTCAGTATTCTAACATCAATAACCTTCCCAGATCAGCAGGTTAAGCTCCCCAGGCTGTAGGCTCTTTTGATCCAACAGCCAGTTCTATTTTTTTTAGACCTTGGAGCACAAAAAGTGGGGGTAGAATGGCAGGAAGCAGGTGAAGACTCTACCTGCTGCCAGGATAATTGCTTGCTCAGCCAATAACACTAGGGTGCACTCACTATAAAAGAGCAGGTAGGCTGCGTAAGGGTTTTAGTTGATACGTCTTTCTGCGATTCAAAGACGGTTGCTTACGGACACGTCACGCCGCACTTCCGTGTTTTATTTGCTGCATGCTGAGTACAGGTGAGGTTGGCTTCCCACACACCTACAGCAGTTCCAAATGTGTATTTACTTTTATACCAGCAGATAATTTTCAGCGTATTCACATCGTTCGATGGCGAGTGAAGTGATTCCTGCTGCCAGCGTGTTTCTGTGAGCGTTCCTGTTTGTGCTGGAGCGAGGAGAGAGCCTGATTGGTAGGTGGAATCAATCTTGAGCCTTATTTTAATCAATTTGCTTTAAACTATTTTTACGATGGATTGTAGATTTATTTCCACAATCACCACTGCTGCTTTCCGAGCTTTGAAATTACCTCAGAGACGCTGCTCGTCCTGTAATGCTTGGAAAAGGCATTTGACACACCCACGCCACAAGAGAGAAGAGGGAGCGGAGGCTTCTATGCAGCACCTGCTCGTGCGCTGCTTGCTGTGTTTGGATCTTATCATTGTTTTACTGGATTCTCTTACCTGTAATTTATTAGTAGCTTGTGTGCTTTTCTTTTTCTCTTTTTTTTAAATTATTTTATTTTTGTTCTGCAGATTGGCGAGGGAAGTGCGTGTGGCCTGGATGGTGGCATCTCCTTCTTTTGTGTGATTGCAGTCTCCAGTACAGACAGGTGGAGGGATTCAACAAGTGTGTGTGAGTTCACAGGTGTTTGTAGTGATTCTAATTTGGGAGCCTCCCATCCAGGACCTGGGTAAGCCTCGCCAACTGTGTTTTATAGTTTGTACTTTTTTTTTATAGCTACAGACGGGTATTCCTCTGCTTATACTTTGTTTTTAATAAATTATCACTAACTTGGAACCTTGTATCCTGCTTATTGCAAACGCACCTGTGTGTAAGTTGATTTCCTGGGTAAAAGTCCCAGGTAGCGCTGTTGGTAACAAATATAATATTGTACAATTTAAAGCACCAATTGCCACATAAGGTAATAGCAACTCTACATGATTAGATGGTGCAAGACCAATGAGACATTTAAAAACACTAAAAGAATCTTAAACTCAATCCTGAGGTGCAAAGAGAGCCAATGCCATGATTTTGAAACAGGTGTAATATAAGCCTGTCTTCTGATCTTGGTTTGTACATGAGCAGCAGAGTTTTGTAACAGCTGAAGGCTGGACAAGGGGGTGGACACTGGCTATATTGTTTAGAAGGTAAAATCCTGTTTTGATTATACGGTTGATACAGGTAGTCCTTGGGTTGCGACAGTCTCGAATTACGACGTTTCGTGTTTACGGCATAACTCCCATTGACTATGAATAGCCTTATTTCGAGTTACATACACAGCGCAGGAATCCATGTGTTTCTTTTGTGTGTGGGGTGTTAATACCTTTCCCATTAAGACTTGTGGACTCCTCCCGCTCTCTGGCGTCTATTTTGTGAAACAACAATGTGCCCGCTGGACGAGCTCAGTGACGTGCTGTGTTTGTGCTCTGAGCTGCCTGCAGCTTGTAAAAATAGCAGTTCTTGTTTGTTCTAATAAATTCCATTGGTTGGACTTACCTGTAAACACTCCTGACTGAGGTGGATTGGATTTTAAAGAGAAAGAGTGAACCAGCGGTGGAGGGATACGGGTACTGTTTTTTTTTAATTTTTTTTTTTAACTGTTTTATTTCATTAAGAAACGTACTGTGCAGTATTTTATGTTTTTTTTGATAATTATGTAGGGTACTGTGTTAGTTAACCGTTTGGAAATACAGTACTGTACATGTTTAAGGTACAGAATGTACGCTGGTTTTGTCTTACGTTGAAAAAAAACGTGTTTACAATGCCGCATACTATGCATATTCCGACACATCAAATTTGGTTCACGACGCCGCGTGAGAATGGATCTCTGTCGTAAGTCGAGGACTACCTGAATAGTAGCCCTGTGTGAACAATTCTAAAACACATTGTAATAAATAGACTGAATAGAAGCAAAACACTCCACTATTAACAATCTGTATTTATCACCTGTTTCAAATGTTATCAGGCATTAAATGGTCGTTATTAGTTGTTATCATTCCCATAGGTTGCCTTCAGACTGTCCCTCCTGTACCCACTAGTAGGCTTAAAGATATTTTATTATTGCTGATAATATGTCAAGGGTCAGGGGATTAGGGTTAGGGTCAGTTCTCTGGGTCAGGTGTAAGTTTGGGTTTAGGAAAAGGGCTAAATAAAGCTTACACAAAAGAAGCTTCCACTTTTACACGCGAGCAAAGCTGCATATTATCAGTGATAAGAATGTACCTTAAAGCCTACTAGGAGGTAGGAGGGACAGTCTGAATGTGACCTACCGGGAAGATAACAACTAATAACCCCCATTTAATGGGCTGATAACATTTGAAACCACTTGTATTTATGCTGTTTACTGTGTGTTTTACTTCTTTCAAACACAATCACAGAGTTGTATTTTTTTTTTTTTTCAAACGGGGCATTATACATAGATGTGCTGGGTAAAAGCCAAATAAGAAGATAAATGACTGAACCTCACAAATGACACAGCAGTCTTGAATAGTAATCAGGCTGAAACAGTGAGCTCCAACGCTGTGACTGAGCCCGATAATGAACACGTCCTATCCGCAAATCTTATAAGACTCATTTTCCTCTGAACATGTAGTCAAGACCAATGTCTTGTTTAGCAGCATGGGTCAAACTAATTTATTTGGTGCTTCATCCATTTCCATTTGCATTTATTTATTTATTCCTTTTTTCTTTTTTTTATCTTTTTGTGTTAATGTTAGGAGGAGATAGGCTTGGGAAAGGCATTTAGGCAGGCTAATGACAGACATCTTGCTCTCAGGCACCAGCCAAAGAGTGGAGTGCAAGGCTGTAACAGCCCACTAATTTATCTGCATAATAGGCAAAATTTATCAAAGCACATTGGCTCTGCAGGGTTTCGTCTGTGCTGGCAGGGATTCAATGGCCAGATGGGCAAAAATTGTCAAAGAATACCATAAGGAAGTTGCATAGTCCCTGACCCTTGAACTTTTGCAGAGCTCTGACAGAGCTGTTATTTCACTCTTACCGTGGAGAAATTCTGTCTCTGAAAACTCGGCTTTCTGCTGTGTTAAACATGAACTTTTGTATCTAATAAGACTAATAATGGAATATATTTTATTATGTTATGTATGGCTTGTTTCAACCAATTGTTAAAAAGGTCCAAATGTACCTTTATATAAAGGGTTAACAATAATATTAATACTTATAAAGCCCTTAAAAAACAGCTGCAACGAAGTGCTGTACACATAAAATCAAGAAAGTTATAAACAGATAAAAATAAAACAGTTGTTAAAACATTAAGTTCAATAAAATCAATAAAAACAGTGTAGAGAAATTTCAGTCTGTGCTAAAAGCCAGGGAGTAAAATTTTTATTATTAATATCATTATTATTTTTTTAAGAGTTTTAAAAATGGATAGTGAAGGGGCTCGTCTGATGAGAAGAGGGAGATCGTTCCACAGTCTTGGAGCGGCAAAAGAAAAAGCTCTGAGCCTCCGTTTGGACCTTGGCACCTCCAGGAGCAGCTGATCAGCTGATCTGAGGCACCGAGCAGGAGAGCATGGGTGAGGCAGCTCAGAGAGGGACGGTGCAAGACCATTTAAACTTTTAAAACCAAATAAAATAATCTTAAAATGAACAGAGAGCCGCCAGAGTGGGGGTGATGTTCCCTCCCTCTTATGGACTCCAGTTAGAAGCTGAGCAGCAGCGTTCTGGACCAGCTGGAGACGTCTGAGGGAGGACTGGCTGAATCCAAAGTAAAGAGTGTTACAGTAATCCAGCCAAGAGGTGACAAAGGCAAGGATTACTGTTTCCAGCTGCTGTTTTGTGAGGATGGGCTTTAATTTAGCCAGCTGTCTGAGGCAGTGGTGCAGTCTACATTTTTGTAGTGGGTATAACACGGTAAAGTTAGTTTTACTTTGGATGATGGACGAAGCTCTGAAGCCACAGAGTGCAAATCAACTTACAACGCAGAACTAACTTTATCGCAGTCAGTCCGCATACTGTGTTTAGAAGCCAAAGTACACTGGTTAGTACAATGCAATCATCAGTTTTTGATGTTTAAGCTTATTGATCATTTCCAATTTTTTCTGATGATTATATTTGAATAAATGAACAACAAACATTATACAACAGTTGACTTTTTGTATTAAAAACATGTTATATAATTTTTAAAACAGTATCAAAGAAAAATGTATTCATACACTAATTTGTTGAATAAGCAAATGTAATAAACAAGTGTTGCATACCGATAGATTGTTACAGATGTGTTTAACTGCCGTTTAGCGTAACAATGCCACGTGCCTAATGATATGTCATGTATCACAGGGCACTTTTAAGTGGGTATACTGAAATTCTTAAGCTTTTCTACTGAGTATACTCCGTATACCTGAGTATCACATAGACTACACCGCTGGTCTGAGGTGATTAAAAACTAGACTTGACCACTGTGCCAATCTGGGAATCTAATTATAACCAGTGTCCATTTTAAAAACCAAGTTAGAAACTGTTTTCTTTAAATGAGGTGCCAGAGGGCATCAATTAGTTAATTATTTATAGTCTACTGGTTGGATGCTTCACTCCCACATTACATTATAGAATGGTGTTAACAAAAAAAGACAAAAATCAAAGCCAAACCAATAGCATCCATCTGATTGTTCCTTTCGGATCACAGACAAAAGTAAGTTACTTATGTGCGGTCATCCTAAAGAGCACCAGACAATCTAAATCTCATTTTGCCCTAAATCTGTCTCAGCCAACTAAACTCTTGTTTCCTATTTCCAACCACCAAAAAGATGTTCTATAAAAACAAATGTATGAGCTCAGTGCAGTAAATATATCCAAGCATCAATTGAAGAATACACGGAAACTTTGTCTTTGAAAGTTTGTGGCATATTATTTTTGGTAAAGCTCTCATTTGCATCATGACTGATGACTTCTGGGAAGCTAATGTCTCTGGAGGGTAACAAGTCATCGCTTCACCATTTAAACAGTCACAAAGCTCAAAATGAACACTGCTATCTACAAAGAGTCTCTTTTTTTGGACAACCTGACTTGCAAAGATCTTTTGATTTGGTGATGTGTTAAAAATGCACATAAGCTTTGTGGATGAGTTTTTAGCTGTCAAGGAAAATAATGTCTTAAAATATCAAAATCTCAAGAGACATCAGCCTGATGAAGAAGTTTTATTTTTGTGGCTGTGATTTGTAAATATGTTAAATGTTCAAACTACTTTCATGTCTCTGTTTGCAGAGCTTCTTAAAATATTCAACACTGCAACTCAGTGAATACTTTGAGTTTACCCTTTATTATAGAATTCAAGTACCATATTTTTTGCTGTATAATTAAAGTGAAGTGATGTATTTTATATTTTTTATTTTTTTCATTTTAATAATACAATTTTTGGCTGAGCTCTGATGATGTCATTATTTCTGACGTGGAAAACATTGAACACTACCATTTACAGCCACTAGAGGACCCTTCACTAAGATGGCAAGCCAAGTGTCTCATTAATAGGTAAAAATGGCTATTATTGAGACACTTGGCTTGCCATAAAGGCCACCTTCGTCTCGCTCCCGAACTCCTGGAGCAACTGTCAACTCAGCTGCATTTTGCCATGCCGCCCAGGCTAAATGCAGCTCGTTTGACCATTAAAGTGCATTTATTAAGGGGAAATTCAACTGAGAAACACTGTTATTATAGTGTCGAGCCAACAAATAATTGTTTTTAGGTGGTTATCGTGTTAAATTTTGAAGAAATGCACAGTGAGTTGTGCCTCTGCGTGCCCCCGCTTCTGCAAATTGGCTTTGGAAATGCAGCTGAAAGTGCATTTATTAAAGTAAAGTTAAACTGAGACACACCTTTGCTATAATTTCAAGAAACCAAATAATTATTTTTAAGTGTTAATCTTATTAAATACTTGTTAAAAGTCCTTCTGTGCATGGTCCCACAGCCACCATTTGATTTTTGGCACTACATTCGCCCACATTTCCAGGTTGTCAACGGTGATGCGTAATCAGCACATCAGCAATGACACATAATAAATTTAACTTATATGGCAAAGCAACATGTTTATGTTTTTGCCATTTTATTATACATATTTGGACTGATGCAACTTATACGGCAGTGCGACGTGTACAGCGGCCTGTATGGTAGATTTGGTGGCAAAGTTCATTTTAAGAAGTGTTGATTAGTAACCATGACTTCTAACTAGTTAGCAATAAAAGCAGAAAAGAAAAACAAGTATTTCAACCTGCATCATCCTATAAATGAGCCTTGTTCTACTGATTATGATTGTACGGTCATTATCTTATTTACTGTTTTCAGATACATACTTATTTTTTGGAGAATACATTATCATCCCCAAATGTGATGTGAAGCAGGTGCCAGCAGTTTGTTTGCATTATTTTACAAGTGCACACATACCCGGTAACTAAATGCCAAGTCTGTGGGAAATATGATAAAAAAAAGATTGCTAAGGATGCTAGTTATCTAGGGTTCTTTTAAAGCCCTTGAGATGTAATACTCCACAACCAAGAACTGTGTTAAAAGCAGTGTTTTTCTTATGATACAATATGCACTGAGATACATTAATTTTGCATGCGATTCTGTCCCTGCAAAGATGGCAGGGGACATCATTTAAAGTGTTTGACAGGGTGCAAATTAGTTCCTCCTCAAAATAAAGAGCTGCAGTAGGAGAGCCCTTGCAAGTTGAGCAAGTGACTTGTCTTTACAGAAACGGCACAGAAGGGAGATGCAATGAGAAGAGAAAAAATACAGAAAGTGCAGAATTAACAGGAGAATGAGACTCACAAGACACAAACAGGCCAACTAAACAGACTGACTAGAGATGGAGAGTCATGTGAAAGCTACAAACTGAAAGTGTAACACAAGTCAGAATTCACAAACTTGTCAGCGAACATAAACATTGCCTATAAAAATGTGTATAAGATTTAAAAAAATAATGGAAAAACACAGTATGGGATAGAAACAGATGATGAATTCTGAGCACAGGGTACCTGCCACTGCTTAATTACAAGATCAGTGCCTTAATTACTGACTGTAATAAGACAACAGAATCACTGTCATTTTGCTCATTACCTAAAACGTGTGTTACACGGCACATTTCACCAGTGTCTACTTCTGGGATAATTTAGTATGAAAGCTAAGACAAATTCCCATCCCTTGCATATAGATTAGTTCTGAATTTAAACATTTGTATGCAAGAGAGAAAGGGCTAGAGGAACGAGCTAACAACACTGGGTCTGGTAAGATCAGTTAGTAGTTATTGTGTTTGATCTGATGTTCTGTTGCAGAAAAAAAAAAAAAATTATGAAACCTCAGTAAGCCTTCTATTTTGACAGTCTTCTTGTTTTTGTTCTTGTTCTTCTTTTTATTAGTAGTGGTCATAGTAATAGCGATAGCAGTTGTTGTAGCAGTATTTCTTAAATTTAAGTTCAAGTATAATTTGCTAAAAGCATGACCGATCTTAACCCAGACATTATATAGTTTTGTTATTACTTACACTCATACTAACTAGTGTGATGACAAGGTAGTTGGAGCCAAGCAGGTTTGTTTGATTTTATGCAAAACTATTGTTGGCATAGAGAATGGTCAATAAAGACCTGCGTTTGTGTGAACAAAATTAAGGTCTTTGTTAATGTCAAAAGTTTAAATGAGAAAAGGCAGACTGGTTTGAGATGACAAAAAAAGACACAGTAGCTCAAATGACCACTTGTTACAAAGGTATGCAGAAACAAAAAAAAATCCATAAATTAGTTGCAGCATTGTGTAAACTGTGGGGTTCAAAGCCTGTGGGAAAAAAAAGTAGCAGCTTATAGACCAGAAATTATGGTAATCTCAGAAAAACAAATACCGGTACATCTAAGTTTGAACCAGATGGGCTACAGCAACAGAAGACCACATCAGGTGCTACTCATGTCAACTAAACACATGGAGCAGAAGCTGAAGTTTGCACAGGCTCATCCAAAACACTGGTCAGTGTCAATTCATTGAGCTTCGGTGGCCTCCATGTTCACCATATCTCAATAGTTTGATCGTATGTGTGATGTGGTGGGACAGGAGACTTCACATCATGAATGTTGTTACATCCACTGCTTTCTAAGGGTTCTCTAGATACTAGAGGACAACATTTCTCCTTTGCTTGTTTACAGGCCTGCTGTGGCATCATGCTGCACACCTGGAACCACTTCCTCCTCATCAGTGGACTGCATAAAAGCTTCAGTGATCCAACATTGCACCCTTTTTTTTTTTCCCCTCCCCCCTTGGACAACTCTAATATATTTGTGATTGTCTGTGAACTTTACTATTTAAGAAGCTTTGTGTAGATTGAAGTTTGGTGGAGGATCTCTGCCATTACAGTTTAACTAACGTTTCTTCTGTTTGTGACCATCTGGGAGCTCATGAATTGTAGTTTTAGTTTTGTTAGATAAGAATTTCTTTTATTTTCTAGCCAGAGGGGGTGTTCTTTTCTGTTGTTTTGGCCTTGGACACCCTGAAGTTCATGGCTTCCCTTCTGTTCATTAATGCCCAAAACTCTTGGGTGATTTAAATTATTGTAATTCCACATTGGGCTGGTTTTGGGTTATTAGCTTTTTGTTTAGCTTACAATTGCTCCCAGACTCAGTCCAAAGTTTGCATCAATGTTCAACTGAAAAATGCTGTCATGTTGATAGGACCAAAACTCTCCAATAAATGAGATTGTATTTTAGAAGTCTTGGATGAAAGACAAAACGTTAAAGAAACTCCTCCAGATGACATGATGTAACCTTTTTTGGTATCTACCTGGATGATTGAGCTTGCCAACCTTTTTTCCAAGGAATGCTTCCATCGACTTGTTGAATGTATGACATGAATAATTAAAGCAGTTCTGAAGGCAAAAGATGTTCACACCCAGGACTAACAGGATGTACCTAAAAACGGCTGGTGAATGTATATTAAATGTGTGTCCTTGGAAGTTTTTGTTGTGATTCAGTTTATCAGTATCGCAAACGTGTTGCTCAATTTAATGAACGTCACTGAAATGATCTGTTTTTTTTCATGTCACAACAGAGGTGATCTATTGAACCAGACCATATTTAATAAGATAAAGTATCAAAACTACTGTTGTTTTTACATTTTCTTTCACTGTATAAAAAAATAGTTGCTAAAGGCTAAAAGGCACAGTTTTAAAACTAGTATGAACTTTTTTGCTAGAGTTATTATCTTTGAGTAAAAAACGTTGTGTATGCCAGAAGACAAGTGGGACAACTTTAGAGACACAACTGACAATACCTGAAATTCCACAAAATCTATCTCCAGCTTTACCTGCTGCTCTGTGTGGGAAAGTGACCGTAGGAGCACACCGGTTCCAACATTTGCTCATTCAGACAGGTAGGGGACTCTAGAGATAAAACTGAGGTCCGACTCTAATCTCTGTGTGTGACTTGATTGAGTGCTGGAAGGAACTTCTAAAAATGTCTGTGTTATAGCCAATTAAAAGGAGCCGGGTGTTAATTAGTTGAGGTGAAATGGGATAAGCTTGATCCATACCCCTGTCTTTCACAGAGCTTCAATTCTTTAAAGTACCGGCTGAGCCAAATGTGCCACCGTGCTTGTCATTTCCAATTAGGATGTTAAACAGTATCTCCAGAGTTGTAACAATTGTTACAAATTATTTTTCTCATCCCAGTCAAATGAGTGGAGCATGGAAGATGACAAATGAGCAGGGTGATTTTTTTTCTTCTCTCTTTCTGTCAAGTTTATTTGTTATTATTATTGTTTTCTTATTTTCCTTTCAACTGTCAGACATGAAGTTGTAGCTCTGAATAAAAAGCAACACCTGCTAAAGATGACACAAGAAGAATAGCGATATGGCAACAGTTTCCTGTTGGTCTGGATAAAATTGAATTGAATGACTCCTTGTTGCTGTAGTTTTAAAGAAATACATTTTGAACAATGATTTTTGAGCATTAAAAATGTAAACGGGTACAATAAATGATCTTGCTGACAGTAAAAGGACTTAAAAAAAATATATATATATATATAAAAAAGACCAGTCAGTCTCAGAATTACTAAATTATTATTATATTTTTTTAGAAGGCACAAGTTTCACAAGCATCTGTACACAAACTGTGTACATCACTGATCAACTTGTGTTTAGGGATCAAACATCCAAGGAAATGGATGGCTGTAGCCTTCAGTAATAATACATTATTATTTTTTTCATGATTTACTTTATTATTTTTAATCCTATATCACCTGTATAAAGTATCACAATGAGTAATGCAAGTAGCTGATAATATGATTATCTTCAAGATTGCATGTCTATGCATAATTAGAGATGCATCAATTGGTAAGATTTAATCAGATAATTTATAAAAGTTAATTAAAAAATGCAACTTAACTCAAAACAATGTTGCAAATGTTTAGATTTTTTATTAAATCAGATGCAACTTACAAGCATTAAGAACTACCAAATACTTAAAACAAACGACATGCAGAAGCATACACAGTTTTCTGAATAATGCTATTGATAGTGTAAAATAAAAAAAAAAAATGAAGACACTCATTGTTTTTGCATATTTTAACCTAATAAAAACATATTTTAATTTATTTGTTAATGTATTTATTGTTTTTTTTATAGTTAAGCTTGCTCAAAGTTTGCTCAAGATTCAACATTTTATACTAATAGAGCTGCAAGGTGTGAATATGTATAGGACATGGATTACCAAAAACATAACTTTACTGGTGTCTTATTTGCATCTGTGCAGAAATGTCTTGTTGCAGCTGCTGCACCAAATTTTGTAAAAACCTTTTTGTTTTTGTATGAAGAGGAGCAGGTTGGTGTGGGGGGACAGGAGTTTACTGCACACCATTCAAATGCAGAATATAAATTACTTCAAAAGCCATATTTGCATATGAACACAGTTTACTGATGGGGGAATTCTTGATGCCATGATTTTATGGATGAACACACTCATGACGCATGTGTCTTATGGGTGAGCATGCACAAAAAGCTTGTGGGTTTTACTTCCCAGTAGGATCCAATCGATGGGCTTACACAGAATTAGCCTGGTTTTGGAACTGTAGGATTTGGTACAGACACAAATGACAGGTCATTTAACATGCTTCCATAATGTTGGTGGAGCAGTGTGGTAATCGCTTGCCTGTGTAAATGCAAACCTGCGTGTTCTCATTTTGAACTGTAAATCTGTGTGAACAAACCACAGAGGAAATGGACAATTAATTGGATGGGCTGCATGCGTGTCCTGTGTTTGCAGTGGATGGAACAGATGGGTAACTCAGCAAAAGGAATGTTCTGGCTACGGTAAGATGTACAATTGCAGCTTTCAGAACACAACATTTCTGTGTGTGTGGGAGGAGAGAGGTGGAGAAAGGAAAAAAAAAACTGAAAAAAGCCAAAGAAAATCCATCAAAGACTGAAAGGCATGTCACTCAACTCAGCAAGATTTATAAACACAGGGGGATGGTGTTGCACATGGGGGCTAGCAAAGAAAAGGGCTGGAATTCAACAATAAAATCATAATTGAATGATAAGCTTCTAAACTTTACTATGGTGTAAAAACCATTTAAGGCATGTATGCATGTATTTAGTTATTTGGTCATTTTAAAGATGCAACTCAAAATATCAAGTGTTGAAGACTGCAAATGAGTTGACGAGGGTCTGGAGCAGGGGTCTGCAACCTGCGGCTCTGGAGCCACATGCGGCTCTTTAGTCCCTCTGCAGCGGCTCTGTCAAGCTTAGACCAAAACTAAATTGGTTATTATACAAACAACAAAAAACGACTAGTTTTAGCAGTTTTTCTGTCGCTTCATTTACAAATATGTGAATATTGGAACAAGTACAAGGAGTAAAACTTTAACTTTATGCTTTACAGTATTTCTATACTTAATTCATTTTTCCACAGTTAAAAAAAAAATATCTAGGATTGTATAGTTCATAGTTTTTATTAACAAACCCGCTTTTTAAAATATATATATTTTTTTCATTTGTCTTAAATTGTAAAAATAGAAATCATTAGTTATTTTATTTTTATAATGTCACCCCTAGTGGCCACAGAAACCTCTTACAACAAACCTAAAGTGGCAGTTGATAACCACAGATGTAGCATGTTGCGGCTCCGAACACTTAATTTAGTGAACAAAGGTGTAAAATGGCTCTTTTGATTGTAAAGGTTGCAGACCCCTGAACTAGACTATAATAGAAGCTCTAATAAAAAAGTGAACCATCATCTAGTGGTCAAATATAAAAATCTAAAATTTGGTAACAGAGGTACAAAGAAAAAATATTGCTGAAAGGAATGCGTTATTTTATATGAGAAGAGATTAAAAAAGACAAAACAAGGGTTTTTATTCACAGCTAAACTGCTTTCATCTGGTGTGGATTTTCATGTGTTTGTTTAAATATGACTGACTTCAGTCCAAACCTGCGTCCACAAACTTCACAAACAAATGTTTTCTGTCCTTGTGGACTATCATGTGTCTGTTTAAAGATGCCTTCAGTCCAAACCTGCGTCCACAAAGATCACAAGCAAATGTTTTCTGTCCTGTGTGGACTATCATGTGTGAGTTTAAAGTTGACTTTCGTCCAAACCTTTGTCCACAAAGATCACAAGCAAATGCTTTCTGTTCTATGTGGACTATCATGTGTGAGTGTAAAGTTGTCTTTCGTCCAAACCTTTGTCCACAAAGATCACAAGAAAATGTTTTCTGTCCTGTGTGGACTATCATGTGTGAGTTTAAATTTGACTTTCGTCCAAACCTTTGTCCACAAAGATCACAAGCAAATGCTTTCTGTCCTGTGTGATTTATCATGTGTGAGTTTAAATTTGACTTCTGTCCAAACCTTTGTCCACAAACATCACAAGCAAATGTTTTCTGTCCTGTGTGAACTATCATGTGCCTGTTAAAAGTTGACTGCTGTCCAAACTGTTTTCCACAAAGATCACAAGCAAATGTTTTCTGTCCTGTGTGGACTATCATGTGTCTGTTTAAAATTGACTTCCGTCCAAACCTGTGTCCACAAAGATCACAAGCAAATGTTTTGTCTCCTGTGTGGACTATCATGTGTGTGTTTAAATTTGACTTCTGTCCAAACCTGTGTCCACAAAGATCACAAACAAATGTTTTCTGTCCTGTGTGGACAATAATATGTCTGTTTAAAATGGACTTATGTCCAAACATTTGTCCACAAAAATCACAAGCAAATGATTTCTGTCCTGTGTGGACTATCATGTGTCTGTTTAAAATTGACTTCTGTCCAAACCTTTGTCCACAAATATCACAAACAAATGCTTTCTGTCCTGTGTGAACTATCATGTGTGTCTTAAGATTACCCTTTTTGTTAAACCTTTTTCCACAATTTTCACAAGTAAACCATTTCTGTCCTGTGTGAATTATCATGTGTGTGTTTAAATTTGACTTCTGTCCAAACTTTTTTCCACAGTCTTCACAACTAAATGAGTTCTGTCTTGACTGTTTTTTCTTGATTGAGCCTCTAGTTTTCTTCACTTTTAAACATTCCTCGATAACCAAACAACTTGAAGACGTCACTGACTGACTTATCTTGTGAAATTGTTTCTCATGCTCAGTGAAGCTGCAAGATTTGTTGACAGTGTTTACGCCTGACTCAGGAGCTCTGCTCTCCATCCAGTCTTTGTCACTGTCTTCAGGTTCTGACCCAGAGTCTGATAAGTCTTTTAGCTGAGAGTCAGAGTCCTTCACCTCATCACCTTCATCATCCTCACTGACTTCA
>JARVGV010000578.1:25297156-25308932 GCA_031762435.1 Hypsolebias longignatus | reverse complement strand
GTGAGGACAGAGGATGCAGAGGACAGAGTGAGGTGGAGGAGGATGACTCGCTGTGGCGACCCCTGAAAAGGGAAAAGTCGAAAGAAGAAGAAGAAGAAGTTTTAGTGTAGGAAATCTAAAATCAATCATCTATCAATCCATCTCAGTGGTTCCCAGCCTTGGTCTTTTATGAACACTATCCTGCATATTTTAGTTGTTTCCCTGTTCCAACGCACCTGATTCAGTGATTTAATTACTTTGTCAAGTTCTACAGAAGTCTGTCTATCACCCATGCTTTCAAGTTAGGTGTGTCAAAACAGGGAGTCAATTAAAATATGCAGAATTCACTTCAATGAAAAAAAAAAAAACATAAATAGAAGAAAGTGCTATATGCATTAGCAAGGTGCAAATGGGCAATGATGTAAGTCATTTTTGCAACTAAAGTTCTGTGCAATGGGGCAATGTATGCATGCATGTGTATGAGGGTGGGCATATGGGGCATGACTGTATATATATTGGGAGAGGGGGTGTGTATCTGTTTGTAAGAATATTGTGAAGCTGGACTATTTGTTTAAGAGCTGGACAGCCCTGGGCACAAAAGTAACTTTTCTGTGTCCTGCAGTCAGGGCAGTGAAGCCAGCGACTCGATGCTAGCCACTCAAATGACAAGAGGAGGACATATAAAGGGTCTTGTATGGTGTTCATTGATGGAATGGGAACCACTGATCAATCAAATATATATATCTTGCTAGCTAGCTAGCTATCATGCATGTCTTTTCTGATTGTGTTATCTAGCTTATTTTAGCATGACACTAAATCTAACCGGGTTACAGTCGTGGTTAAGGTGGTGGACATGAGATAAATCAGCTGCAAATAAAATGGACATGAGTTATTTGGGGGTCTAAAAGAACCAGCTGATTATGCAGTGGTCCCTGTGCTTGTTCCAAGAAGGTACTGTATGGTAAAGATGCATGATCTCTGCTCCGTTTCACTGAGTTCCTGACACCATAATAGATGATCACTGGTGGCAGAGTATGTGAAACACAGTCGGGCATAGTCTGACATGAAGTTATCATGGAATATACATGTAATAGATGTGTTCCCAGATCTGATTTTGGTTACCCTATCTCTTTACCACTCTCCACTGCAGATTGAGGGGGAAATGGTTAAAATTCATTATGTTTGCATGAATAAACTATCTCCACTGGGATATACTGTATACTCTTCTCTAGCTATGATGAGATATAAAAAGAAACAAAAAGAAAAGACCAGCATTGTGACCATCAGTCATAAATCATGGTAAGGACCTTTACACACAGATTATGTATACAAAAATTTTAAACAAACATCTGATGGTCACAGCTGTATCATCAGATTACAATGCTTTCCCCAGTGTGTTGTTTTTTTAGGTAGCATCTCACAATGTGTTTTTATTCATTTATTTATTTTCAGCAAATATTTGACATTTTAAATTCTGCTCAATATCAGTGCCATCCATTATTTTTGGGGGTGATACAGACAACCAGTCTTAAAAAGAACGTAGTGTTGCATTGAGGCACGTACTTGTTTATGTTGCTGCTAGGTGTGAAGGGATTAGCTTGTCTCTGATGACATTTTGACAGTGAATGTTTGGATATAATTTCCAGTCTTTGGTTTGAAGGCTAGTGTATCTTATGTGGTAAGTTATTCCCAAATAATGCACATGACAACAAATGAACATGAGAACACAAAACATTTGACAAACAGTTTGGTGACTTCATTGATATTGATTGAGTGCGTACAGCCAAACCCACATTTTAATCTTGGCAATACTTCTAAATGGCTTGCACAGATCAATTCCTCACAACACTAATGTGATGGCCAATATAGTCCCAAAAAAACGATCGGAATCAGAATAAGCTTTAATATCATTGCACCGAGACACAACGAGAGTGTGTGCATACAGTCGTCTGAAAGATGGACGTAGTGCACAAAGCTGCTGCTAATTAGCGTTGCCTGCTTATTCTTCCTCAGAATAATAATACTGTACTAATATAATGTCATGTTTCAATAGCTGCCCACTGCACCACCTGGTGGTGGATGGGTTAAATGCAGAGACTAATTTTGTCATTGGATGGAAACATACAGCTGATGACATTGTGTGACATTATTATTATTATTATTATTATTATTATTATTATTATTATTATTATTAATGTGTGCATCTTTTTTAAGAGTTAACTTTCTGTGGGGGAAATGTATGTAATATGTTGTAATGTTACAAAAATGTGTATTTTTCTGTACAGTTTTTGGTTAAAATGCCTCTTTAATGAATATAATGACTTTAAGCTAACACTAAAAAAAAGACTAATAATCAAATATACTATGTGGTGATGACTGATGGGTGTTATGTGTGTGTGGGATTCCAGCATTTCTTTCCTTACAGTTCCTCCTTTGTGGCAGATCGGCACCAATAAGCAGCAGCTGAGGCCATTCCTGATAATGAGCTCAATGATGATTCAGTGCTTCTTCCAACATTGGAACATTACAATCCAGTAGGTGTAGTGACAACTTCCATGTGGTTTGAGAATTGAAATAATTGTTACAAGTCTTCCCTCTGTGTCCTCTTAGCTCCTGTTTCCCTGAGGGTCTGACCTTGAACCTACTGGTAAGTCCTCCAGTTTTTTTCCAAAGTAAGGACTAAAGGAATTTCCTGCCTGCCTTCTACTTACATGGGGTCCTCTAAAATCCTCTCTGTGCTGACAATCCTGAAGGAAACCGTAAGAGAAACATCTCCATCTTCTCTGAAATCTGCTCTCTGGAATCCTAGTTGCCAGTCCTCCTTTTCAGGTCGTTTCTCCAGAGCCTTCCTGTACATGTGTATATAATTTCACCTGTAAATAAACCTCACTCACCTTTTTATTCCCGAGTGGTCCGAGTCCTGTTCTGCTCAGTCCTCTGCTCTGTTCTTCCCTACAATTCTAATGTTTCACTGCTCTGAATGCAGTGTCATCTTGTAAAGGCAACAAACACAAGGGAAGAATTTATCAAACTGTCATCTCTTTGCACTAAAAAAAATGTGTTAATGTTATTTCCACTTGTATTACAGATGTGATCTTTAATTATGATGTCATGGACAAAAGTACAGCCACTAGTTACATATCTGATAGATATATACTGTATGAACATTTTACCTATGTCACTCTATTAAATAACCCTATTTGCCATTTCTCAAAGCTTTATTTGATTTTTTCTAAATCTGGATTATTGCACATGAACTTTGATATTTTGAACCACTTTAGCTCTGGCTGCCTCAGAGGAGTCAACAGGGTTGAAGGTGGACTCCAGAAACCATCATATCACCATCAAACTGGTTTAACCACTACATGAAGATGCTGTTTATGGGACTGAGTTTGTTGTGGCCTCTCGGACTGATGAGTTATTTTGGTTGATAGACGAAACGTTTCAACATCCAGAGGACCCGACTTACAGTACAGTTGATGGATTTTTCTTTACCTGGATTATTGAGCATGAACTTTGATACCAAAACTAATGGTTTTCTGACTGAAAATTTACCAGTGTCCAGAATGTTTGTATTATATTGTAGATTGATCAAAGTTAGTGTTGTCTAATGACAGTAAGAGTGGACATAATTGGCATCACAGAAATGAAATGTGAACACCAATACCTTCAGCAGAAAATGTTGTCATTGTGATGAAAAGTGGCATTACATAGAAATATGACAAAGTTTTATAGGGACCATTTGTCCCTAAGTTGAGTCCCTCTGGTCTGACTAGATCCTCGTAATGCTAACATATCAACTAATAAGCAAGGCAGCTTTATGAAACTGTGGGTTATACAACTTTTAAAAAATGGATCCCAGTGAAATGTTTGGTGGCATATGTAATCTAAGAGAGCGTTTATGAAAACTGCCAGACATGAACGCCCAGCTACATGTTTAGAAATTTTTAGTGTGAACATTGTTATGCTTTCCACTTCTGTTGGTGTTTAGAATGTCATTTGTCCTTGGAGCTGACTTGTCTTTCATACATACCAACTAGAAATGAAAGTTGTGCCTTTTGTTCTTGTTCTACCTACTAAATGCAAACCTTGACAAACAAGCAATGACTATATAAAACTATTATTTTCACACCAGAAATATGTATTATTGATTTAAAATGCAGAATTGCTTTTAATGCTCAAACAGTAAATAGAGGAAAGGGGGAAAAAATGTGACCTTAAAGTCTCAAAGAGGTGCATACTCAAATGCACAGAATATAACAAAAAATGTTAAGGCATGTTGTTGTAGTGAAAATAAAGAAAAAAAGGTTGAGCTTGAGTGCCTTTTGATTTGAAAAGGTTTTTTTTTTTTTTTTTTTTTTTTTTTTTTTTTTTTGGTGTGCTGCTTCATACATATTAATTTGAGATGTTTTTCAATGTGTTTGGTTCCTTGCAGTGCTTTTGAAGAACAAATCAAAATAAATTAATTAGAAAGAAAATAAATTCCACACGCATAAACACATTCACAGTCAGTGGCTCAGCTTACTTTGGCAGCACCTTTGTCACCGTGAAAGACCTCTTGTCTCTAGGCACCGTTGGAAATGACTGCCCTTTCATTAATCTCCCTGTCCACAGTGCAGACCTCCCCTAATTACAGCCATTGTTTACCCTCACGTTGGCACGCCCATTGAATTATTGATGACTGCCTTGCCCCAATCAGTTTAAAGCCCTCTCCAATGGGCACACGCCAGACAGTGATCAGATATCTGCCAACAAACACAATGAGTCCACTGTCAGATAGTTCACTGAATTTTCATGATGTTAGAAATTATTTTTAATGATTCAGCTCTGAAGCAGATAGTCTTATCTTTTCATATGTTCTGCAAAAGTGCATTATTACATATTAAATCAAATGTCGTCATGGCTTTTTAAACAATTGCTATGCAACTTTAATATTATGTCCATACAATTCAAATGTATTGCATGCAATATGCATCATTTGTCAAGGCAATTTAGTACATAAACAAATAGTTAAAAATAATAACCAGATGTCTGCTTTTAGACCCATACCACTGATTACTTATTCATGGTCTTAATTTACAAGGTGTAATTCATTTACAAACATACTGGTGCAACAGTGCCCTGTAATAACATGCGTATCTAAACCCCTTTATCTCTACAGCAAATAAAAAGCAACTGAGACCAAACCAAATCCATGAGTGATTACCCCAACAATGTGTAAATCTGCTGAACTAAAATTCAATTTTCACCAATCCCACAGTTCTAGGAGTTAGATGCCATTCCAAGCTCGTGAGGATTTGGAGTTAAGGCGACTTAGAAGTGATTTATGTAGTAACCCAAATGGCTGTACAAGGGAAAGAATAACCACATGGGTCTTCAGAGAGAAAACCTGTCTCTGCGCCATGACTCACTGTAGCTCGACTGTGTGACAAGATAGGGTGTCGACTTTTATCAGATTGCCAGAGGTTGTGCTCCACTGGGTGTTTCCAGAAGGTTATGTCATAAAGTTAGCACCAATGTTCTTCCCTTGATGGTCCCCTGACAAAGAAGTGAATCTAAACTGTTAGACTTTTATTTATTTATTTTTCTTACTATGTTATTTTGGCCAGTTCCCCTTCAGTCTACCAACCTGTGAACCACAGTCTCAGTAAATGTTACATTTATCAACCAAGAACATAACATTTCAAACAATTTATCTGAAACTTGTTAACATACAGTAATTTATTTAATACACAAAATGGAGATTAAACCATTCTAATTATCAAATTTAGAAATCAAAAAATGCTACAGTTGGTACCATTCAACCCCAGAAACAAGCTCAGTCTCCGTGTATACCAGTGCAATGACATTTCACATAACTAGATCTAGTCTATACCACCAGAAATTGGCATCGGCAGGGACCCTCCCTCGCCTGCCACCTGACATGATCAGCACCGGACCTTCATGGACCTCTCTGTGGGTCCACATGGAAGTGGCAAGCTCTCACCCCAAACCTGGCGTTAGGGAGTTTCCACGGTTTCCCTTTTCCAGATGAGGTTTCCTCGTTTTTCATCAAGGTTTTGAATCACTCTTTGTCTGACACTTCCCCTGAGGTGTGTTTGCCATGAGAGATCCTACCATGGTTTGATGCCCCCAACGGCATACCCCTAGGATCACAGGGGTGCTCAAACCCCTCTACTACATTAAAGTGCCAATTCTACTGCATGGGTCATCACAGTATGCAAACTCCCTGGAAATATTTAATAATACACTGACCATCCGACTACTGCAGCCCCCTTTAGATTGTCCTGATTATGATGTCATAATGACGCCTTCAAATTGTTTGTCATTACAAAATAATGTGTATGACAAAAAATTATCTGGCATATGCAATCTGCCTGTTGACATTTTTGTTTGTTTGTTTTGTTTCAAAGATATGTATTATGTGTAGCCCTGATTGACAGTCAATGCCTCACCAATAATTAACCCTACTACAAGTAACTGCACTTTAAATGGGTCAGTTTGTGAAATGAGTTTCAAATTGAGAAATCGGTTTGATTTGTAAATGTCAAGAATAATTTGCAATACAGGCAGTCCTCGAGTTACGAACGAGATCCGTTCCTACGGCCCGTTCGTAACTCTGTCGCAGCTCAACCCACGTGGCGGCCGTAACTCCGGATTTTCGTCCGTAACTCGGAGCGCTAACCACGTGGCGGCCGTAAACGTTGTTTTAAACACGTTTTTTCAACGTAACACAACAGCGTACTTAGAACGTTGTTTTAATGTGTTTGCAAGCAGTTAGCTAACAAAATACCCTCAAAAAATAAAAAAATTAAACATAAAATGCTGCATAAAAAAGACAACGTGAGGTGTGATAACGTCAATGGGGGCTGCGCCGTAAGTCCGAAATGCCATAAGTCGATAAGTCGATGGCGCCGTAAGTCGGGGACTGCCTGTATTTTAAATGGGTTTAATCAATAGTTCTTCTGACTTTTTATAGTATTCTGACTTATTTAAACTGTTAAAATATAAAATAAAAAACATAGTGCTTGTGTCAATGTAGTGGTTTTATCATAGAAACCAGTAGAGTCAAATAGTAAAGTTTTGCTAGTTTTGAAGAAGGAACATGTTGAGACTTCTGTCTAAAACATTAGTTTATACAAGCTGGCCTTCATTATGTGCTACACAGCTGCAAAATTAATGAATGTTGCATAGAAATCTGAAAAAAGTCACCTTGTTTTCCTGATGTTCTCCTGTCAAAGTGATTTCCACTTCTCTGAAATCAAATGTTTGTAGCTGTGACAAAGCAGTGTGCCATGAATTCAAGGTGAAACCGGCAGTGTGTACCACCGGGCATTGGCTGTCACCGGTGAAGAAATGTGTCCTTGAGGAGGTCTCTTCAAGAGAAGGTGGATTTACTAGATTTGTGCTATTAAACAATTAATTTTCAAAAAAAAAAAAAAAAAGACAGATTGTTGACCAACAAGCAGTAAAACTGAGAGAGAACAAACACATTACACGGTGTATAAATTGTATAGTCATAACTGTACATTGTAGGCTCTTATCTTGATGTGACCTGCTGAAGCCCCGTGGGGATGTCAAGATGACCGACAGTCTACAAGAGGTGCTTAAATGCTACTTGAGAAACACAATCACACTCATGCCATTATCTTTCCACTTCACTGCTCTCTAACTGATGTCTGCAACATACATACAGTAGTTTGTAAAAACTTTATTGAGCATGTAAAGAGGAATTGTCTGTGTTTATAATGCATTTTAAAGCAGCGTTTTGCTCTGAACAAACCAAAGATGCAGATTAGGGTCAAGTCCTGCATGCATTAAAGTGCCATTTCATCTCTCTCTTCTTTATGTCTTGCATAATTTATTGCAAGCGTTTAGCGACGTTTACTCAAATAAAATGCTGTACTGGTTCTCTGCTTTTCCAAGCTTTCCACAGGTGTGAAACAACTTTTCCTGCAACAGAAAAAGGATCTGTAAAGACCCCCGTTGTGATGTGCTGATTCTCATGGTGAAAGTGACACTCGAACGCCACCTGACAGGTCCTTCCATTTGCTGTCTTGTTATTATTCACCCCTTCTACCTCACCCCATGGTTGATGTCTGAAATGGCCATCACCACAAGATTGAGGTGCCTGCTGTTCTGGTTTGAGTGACGGAGTATAACAAACCTCCTGTACAGATTAATAACGCAGCGCTGTGAAAGGTGCCACAACAGTTTGTCACTCCCATCTCCCCACCACTGCCTATTATTAATGTAACTCCCTGAAAGATTTATCTTTTTCATCCTTTAAATAGGTTGATGAGTGCAGAAAGTAATAATGTAGCAGGATCTTCCCATGGTATTGTTGTTTTTTTTGTTTGTTTGTTTTTCTAGTTACGATTACAAGAAAAAAAGAAGCAATATGCAGTTTTTTTTTCTAGTTATGATTACGATTAAAAAAAAAGAAGCAATATGCATTTCTCTCTGTCTTGTTCCTTTGTGTTTCAGAGGAAATTAAATATAATCATGAATGTTTGTGCCACATCAAGCTGCCAAAGGGAAATAAAAATGAAAAAAAGTTGAGATGGTTTGTGAATATTCAGATTTAGGTGGATACAGATTTTTTTTTTTGTTTGTTTTAATGTATAAAATACAGTAATTAGGAAAAGGAAAAAACAAAACAAGGTTTAATTATGATTTTGTATGTTTTGTCACTTGTAATTAACATAATTTCCACAGATAAAAAACAAAAACATTTAGTGTTATGTAGTTTTACAGATAATATTGTCTGTAATGGGGAAAACCATAGATATTAAAAGTAACATTGCCCCATTTGTAATATGAAACAACATCCAATCAGCTTTGCTCCAGCTGGCTGAGTCTAAGTAGACTGTATCCCTCATAAACCTCACGATTTTATGCAGCTGCTTTCATCCTCTAACATAATATATAACTGTTACATACTAGAGACCATGCATGACGTCAAACCATCTCCTCATATACAGAATAACAAACACTTTTAAAGATGGTCTTGTTTTATTTTATTGGACAATAAGCAGTTCCAACTATATCTGCATTTCTCTTGCTTTGTGTGTGTATATATGTAGATAGGTAGGTACGTATACTTATGTATGTACAGATGGATGGACAGGTGGATGTATAGACTGATAGAAATACACATAGATTGCACAGTGATGGCTTTTACAATGCATGCTAATGTATTTGTATACAGTGCCCTGAGACACGTTTTGTTGTGATTTGACTCTACAGTATATAAAATGAATTGGATAAATGTGTTATTATTTTACATATTACAGTTTGATCATACAGTACACATTGTAACTGCTGTTGCTTCTTTATTTTATGGTAGACTAAACAAAATGTCCCCCTCTTGAAGTTTTTTTTTTTCTTACCAGGAAAATAAGTGGGGTCATCAGAGGATACTTCATGTTATAAAATAAAACTCATCTGTCTTTATAGTTTCTTTAATGGCTTGCCAGTGAGTGGCAAGACAGGAAAGATGTGGATGGAAAACATCTACTTTTTCATTGGGTCAAACTGTTGACCATTATGCAAAGGTATATTTTGTTGTTATTATTAATATTAATATTGTTGTTGTTGTTGTTGTTGTTGTTGTTGTTGTTGTTGTTAATATTATTATTATCATTGATGGGGTGTATTTTTACCTTCCAGTTTTCATCCCACAAGTGACTGACTTGCATCAACTAGAACTGCTGTGCACCAGGAAATGATACCACGAGGGAAAAGGTAGGATTGAAAATTGATTCCAGCAGCTCCTGACCCAAGATCATGGGGGAGAAGTGTTGGTAAAGACACTATTCTGTAGGGTAAATCACTGTATGGGTTCAAGAACAGTCCTGAAAACACTGTCTTTGAACACAGCTGGTTACTGGAATCACAAATAGAACACCATTAAACTGGGACAGGGAAAAAAAAAAAAGCAAGAAAGAGTAACAAAACCCAGAAATGCTGTTGCTCTCTCAGGATTTAAACTTGATGGAAGTCAAATGGAAAACTTTCCAGTGGTGTGATGAATTAAAAAAAACTTAGATTTAAGTTAAAATATAGCACCTATACTTTAGAACAGAACCATTTATTTTCTTGTTTGTTTTGTTTGTTTTTTAGCATGCAGCTCAAAACTCAGTACCTTTTGCTTCACTGCTTCACTTTTTTTTTTTTTTTTTTGTTATGACCCCACATGAAGAAGTATACATTTCTCTCCCCCCAACTCTCCACTGTGATTGTGAGTGGTATAATTTGTCGATAAAATTGTTATAAGTACACCTCTGCATAACATTGTGTCCTTATTAACATTAAAGAAAAAAATGAATTTGGATTGATTTACAATGAATAATAACTAACGTTTTTAGTCTGTGACAGAAACAACTTAAAGTGGATCAATTTGCCTGAGGAAAAAAATAACTTTAAATCCTTATTTAAACTGTAAACATGTTTTGACCATTTGATGCTGAAAAATAAAATAATCTATAAATAATAAGATGCTGCAGATAAATTTGAATTTTATTAACTCAGAAATGTTATATAAAACATGCTGTCATAATAATAATAATAATAATAATAATAATAATAATAATGAATAAAACAATTTGTGCTGATTATTATTATTATTTTATTAAAATAAAAAAATCAGGTTGTGTGCTGTTCAGAGAGCCACAGTTTGTTTGTTTGTTTATTTATTTATTTGTTTATTTATTTATTTATTTATTTATTGTTTATTTGTTTGTCTGTTTGTTTGTTTGTTTGTTTGTTTATTTATTTGTTATACAACTCAGTCATTTGTTCTATGTAATCATTATATGTTTAAGTGTAGATGAACTACTTCAATGTGAGGTGGTGTCTCCCTGAACACGTTTCTATCACATTGCTCATACTGTATTTCTGTATTTCATAGACAGGTATATATCCATCACTGATGTAAATTAAAGTGAAAACTGATGCATTATATTGTGTCTAAACAAATATTAATGTGCTGATAGAGTTAGAAACGAATCTGAAGTTGGAAAATTACGTAAAAAAGAAAATAAATACTGGAAAAAAAAATCTATAAATATGCTTTTTTTTTTTTTAGCATACATTTGCAAGTACTAAAATCATAGCACTTTACTCATAAACAAGCCAAACATTTTGATTCCTAAACTATTGCAAAGCTTTGTATCCATTATTAGCAGTCACTGCCAAAGCTGCGCCCCTGGGTGGTTGTGATGTGTGCACCGACTCCTGTACAAACGCAGTGTCTAGACTTTTTTTTTTTTCCCCAACAACCTGTTTGCATTTTCCACAGCAGCCCACAATGGATTTAATTTGTGCAGACTACATGTTCAGAAGATAGTGGTGGTGTTAATGAGGTGGGTGGGTGGGGGGGGGGTATCTGTGTTGGGTGTATTTGTGTTTATGCAAGCTACAACCTCAACACTTGGCCAAACATGCTGCTTTTTAACCATGAAGACAAAAAGGGTGGCTTTACTTTTTGTGTCACCAGGACAACCAGTCTTTTCTATTTGTAATATTGCAGCAACATAAAAAGCATTTAGATAAAGTAAGAAATATAAATTAATTAACACATTTTAAATGTTATCAATTAAATCAGTACAAAAAATAAAAAATAAAAACATCACATGTTGATTACCTTACCGTAGTTTTCAGTGTATAAGTCACTCCGGAGTATAAGTCGCATCAGTCAAAGAAAGCATCATGAAGAGGAAAAAATAAATAAATAAATAAATAAATAAATAAATAAATAAATAAATAAATAAATAAATAAATAAATAAATAAATA
>JARVGV010000578.1:25109886-25120078 GCA_031762435.1 Hypsolebias longignatus | reverse complement strand
ATTATAATATTTTATCAGTTATGTATAGGGCTCAGAATAACACATTACCTTTAAATATCCAAATGCATTTTGTTAAAGGACAAAGTTATTATAATCTCAAGGGGACAGAAATATTTATAAAACCAAAATTCAGAACTAGTTTTAAAGGACGGTCTACCTCAATCCAGGGAATTGGATTATGGAATGGTTTGGAGAATGAAGTTAAAAACACCACGTCAGTGTGTACATTTAAGAAAATGATCAAAACTGAATTGTTAAAAAAATAATACAGTATATGAAGTAGCTTAATGTGTATTGTGTTAGAGTAAAAAAAAAATAGAAAGTTATTCATTTGTTCTGCTACTGAAGATTATTTTTGATTGAACTAATTTAATTGTTTGAGAAAAGGGGCAGATATAATAAGATTTTTTCTTCCTTCTGCTAACTTTCATTTTTTAATATTTTGTATGTTATTGTTTATGTGATTGTTTTGTATTGTTTCTTTTTTATGAACAACTTTTATAAATAAAAAGAAAAACAAATGAAGACAAATGGCAGAGGTGGAGTCAAGCTTGGAACCATTTTAAAAAGAAGGGTTCGGCTCAGAAACCAAACAGTAATGGCCCCAGTTCCTCTTTCAGAGAAGTCGTAATGGTCTCTTTGGAGCAGTCTGTCAGTATTAACAGTCCATTCACTGTGGAGCTGAATTATTAATGGCATTCCAATAGATTGGGAGTTGGAGTTTAGGAGAAGTGCAATCAGGGCCTTTTCAGCCCCGAATTACTTTCTCTTGTGAAAGGAGAACCACAAACCTGACAGCATCTGGTTGGCCATTTTATGTTTGCGGAAATGTGCTCTCCGATTTCTATTTGTCACTTATTTTATGTGGTGAGAGCATTAGAGTTATGCAGTAGCTGGCATGATGTAATAACATACAAACAAAAATTATCTGTATAGACTCTGCACAAAAATATTTGTAGGTTCCTTAAAGTTGCCGGTAGTTTATTATCAGACATTTTGCATGATTTTCAAGACAAAGCTTACAATGTATATATAAAAGGATGTCAATTTAATTTAGCACCTTAACTTTTTTGTTGAAAATGAATGAACTTACAAACCTTTTTTGTCTGAACCAGTTTGGCCTTGGTTGTCCTCAGGTTGTTTCTGTGAGCAGCAAGTCGGCCATCTGGCCTAAAACATTTGATTGTGATACATGATGATTGTTTTGGACAGGTGAGCCCTGTTTGCATGTCTACTTCTGATATTCCAACAGGAGGATGGTTTGAAACACAGCAGTGAAGGCTATCAGATCTGGATGGTGGGCCATAGACAGACAAAGTCTTCCGGATGGAAGACAAAATGTTTCTCACTTAAAGAAACTGGTCCAGATGATGTTTCAGTCTAATGTATTGTTTGCACTCATCATGATCAATAACTCTCCTGTGGGAGCATTCTGCAATGTCCTTCTGCTCATTTTTGTGATGTGTGATATTAACTGTCCCATGTAATCACTCCTACTGTGACCAGTTGGTAAGGAACATTTTAAAAAGAAGCTGGTTGTTTGATATGTTCAAGTGTTGATCGATGTGATAGAGTTATGACGACATGTTGATGTGTCTCAAGCAGAGCCCTTGACTCAGATCCACTCCTTCCTGTCTGCAAGCAGACCTATCAAAGCTCAGATATGGAGGGGAGGAGCTGAGACCTGGACTTGAGGTTTTTCTATAAAACTAACGTTGGCTCAGAAATTTGTAGCAGGTCAAGGTTTCACACTGATGATAGCACTGGTAATAGTGTAATCTTGTAACTGCATGTTCTGTGAATGCTGGACTGCTCTCCAATGCTTTGTAAATAAATCTGATGAGCTACACCTTGCTCTGTTTGGGAATCTCCATTTTTTTTCCATGACACACAATTTAACCTATTTATCGTTAGTTTAGCACCATTTAACTATGTTTGTGCTTTTCTTATGCACATTTAAAGAAGCTTTCAGATTAAACTATCAAACATACAGAATATACAGAAATCTTTGTCTTTAGCAAATGAAGCATGGTGCACTGGAGCTCAGCTTTCTGGTCAATAAAACACCCAAATCATTCTATACATAAACTGAGTAATCCATTTTAGGGTTTCAGTAATAACACTGAGGGCAGATACACCCAGGCAGCCTTGTGGCCAACAATTTGCAGAACCTCCCTCTGGGGGATGCCCATATGCTCCCAGACTGGAGATCTCATCACTCCCACCACTTCTGGTTTGACCCTCTGCCAAGCTGGACGTGGTCCATGATCTCGCAGGAAAGTCAACTTGAAGAAAATCCTTATCAGATGCCTGATTCACATCTAATGATTTCTCTCAGTAAGGAGGACATTTGGCCCTACTGGAAACTTCTGAACTTCTCACCTGACGTCTGAGAGTAAAATCATTTGCTCTGCAGAGTGAGCTGATTTCAGCCATCTGCCACAGTCCTGTCCTCTGAAAGCACTTGGAGGAGGTAACAGGTCCAAGGAGAGACAAACAAAGTCATTCATCAAACTCTTTACCTCATTGTTCAACAACCTACTTAACACTTGATTAAAATATAGTGATTTTATCTAAGGCTTAAAGGAAAAGCTTCTAAAACTAAATAAAACACAGCTTTATTAAAAATGATGCTGTGCAAGACGTAAGGAAAAAAACGAGTTTAACTTTTGTTTTAGTTAGACATTTTCAAGCAGAGAAAATAATTTATCTGACATAATCCACAACAGGGATGGTCTTTAGTGTCGTCGCTGATAAACATTAATTAGGGTGAAATCAAGTCAAATGGCTGATTGTGTTGTTAAATTGTGTTAAATTGTGTTGTGTCAGCCTCCCCACCATCACAGACGTCTACACCTCCAGATACAGGAAGAGGGCCACCTGCATCATGAAGGACCCCACTCACCCAGCACACACACACTTTTTGCACCGCTCCCCTTGGGCAGAAGGTTGAGGAGCATTAAGTGTAGAACCACTAGACTGAGGAACAGCTTCCACCCTGAAGTTGTTAAACTCATTCAATTCAATTCAATTCAAGAACATGTTATTGATCCAAACAGAAACTTAATTGTTGTTATAGTTCATCTTGTTTTCATTAGAGTTGCTATAGAGGCTGATGGCTATGGGCAGGAATGATGTCTTGTAGCAGTCCGTTCCACAGCAGATCCGAAGAAAGTGGCTGCAGATGCCGATCCGTCCACCCAGATCCAGCAGATCTTGCGGTCCTCTTGGGCAGCAGGGCTGTCTGAATGTTGGACAGAACACCCTGAGCACCCTGAGCGATGGCCATTTCTCCCAGTAGCCTACTGAGCCCCTCATTGCTGCAGACTTAACTGCAAAGTGCCAGGAGAGGATCTCGGTCCTCCTGCTGTCAAGAGTCACGTTTACCGCTACCTCCAAGATCTCGGTGGTCAGGCACTTGAGCACAGCCTCCAGGTAGACGGTAATGCATCCATGTCACCTCCTTTTCAACTCATTTGGTATTTGGGGCTGTAATTGAGGTATTATTTGAGCTTTTGAGATGTTAATCAGCTGCTCCCAGTTGTAGAAAACCACCTTGTTGCTATGGCTACTCGTAATAATAAATGTCCAAAAGTAAAATGTTTCAGTAAAAATCCTTCCAGCGGTACAGCATCTGATACCAGAGGAAGTAATCATCTGAAAAAAAGCAATTTACTTCCAGAAAAATGAGTAATTAAATTTTTCAAAAGCAAAATCTCAGAATTAATGTAAGAGATCTATTCCAACATGCAGCCACCTTGAACGGCGCAATTCGGTAATGATCATGGATCCCTAACCATGATCATCACTGTAATGCCACTTGATTGTTGATATGTGCTGCTGACTATCCATGCTGCTGATCACATGCTGCTGATTCATTTCATGCTCCTGTGTTCATTCGTACTCATCTGCTCACACAGACTCATGTCCGTGCTGTGTCATGTCCAGGTGTTTGTGTCTCATTAGTCACTGTATAAGTCTGAGTCTTTGTTGTCTGGGCTTCGTATGGCGAGATCTCCTGACTCCCTAGTGGTTTTTGGGTGTTTCTACTGCTTCTTGGGCTGAGTACGCTTTGCTGTCACGGCAACTTGTTTATCTTCCTTTATTAAAGTGTTTCTTATTTTACCACCTGGTCTCCGAGTCCAGCCTGCACCATTGGCTTCTGCTCTAAAACCACTGTTTATGATGGGAGTGAGTTCAAAAACAGTAGATAAAACCTTCACAGTAATCCTGATGCTCTTGACAAGCTTCTGAATTTTGAGATGCCCTTTACGTTATTTAAATCTGAGACTGGCTGAATCAAATTAAGTGTTCTCATTCAGATGACACTAATGTAAATTGCATGGAGCAGGTTGTTCCACCCTCACACTTGTGCATTAAAATGATGTAATAATTGGATTTCTATCATGTAAAAATATAATATTCTGCTGCCAATTGCTAACTGGTTATCCACCTGAGCTTCTTTGTAAAGCACTGATGAAGAAGAAGACATACTAATCTGGTTGCAGAGCTGCCACTGAAGCGCGTCTGCTTTTTATCACGTCATTGCAACATGTGGCTTCCAAGCACAGTCAGTGTGATTTTATCCAGATGCTTCTGCCAAGTAATGCCGCTCTCCAAGCTTACTCTGAAACACTGTTTTTATGCGTTTCTCATCAGACTGCATCAGTGGAGTTGCTCCAACAGATCGGGAGTTGTTTAGCGTTTGGTTTAGCAAACTACACGTCCCACAAGCTTGGCTTTAAAACATGCGTGCACATGGACATTTCCTTAATCCTTCATGTTGATTAGCAGTTTGTACAGGTTGTCTATTTGTCAAGTTGATGTCTTCATCTAGGGATCTGGGTTCATTCCTGGATTTGACAATGGCCCATTATTTAGGATTACTCCTCAGAACTGGCAGGCTAGATTAGGCATCAAGTCTTTATGGACCACAAGGGTCTATTGAGGTAATAAAAAGAGGGCAAAATGCAACATCTGACATATTAAGCTCTGGGTTTAATTAAGCTTGTCACAGGTTTTTGCCTATTTGTGGTCTGGGAGAGGCCTGGAACACCTGTCAGCACAGAAAATAAAGTCACTTTGTTGGATTCTCACTTTCAGTAAGAACTCAATTTTTACATGCATTTTTAATTTTACATGCAAAATATAAAGTAAACACTTAAAATGTATATTTTCAAGGATGCAATGTTTGTAAAACAAAAGGACACAATGCAAATGAGGATTAATTTAGGACCAAAAATGATTGGTAGTGCTACAAAACAATGTTGTGATGCTTTGAATAAATATAATTTAACTTTTTTTTTTTTTTTTCTTTTATGTGAAGCCAACACTACTGGGAAAAGAAATGAATTAGATAATGGAAAATATTCAAATTGTCCAAAGAAATAAATATATGTTAAAGAGATGTTTAATATACCTGTTAGATTAAATCACAAAGTAATAATCTTCCAGAATAAAGAAAACCATGCTTTTTCTTGTTGTTTCCAGAGCAGAGGCACCTTTTTTATTCAAACATCAATAAAAAAAAATAAAAACTAACAATGGTTTATAGAATTTTTATTGCCCATTGCCATGGCTGTCAAAATGTTAAGTGAAGACTGTGTCTGGGGTAGTCTCTCAACTACTATCACAATAAATCATAGTTCAGTATCTCTATATTTACTGAGTTTTAGCCACTTTTGTGCAAGGCTGATTAGCTGTGGTATCTTAAAACAGCTTGACTCTAAAAGTTAATCAGTACTGTCCATCAAATGGGCCTATAATCTTTTGAACAAGTTGGCATTTTGATGAAGAGCCTTGCAAGTACTGCGTGCACGTTTTGCTGATCCTAAATAATGAGAGCTGATGGAGACAGCTGACACAATGCTAAAATATGCCAGATTGTAAAAATTAGGTAACATTTAGTTTATAAGAAGTAAAGCCATACGTAGAGATGAGCTGTGATTCGTAGCCACAAGCGGATTCTTCTGCTGAGGGTTCTGAAATGACCCGGCAAAGCTTTTTAATTAAACATGATGTGATTAAAAACAGAACATCTGTGGCCACCAGAGATTGTGGACAGAGCGTCAGGTGCAGGTTTCTTTCTAGAAAGCCAAACCGAACCCGGAAACATTTTCCCACATGTTGTTGTTGATGTGAAACTTTGGTATGGAGGTCAATTTCTTTGCCCTGCAAGAAGGGCCGGAATGAAAGTAAAAGCCATTAGCTGCCTATATGCACCACCTTTCTGTTTATTTCATGAGCAGACAATCATCCTGAAATTAGTGCTAGATGATGTTTGCAGTGCAAATGACTGTCCATATTTCCATGGCAGCAGCCCAGCAGCGCATTTAGGAATGATTTAATATTCGATAGGATGCCCTTTGTAATGGAAACATCATGCCTTAGATGCAACTGATTGAGAGAGGATCACAGCGTGGAGCCTGCAGCTTTCAAAACAAGAGAAAATAATCTTTTATTTGCTTTTGACATGTGCCTATATTGATTTCAACAATGTGGAATAAGTACTGATTTGTTAATTTAAAATGCAAATGAGAAAAAGTAACTAGTCCAATGCTCCCAATTAATTTCCTTATTTTGAACTCCTGTTTTGTGTTTTATTTATCCAAGTCAAACGCAGTTTCCATGAGCACAAAATGAAATCTATTGCCAAATTCACTGCTTAATGAACAGTAATCACCCAGTGCTGAGTTAATTATCAGTCACAAATAAAAATGTAATTGAACTTCATTTAGATAAAAAAATAAATAAAATTAAAAAAAAAACAGGGACCCGACACACCCATTTAGAATAAAGTAATGAAAACAGCTGCAGGCAAAACACAATGTCAAAATGATGTAATTATTTTCCTTCTGCACATCCTCCACAATTATAGTGCAGCTGCTTCACTAAATTACCGGAGAAGTTATGAATAATGAGTTATGCTGTGAATTTCACAGTGGCACAAAAAAAAGTGTATGAATGGCATGTGTGATTGAGGTTCATTTGAACAAATCTACAATGATGCATGTTTTTATTGGACCACACAATGCACCCCCCAGGGCTGTTCAACTAAACTGCTCAGGGAGCCACAGTTTCTTAAAATCTGCAGCTCAGAGGCCGGACATCCAGCGATTAATGTCATTATGTAAATAAAGCAAGTATTACAATGATCTGTTACCTTTTTCAAATGTGTTTATTTTATTGCATTGAATTATAAATGCAATAAACACAACACAACACCCATTTTATTTATTTATTTATTTTTTAATTATAAAGTCATTTGTGGGTGGAATTGAATTCACCCACGTGCCAGAAATTGCCCATGGGCCGCCAGTTGAATAGCCCTGATCTACATGCATTCTATAAATAACTGATCAGAACTGTATTGATCCTGCAGGAAATTGTTGTGCCAGAGTTTCAGTAACACAAAGAATCACACAAGATATAAAAATAACAGAGAATATAAAAATACCAATAATTAAGTTTTAAAACAGATCAGGTGCAGACACAGACATTAAAGTGCTCATTGTGGTGCATGTTTCATTTTTTTGTACCATGTGTACAAAGGGGGAGGAGTTGAAAAGTTTGATGGCAACGTGGAGGAAGGACTTCCTGTGTTTGTCTGTGGAGCACCTCGGTGGTCTCAGTCCACGACTGAAGGTGCTGCGGCAAGAGTCCAGTGTGTCATGCAGGGGGTGTGACATGTTCAGGATCTGGAGCAGATTCCTCAGCATCTCCTTTGCTCAGACACCTCTGTCAGAGACTGCAGCTCCATAGTATGACAGTTGTGATTTATGTCTACAGATGTTTACTTGTGCTATTTTGGAAGCATAGGTTATAACTGCTGCCTCACAGCAAGAAGGTGCTGGGTTCAATCCTCCGTTTGTACCTGGGTTCTTTGTTTGTGTGTACCGGTATTTCTTCCAGGTACTCCAGTTTCCCCCCACAGTCCAAAAACATGCATGTTAGTTGTCTTCAGAGTGAGACCTCCCTTGAAAAAGAGATCTGTGTTCTCAAACTGGATTTGTCTCATTAAATAAAAAGTTACTAAATAATGTGGTTGGGTTATAGCCTGTAATCGGAAGTTTGCTGGTTTAATTCCCCCTGACTGTAATATCAAATGTGGTGAGAAAGGTGAAGCAACTACATCTGCCTCAATCTTCATTTGCCCAACTCTGGACCCTTGAGCAAGGCCCTTAACCTCCTAGGCTGCTCCCCCGGGAGCATTAGTTGTCGGTCCTCTGATGCAAACTGTGGTAGCTTGGTGGTCTGTAGTTGTGTCAGGAAGTGCATCTGGCCTCAAATCAATTTGTCAAATCTGTGTGGAGGTTTGCTCGCTGTGCCAACTCCTGAAGAAGGAAGCAGCAGAAAGAAAATAATAATAATAATTTGGATTTTTTTTTTTTTTTTACTCCTTTTCTAAATGAAAATAAAATCTGGAGTTCATATTATTAGCTGTTTCTTGCTTTGGCTTGGTTAGCCAAGCTGTTGGGAAGTGTTTCCTATAAACAGACCTCAAATGGATTACCAGCAAATGTATAGGACCACTTCTCCTATTTGTCTTCTCACTGCTCTAATCCAACCTAAATATAGAGCTGCAAACAGGGAAACGGTCCAAACACACATCTACGCATGTATAGTCGCATGACTCTTCTCTTGTTTACAGATAGTGATTGTTGGCCCATGCTGCTACCAAGTGAAATGATTTTTTTAACTGAATTTAGCAACAATTTTTTAATAATGCTACAGATTTACAGGACAATTTTGCAAACATTTAGTCAATATTATCACCCACTGCTGAAGGCAAAGGAATAATCATGTTTACATGTCGTTGCATAATTTGTCAGTACTATTAGAAAAATGCCTCACAAACAACCAAAATTGTTTATTATAAAGGAAACTTATACAACTGGTTTAACATTTGGGCGTAGCCTGATTCAAGACGGTCACCAGAGTATTATTTGATCTAAAAAAAAACTATCAGTTTTACAGATTTCAAACTAATATTTGGTATGGGAGCAGCTAACAGTGATTCACAACACAAACTCCAAGTGCTGATAGATCACATGAAATACTGAAATATTGCATGAAATTAAGCAAATTGTTAATTGCAAGATTTGACCAGAGTAGCTACAAGGTGATTTTAGTCCAAAGTCCCTGTGACAGTCAGTGAGTAGAATGTGTTTATTCATTTTGCCATCCATCCATCTACCCATTATCAGTGCGTGCTTCTTCAATTCTTGGTTGTAGGGGTCAGTGGTGCCCATCTCCAGCAGTCACTGTGCTTGAGACAGGGTACACCCATTTTATGTGTTTAATAGACTAATCAAATCTTGCCAACACTGGAACTAGATCACCAAGATTTCAACAGGTTAGAATGAGCTGGCATAGAACTTCGACATGTTTTCTTTCCTCAAGCAATTCTAAGACAAGTTGTGACACTAATCCTTAAGTTGAGTATGCAGCATCACTAAAGTCTATTTTTAACACGCACAAAACGGCTTGTCAAAGTCTAAAATAACTCGCTAAACTCCAAACTGCCATGGCGGCACGTGTTTTATTTAGATGCCTGGCTGTTTGCAGAAGAAAGAGAAAACCTGGAGATGACACCCCGTCGTCATAAAACACAAACACCTTGTTGCCCCATCACCGCATCAGCTGCGGCTCTCTCTTGTGCTTGAGTAAGAAAGATGTGCTTAGCTCGCATGCATAATTGATCAAGTCACTGGGTTTAGATAAAAGACGGATATGCTTTTGTGCACAGTGGAGAGGTGGGTGAAAATGTTTTCTTCTGGTCAAGCCCTAATGTAAAAAGGAAATTTACTCTGGCTTATTGCAATCAAACAATAACGCTTGTTTTGTTAGGTGAAGCAGCTCGGTCCATCGCCAAATTGGCTGCATGGTAGTCAAAAGGTCAAAATAATTTTTAAATGTTACTGTTTATCAAGTCGCATGCACAAGATCTGAGCACTTGCATTATTAGATTAAGGAGAAACACAATGAAGCTAGGAGATGAGCCGTGTTCTCAGAACATCAGACTTTATACATTTAGGTGGGAATGGTAATAAAGTAGAGTTGTGTGTTAGAAATTCTGCATATCATATGTTTGTTTATGATATATTTATTTTTTTAATTTTTTTTATTTATTTATTTTTTTATTTTTTTATTCATCCATCTTATAATAAAATACAAATTATAAACAATTTAC
>JARVGV010000578.1:25029823-25043010 GCA_031762435.1 Hypsolebias longignatus | reverse complement strand
TTACGGCAGAATCGACCTACGAACGGTCCTTAGGTCCGGAACCCGTTCGTAACTCGGGGACTACCTGTATATATATATTAATCCCTTCCCACGCTCTTGCAATGTTCTAAACAATGTCTCTAAACTCTAAATGCTCTAAGAGCACAAGATGTCATGATTTCAGCTCCCTGCAAATGCTCTTGGCCACGCCCACTTCACTGTTAGCTGCAGCAGGAAATTTATCCTATAGCAGTAAGGGCTGCACAAAGCTGCAGGAGGAAGCTTTTCTGCAGCTCTGGGGTGCTAAATAATTTAAAATAATTTATTTTAAATACAAATTCCATGCTGATCGTGCAGCTCAGCCTTCAGTCAGCCAATTGTGTGTTGTGTCCAATCTTATTTTGAAAAACCGTGATAGTGTGAGTCAGCGATAAATGAACTGCAAAGTAGCGAGGGACTACTGTATTCCTGTTATGAACATTCGCAGAATCTTATTCAGCATCTCTTCCTGTTGCAGCACTGGATGACCAGGACAGTGCTGTGGATGATCGGGACAGTGATTACCGCAGTGAGACAAGTAACAGTTTGCCTCCCCGTTACCACACCACAGCTCAGCCCAACTCATCCATGCACCAGTACCCCATTGGGCCTCGGTCACATCACCTCTCAGATTGCTGCACATATTCCGTCAACAGTTTCGATCTAAACTACAAGGACCAGAGAGGAAGCAGGTAGACAAAGTACAGGCGGAGGAATTTTTAACATTAGGCTAAAACATATTTAATAATATTATGATCCAGTGCTATGATTATGTTTCCTTTAGTCCTGTGACTTTGTTGTTTTAATCACACTTGCTGAAAGTTTGATGGGCTTTAATTTTGGTTTCATTTCATAGAAATCCCTCTGTGACACATCCTAAGAGAAGTTCAGTGACAAACTTCTCTCTGAGGATTAAAAACTTGATGGAATGCTGTATGGCAGTTAGGTTATTTGGTATAATCACCTACATAAAAACTGAATGTTGTGTTAAATTTGAAAGCACTAATTTATATCTAATCGAATCAGTCTAATTATTGAGGTTCATGACAACATCCAGTAGTAACAGACACATTTTGACCATATGCAAATACAGTTTAGTCATCCATGTAACTAAAATGTCTAACAAGTTGTCTTTTGTATTGTTTTGTATTAAGGCTAGCTTAGTTTTTATAGAGCATTATAATTAAATTTGTTTTTGAGTTGTGTCATTTCAACCTGCTAGATAATTATCGCTAATCTTGGTTAGGAAAGTTGTTTTGTTGTTGCAAAATGGAATGGCTGAAGAGCATTTTACTTTTTGACACTTGCATGATACTGTTCCTGTCTTAATGTCTGTTTTTTTATCACAATGCTTAACTTGTTTTCTTTGCAATGTTTTCTTTTTTCTTTGCTTTTCTCCTGCCCTTTTATCTATTCCCACACCCTTGTTAAACCAATGCATTTACCTAATAAGATCCATAAATCAGAAAGGAAGAATTAGAATAATACCTGTAGATTCTGGCATGGGAGTTGAAGATTGGGAAAGTAAATACAAAGGGCGAGGAAATCCTCAGCCGAGTGACTTTATAGAAGATGAAGAAGACAACATGATCTTTAGAATGAGAAAGCACTACCCGGCGCCTTCAAGCCCACCAACCAGTCAAACAAAGTTGCACAGTGGTTTTCATCCTGCCACCTGCCCTGAAGGTTATGAGACTATTGATAGACGACGAAAGACAAAGATCATGGACCCAGGAGGACTTTCTAGAAAAGAGACAACAAAAGAAAGGGAAGAAACTTCCCAGCATGACTTTGCACTCTTCCATGAAAAAAGGGGTCATGTTTTTATCCGTCACGTACCAGAGATACTGGAAGAAGAGTGTATGACATCTGGCCTCAGGCCATACAAGGATGAACTTCTATATAAAACAAGGATGTGGGCTAAAAATGATCTGGACAACACTTTAAAGAATTATGTGGCATACAAAAATGACCAAGGTGGAACGAGAGTACAGTTTGATTTTAAATTAGACAACAGTCAAGATTCAAAGTGCTCTCCAGGAGAGAAAGATATTGATGCCTTTATGTCAGAAGACTGTTACTTAGAAAATGAAAGACATTACAAAGAACGACGTTCTTCCTTGGATGAAGGCCACATAGAATATTCTCAGAGCCTTCATGAAAATAGGTGTGCAAAGTCAAAATGTGGCGGATGGATTTCAGATGCAATGCTTTCCCCTGTAGAAGAGCCAAGTGATGAATATGTGGACACAATGGATGAGCTACAGTGTCTAGTTGAAACTGTTTCTGAATATCTTGCTGAAAAAGAAGAGGAAATTAGCAAGTATGGTTCCCTTCCTAAGTCAAGCAAATCAAGACTATCTTCTCAGGGTAGTAATAGAACAGATTCCTTTGGAGGGGAACCAGTTAGTTCAAAGGAGACCAAAAGAGAGTCTCAAAACCACACTCCTCCTGATCAGAGTGATTTAGGTGTAAAACACGCCATGAGCTCTTTGTTTAGTTCTCTCACTGACAAAGTAGGAGTAGGCCTCAAACAGCCTGCTCCAACTCCACAAGCACCATCAGCACAATCTTCACCATCTGGACTCACAAGACTTTTGTCCTTTATCCCTAAATCAAACAATACAGCTCCAGTAGCTGTTGTATCTCCAGTAGAAAGTTCTGAAAAATCATTTAATTATTTGTCTTCTCAGCTGACACAAGCCAAAACACAAAGTCATCAGGAAATGGGAAAGGCAAAGAGTCAAACCCAACCATGTGCAAGAGAAAAAACACCTGAGCTTGGGGCTATACATCAAAGTGCTCCAGGAAACTTGGCTTTGGGAAAACTGAATCCTTTAAAACTGTTTTCAGCTGGAAGTAAGACCGACTTTGAACACAAACAAGAACCAGAATTTAAATGTTCTCAAGAACAGTCGGATGTAAAATGTGCTGATGAAAGTGTTCCCCTAAGATCAGTACCAGTAAGAATTCCATTATATGATCAACCACTGAGCCAAATGTATGGGAAACAAAATCCAGGAGTTTGCAAACAAGAAAATGTGCAAGTTCCAGAGCCACAAAGTTGTACTAATCAAACTGCAAACACTGGATTTTTTAGCCCTCTTAAGAAGTCATTAAGTTCATTGATTTCACCAGTTAGTACAATTCCCACCCATAGAGCTCCTCCTGTGGCAGTTTATCCACTGTTTAGAAACAAAGATGAGCCCCAACTAGATAAACTAGGGGAAGACCCATCACTGAGTAGTAAGCCTAAACAACCTTTCATCTCTTCTGAAAATGTTTCCCCTCAGCAGCGTCCCAAAGCAGAAGACGGCATGCTTTCTAGTTTTATGAAGTTTTCATCCGCTGAAAACAATAGTACCTCTATGAAAATACATATCAATTCACAGGGGTATCATGGCTCATCTTCATCAAGCTCCACCACTCTTTCACAAAATTCCAACATGCAACAGGGAAACACTGAAAAAGGATGGTTTTCCAACATGTTTAATCCCCCATCTGCTTCCACTGGTTTGAATCAAAATCACCATGATAATTATCAGTCTCAGGACAGTAAAGTGTCATCTAGTACACAGTATGCATCAAATCTAAAAAGAACAGTAGCCTTTCGTGGCATGCAGCATCAAAATTTTAGTGAGCCTGGATCACAGTGTTTTAACACCAGCCCATTTAAATGTAGCTCAACTGAAGACGTTTCTCACATTGACTCTAATCATCCCAAACAAGGACTGTTATCTGGACTACTTAAATTTGGCTCTAACGCTGATCTTTCTGGTAATGTGTCGCAGCAGGCAAGCAATCAGGGCCCTCGGTTCAGTAATGCTTCACAAGTCCCTCACCATTCTAGCCTACAACAAAATCCTACAACTCCACAGAAAGGTGGTCTTCTCTCAGGGTTACTGAAATTTTCATCATCAGAAACTCTAGAGCAAAAAGAACAGTCTTCTGATGCTGACAAGCAAAGAAATGTTTATAGCAGTTATCTTGAACAACAGCAAATCTCAGGAGGAACTCGACAAACAAAACCTCAACAAAAGGGGCTGCTCTCTGGCTTGCTCAAATTTGCATCTTCTGACAATAGTTCAGTTAGTCAAACAAGTCACGAACCTAATAGTTTTCAGCATAATCAACAAGACAACAGTATACAAAATACTCAAGTTCCAAGTGGAGGTTTCCATCTGAAGGAAAGCACATTTAGCCAGCAGCGTGCACAACAAGAAACATGTAAACCAAGTGTTACTCGACAACAAACTGTTCCACTTCAGCAACGTCAGTCCCAACAAGGTGGCTTTTTATCTGGACTTTTCAAATTTGCTTCAGCTGACAACCTAAGCACACAAAATCAGTCATCAATGCAGAAGTATGGAATTTCCCAAAGTAAATCCAGTCATGAGCAAACAAGTCTTGCTAACATCCCAATTCTGAACGAGCATCAGTCTCAAAATAACCAAACACAATCATCTCAAATAAGTGGGCTGTTTTCTGGACTATTCAAATCAGCCTCAGAAAACTTGACACAGCAGCAAAATGAAAGTACCTATGAGACTCAAACAAGTCAACACATCAAAGTGCCATGTACGCAGGCTTGTCCAACACAAGTGGAGACAGCAAGTCAATCTGGAGTGCTCTCTGGGTTATTGAACAAATTAACAGCTCCTGAAGGCACACACACAAGTTGTCAGAAATCAGCGGAACATAAGCCACAACAAACGAGTGCTTCATCTATAATCACAATGCAAACACTCTTGTCAAATCATTCACATCCGTTAGTTAGTAATTCAACTCAACCATCATCACAAGAACATGTGGACAAAGTGAAGGCCACAGGCACTGCTAAGCAAGGCTTTTTATCTGGATTGTTTGGCAAAAATGTTTCAGAAGACCCTTGTTCTAATCAAGAAACAAATTCCCAACAACTTACACCCTCATCTAAGGTCTCATGGTTAACTTCAGATGCTTTAAAAGATACCATCTCAAACCCTACAATGGATAAGGTCCCAAGACCTGTTCCAGAATCTTTAAATCCTGAACAGAGCAGACACGCTTTAATTAGAGCACCTGAGTCGATTCATTCTGAGAGTTTAGACTTGCGAACATCGACTGCTTTTGCAAGATCTCTCCAGAGTCAAGCGACTCACTACTCATTTAGTACAGGTAACTTATCCCAGTTGCATTCCCCTCACTCACTTCTATCAACTAATCCAGTGACCCATAGCACAGGCAATATGTATTCCTATTTGCAAACTCATACTACTTCTCCTACCATGACCTTGCCATTTATTTGTGGAAGCAGTCCCTCTTTGTGTGGAGCTACAAATCAGAATCATTATCAAGGTCAGTTGACTGACAGTGGAGTAAGTCCCACCTATGATGAAAACCAGTGGATCCGTGAAAGTGTTCTTTGGCAGCAATTGCAAAATGAGTCCTTGAATTATCATTTTCAGGGTTATCAACAAAATTGCAAAGGTATGTCATTGCCAGCAGCTGCACTGCATAGCAGCTATTTAACTAACAATCAACAAGTTAACCATAGTCCTTGGCAAGCTGTTGCAAGTAAGCAAAAACAGATGGAATCTTATCATTTTGAAGGACACAGTAATGAAGATTCACATACCAAAAGAAAATTATGGAACAGTTGTGAAGACTTGGAAGACATTGCATATACACCTAATATGGAAGGTGTGCTCAACTTAACCACTAAACAGAGCAATCCAAATTTTCGAAAATGGAATTCATTTAATGATGGCAGTTCTTATAGCTTGAATGGTGTTTCATATTATGAAGACTATTATGAAGAGACTGTGCCAAGCTTATCATATTCAGCAAACTGGCAATATGGAGTGGATAATGAAAACCTACAAAATGGTCACACTCATTGTATGAATCAATATGGTCAATTTAATTCAAATAGACCAGCCAATACAAATCCTCTTGTAGGTGGCTACACTGAGACAGAAGACTCTCAGTACCTTGAGGACTCTGAATGGTATCAGCAGTGGCTTGCTCTTTTGGAGCAAGGAATGTGGTGGCCAGCAGAAGATTGTGACTGTGGATACTTTGTTTACACAGATCATGAGTTTATTTATGCCCTACTTACAGATGCACTAGGTGAATATGTGTATGTCTGTACACCAGAAGGTGAATCTTGGGAAAGTACACAAACATTAGATAGTTTACCTAGTGCTTGGCTTCACAATGAAATGGTTTTAGTATGTGGTTTTAAAATACCACTTTACAATGAAGATGAGCTTCTTTGGCTTCCTGGGCAAGATCACAAGGATTCTCAACTTCTTAATGCTCCTCTAGATTTGTCTGATGCATTCAGAAAAGGAAACCAGATCATGAATTTAAATCTTTCACAGTTCTCTGAAATGTTTGAAAATTCATTTCTGTCACAAGAGCAGCAGGGTGTGGATTTTTCATCTTACAGACTAAACAAAGTCAGGGTGGACCCAAGCCAGTCAAGTTATGGCTATGAAGATTATTGTCAAAATGTCATTGACCTTTCATGTCATATCAGAGATCACATGGGCCCCTGTTGGAACAACTATGAAGTTAAGAAATTTCTTGCTGAAAAGGTTTCTGTTTCCTTGAACTCTACTTTGGAAAACTCAAATAATCAGCTACTTTACAATTGCTATCAGCCTAGCCAGAAGCGGCGTCCATCTACTGCTGTGACAGTAAAACATGTAGATGATGTTTCAGAAGAAGAATGGAGGACAAGAGTGTCTTTAGTTGAAGAGATGCCTAATCGTCAAGTAAAAAAGATGCCCCCCTTAATATGTTCTTTTGTGGGGAAATCCTCGCAAGGAGAATTGAACAAAACTAGTATGACCCATTGTGATCAAACTGGCAAACATACTAAAAACATTTTGTCCACAAGTTTTCAAAATCTTAAGTCGAAAATTCTCAAAGAAGAACCTGTTGGTGTTGTGACTCAGCCAGAAAATGCCAATCAACAAATACAGAAGCCTGCTAAAATACAGGAAAGAATTTTGCCAACAGCACCTGCATCCACTCAAATTACCCCTCCTTCAACACTTGTGCATCCCTCTTCACAGAAACCAAGACTTTCACGTCAGTCTACTGTGGCACAGCAAGCAGCCCCACCAACAAAACCCAATGTAGCAGTGTCTTTATCATCTACAGAATATCTTAGTAAACCCACACAGCATGTGATTTCAGTTGATAAGCCAGAGACTAGTCCAGTACAGAAATCATCTGAACAATCACAGGCAGGCTTGACAAATTTTCTCAAGTCTTCAGTAGGCGTAGTTCAGACAAAACCTAATGTTCAGACATTTTCTCAAGCTTCTACCTTTCTCCCAAGCAAAAATGGGAGCAGTACTTCAGACAGTGCTACTGAAAATAAAGAGAGTACAGGAATGTCAAATCTCTTTGGATCAATTAGCAGCTTATTTAGTAATGAGTCTTCTCAACAACAAAAATCACACACGAAACCTACCTTTACAGAGAGTTCACTTTCATCAGCATCTAGATCTAAGGGTATATCAAGACAACAGACAATGGACCAAAGTGGCCTACCTTTGCCAATAAAGAGCCAGGCCTCAACTAACATTATAACAGATGTTTCTTCTGTCCATTCTTACACTGGTCCAGCAATTAGTAAGTCAGAAATTACACCACCCATGAAGCAAAGCCAGGAAGCAGGAACTAAACCATCTGGGGGACTCTTTGGCTTTTCTGTTGGAGATTTGTTGGTAGGATCAACATCATCTGCTCAGTCTTCTACCACACCTCAGACACCAGCTACAGCTTCACAGGAAGATCCATTTAACAAAAGTATTTTTTCATTGTTTACTGGTTCAAGTCATCAACAGGCTGCATCTAAAACTGAATCCATGCCTCAAACACATCCACCTAGTTCAGCTCAAGAGCCACATCAACAAGACTCATTTGGTAAAAGTTTGTTATCAATGTTTGGAGGATCAAGTCCCACGCAGCCTCCTAACCAATCCAGGACTAACGCTGAAACACTACAACAGGGAACAGTTCCTCCAAAGGGTCCTTCTTCTTTAGGATTCCTTTCAATGTTTAGTGGGCCCAGCTCCCAGCAATCTCAATCTCAAACGGGATCTTTTCTAGGGGGGATTTTGCCTGGCTCCTCAAGTTCATCTGAAACCCAAACAAAGGGCTTTTTTTCAGTTTTCAGTGATTCCATCACTTCACAAACTCAACCACCAACCATGCCATCTCATCAAACAGTTGCTCAAACTAAACAGCAGCTTGAGCCTCAGGCACAATCTAAACCACAAGAACAGTCTCATCCACAAGGACAAACAGCAGCTTCTGCTTTTGGAAGTATATTGGGTGGTTTGTCTAGCTCAAGTGAAAATTCAAAGAATAACTTGTTTTCCATGTTTAGTGCTCCCACAACTCCTCAGCCTCAAGGAATTGGTGGAAATACAAACTTGTCTTCAGCTTCTGTGGTTGCTGCATCAAAAGTACCCACACAATCACCACCACAACAACAATCTCCCAACTTAGCAACTTCTGTCAATGAACCAGCACAACAAAGACCACTCCAAATGTCTTCAGATTTAAGCAGACAAATGCCAGAACCAGCAAATACCAATGAACTTCAAAATGACATTTCAGGGGCCAAAGGTAGTATTGTCTCAAGTAAACTGCATGCAAGCCCATCAAATGATAATACTGTAGTTAGTACAAATACTAATGAAGAGGCTGTCACAATTAAAAGCATAGACATTTCATCCAAAGAACCACAATCCAAATTCACTAATTTGAATAAGGAAACCAGCAAAGTAAGTACAACCCCGGATCCTGCTCCGAAAGAATTTACTTCTTCCATTTTATCTATGTTCAGTGGATCTGGCCCACAAACTCCATCCTCAGCTAGATTTTTTTCAGAAGGTCCAGGAAAAAGCTTACCTTCTTTATTTTCAACACCCAGTACTGAACCTGCCAAAAGTCAGTCTGGCTCTTTACCAGCATCATCAGAAGCAAATGCATCCCCAGCCACAGGTATATTCTCTGGCTTTGGTGGTTCTCTTTCTCAGCCCTCTTCACAGTCTGGAAGTTCTCTGTTAGGGACAATTTTTGGAGGAACTTCATCCCAAACACCAGCTCCTCAAACTGGAGGATCTTTTCTTAGTGGTTTATTTGGGGGCTCTGCACCTCAAACTGCTTCTCAAGTTGATCCCATTAAGACTGGAAAGTACATCCCTCAAACTGCAGGATCTGAAGCTGGGTCATCATTATTTGGAGGCCTATTTAGTGGATCTGCTCCTCAGGCTGCTAGATCTCAAACTGGGACATCAGTTTTAAGTGGAATTTTTGGAGGTGCATTAGCCTCATCTGTAGTGACTCAGACAAGTGGGTCTACTTTGGAAACCCAAAATAACAGTTCTGGATTAGGAACATTTTCAGAAAGAACATATTCTCTGACTGCTACAGCACAAACAATTACAAACAACACACTGGATAAAGGTTTGATTTCTGTGACTGAAAAATCTGATCCATGTCCAATATCAACTGTAACAACTACATTATCTAACAATGGCAAAATGACATTTACAACAACTGTTACTGACACTTCAACTGGTCAGTCTGTTCTGCCTGAATCCTCAAATGACAGCAAAACTGCTGCAGCTAGTGCTGAAATTAGTGTAACTGAAACTACTGTTAAAACCAAAGAGCAAGAGGAAACAAAACAATCTGTGAGTACAGTTGAGGCAAGTGTGTACTCAATGGATGATAGTACAATTGCTGAAGTTAAGTCAACTGCTTTAGTTGAAGATAACCAGTCAAATAAACCTGAAATATGCACACAGTTTAGAGAGCATGTAAGTGGTCAGAATGAAGATCTAGCACTGCCTAAAGTGAAAGAGAAAACAGTCTCGTTGTCAACAAGTCCCATTGTCCAAATGGAGCAAAAGCCTCTGGAGTCAAACAAATCATCCAATGATTCATCTTTAGATACAGTTACTGGCTTCATGTCGTCCCTGTTTAAACCAGCAGCTGCTCCCACTGAAAGTCCCCAACCACAGCAGAATAGCATGTTTGGACTGGGAGGAACAGCAACTAGACCTTCTTCTAGTCAGACTGGAACATCGCTATTAGGGGGTATTTTTGGAGGGACTAACAATCAGTCATCATCTCTCCAAACAGGGGGTTCATTACTAGGAGGCTTAATCAAAGCTCCTGCTACACAGTCTAGTCCTCAAACCACAACCACAAGCAATGGAGGGTCAATATTAGATGGGATTTTTGGAGGTGGATCCCCTGCCAAATCTGCAGGTACCCAAAGTGGTGGATCATTACTGAGTGGGATGTTTGGAGGAGCTGGAGTAGCATCACAGTCAAGTGGTTCTCTACTTGGAGGGATGTTTGGAGGTCCCACTGGGCAAGTTGCAGGATCACAGGCCGGAGTGTCAATTATTGGAGGGATAGGTGGGTCACTCTTTGGTGGTATGGGACAGTCACCTAAGCCTTCTGATTCGGTACCAGATGAATCAAAAACAACAACTGTTACCAGTTCACAGTCACAGATAAAAAATGAAAATGAATTACCTAAAGAAAATCTATCTGGTTGTGAGAGTAATGCAAAAGAAAATGCTCATAAACAAATAAAACCTGACAATCTAACACTGTTATCTGAAGAAGCTTGCCTCAGGATAGATGTCACAAGTGAGTCAGTGAATTCCACAGATGACATGACCATTCAGAAAATTTGCACTGAGGGAAAAAAGACAGGTCCAGAGGTAACACTTGAGAAACCCATGGCCATTAAAGGAGAACCTGAAAGTAAAGAAAATGACAAGTCTGATCCATCTGTTCAAAAAGAACCAGATATTAATAGATCATCCCCAGGTCTTCAGTTGCCTAGTAGTGGTGAACAGCATCAAGCATCTCTCTTTGATTTTATGTCCACAAAGAGTGATGCAAGAAAATCTCTAGGATCATTTTTTGCACCTTCAATTCCACAGGTTGTGTCATCTGTACCTCAATCAGAAGGAGGCAGTTCTCTGTTTTCAGGATTAAAATCTCTCTCTGGAACTCTATTACAAGAGAAAAACCCTGTTACTGGAAAACAAGAGGCAGCCACTTCATTATTTGGTGGAAAAATAAGTTTTCCATGGCAGGCAGAAACACCCAACCCACAATCTTCTCCAGTTACAACAACAAAATCACAGTTTAATGACAAGCCAGCAAGTGATCAACGACATACTGTGCAAAAGTCTTCAACATCTGATGCCCATAAAACTGAACTGGTAGGTTGCTCAGATGTTAGAGAGAACCCTCAGATTTGCATCTTCACTCCTGATGTAGATCCTTCAGCACCCCTGACCCTAAAGGAAACGGAAAGGCTTTTAGAAACACACCCTTCTCCAGGTTCTACTGTTGGAGTGCAGCTGGACAACCGGTCAAAGAAGGATCTATTGAATGAAAAAAGGCTAGTAAAAGCATAATAAATGGCATCCCCTTCATCATTTATACTTTATTGACAGTTTGAAAATTGTATACCCTGTCCAGCTCTGCTGTCCATTGTCTTTTGTTTGTGAATCTGTTTGTGTGCTTGTTTCTGCAGTTTTGTGTTTCATCTCAAAACAAAACTCCTTAACATTTTTCAAAACTTTTTATTTTATTTATTTATTTATTTTATGCATGGCCAATTGACAATGACTTCTACATTTCCTCATAAAATTTAATTTTCCTTTACTTGACAAAGTTGCTTTTTTCTTCGTCATGACATTATAAACTTACTCATCTGTGACATTTCATGATTTTATGGAGTTCTGATTTGATTAGACGTGCAGGCAATAAAACAAATTGTGCTGGTCTTATTTATGTAGTCAGTTTGTTTTACCTTAACAAATTAAATCTGCTCTAATATTCTAAAGTTAAGATGATAAACAAACAGATTATCTCTGCATATTTTATAACCTTCACTACTCTTTGCTTTAACTTTAGTCTGAATGTGAATGTAGAACTGCACACCGTGCACTTGAGTTTTTAATTATTAGATAAAATGCATTTTAAAAATATGCAGATTTAACTGTTAGGAACTTTACTTTTTTCAGAGTTCATTCACAAACAATAATAAATCTCACACCACAAAGTAGAGCATGAACGTTTCTGTTTTACTTAAAAGTGTAGCTTAGATGTAGCAGAAACTATACACAGTATATTACACATGAATTGATGCACTTTACAAGTTTTTCATCATTTCCAACATGCAGCAGCCTCCTTACAAGGTTGGATATCTTGCATTTTAGGGAATAATACAGTGTGTTTATCCAGCCAGTTGAGTGAAATCGATAATAAATATAGAATAATATCATATTTAAATCATTATTAGCAGATGAGTGGGGTATGTTATAATCCAGTTCACTCTATTATTAAAATATCCCTTAATTTAATTTTTTACAAATTAAAACCCTTGTTTGCATATATCCCCACTTACAGTATCTGACATTTTATGTAAAGAAAAGGTTATCAATTTACAAGTATAAGAATAGTTTTCAACACATTGATTTTCTAAATATTTTCCTTTCTCTTTTCTTACCATTATAGTCCAGTGGAAAGTAGTCGCTTTGGTTCATCAGGGAACCTAAGCCAGACTAGCTCCCAGCTAAGTGAGACAGGCCATGAGAGCACTGGAGGGTCTGAAGTCGAGGAGTCTTTTCACTCCTATCATAGCACTGGACTACACCCCTCCAATAATGGACAACTACGTACAAATGGACATTTTCCCACTAATGGACATCCCATTGGCGGTGAGGAGACATGCATGCAGTCCCCTGAAGTTGGATCAGTTTTGAAAAATGACGCCTCAGAAAAGGAATCAACTAAACTGCAGAGGTACTTTTCTTATGCAGATTCCAACTTTGTATGCTTTACAATGTAGGTGAAAGAGAAAAATGATTGTCTCTTTGTTTTTTGTAAATATTTATAACAGATTCCATGATGGAGGACCACCATTACCATTTTCCCCATCAAGAGTTCGTTGGCTGAAGGCTATTAATAAAGTCCGGGTTCAGCTTCGTGAGGTCAGTAGTTACATAATTTTTCCTACCTATATCTAATAACTTCCCTAAACACAATTTTTCCTACCTATATCTAATAACTTCCCTAAACACATTAATGTATTTCCTTTCTGTCCCACTCCACGTACACTATCC
>JARVGV010000578.1:25002679-25020680 GCA_031762435.1 Hypsolebias longignatus | reverse complement strand
CCCTTGGATGAGGGGCGAAACGTTTCTTTTTAACAAAAAAACGAAGTCCAGATGACATGATTCAACCTTTTTGTTGTCATTTTAGATATTCTGCACAAAAGTTTGCTGTCAGTTGTAGTAACATAGTTTAACATGATCAAAACTCATCTAGTTAACGTTTAGACCATTCTAGTCTAAATTTTCAAATGGGAGCACAATTGTAAATGATTTGATATGCTCATACAAGTAGAACTGTTGTTTTTTGTCCTTACAAAGATTGGATTTGGTTGGTTTCTTCTAAACTAAAATAAAAGGTTCTAAATTTGTCAAATTTACACTTCCTTTAAAGGTTCTATTTTAAGCTCCATGCATTTAACTTGAACTGCCATTTTATTTGTATTTGTTGTAAAATGTTGTTGATTTAAAGACTTTATGTTTGTTAGCATTTGACACCATCATATTTTTTTTTCATTTAAATGCATGTTCTGTAACATGAGAGAGGTAAAACTCAACCAGGATTCACCCTGTTGCTTTTTTCAAATGATGTACTGTATTTTATTATTGTTTTTTTTAGATCTCTAATGTGTAATAAATAAAATCTTATAGGTCCGAGATGTGGAACCAAGTACTCGACAGGCCTGGGACAAACCGGGGTAAGTTCAGTATTATCAGTCACATTGTATTTGAATTGTTGTGTTGCGTGTTGTTTATCTATTGTGACTTTTGCATTACTCAATGCAAAAACTAGTTCCAGTGGAACTTTACTGCTGAAAATTATTTTATTGTCTCAGACTTTTTACGTCAATATCTACTTATTTTACTGCTTAGTAGTGGATCTGGCCTGTATGGAATCGACAGCATGCCAGACCTGCGTAAAAAGAAGCCCATCCCCTTGGTCAGCGACGTGGTCAGTACCAATCAGTCGTTCTTTCCCTAGACACTCTGCATATTGTTTGTCATCTTGTGTGTTCTGTTCTATCTTTTGTGAGCATCTCTTTCTATTTGTTAAACCACCACAGAAGTTACAGTTGTGCTTTTAACGTAAGAATTTGGGATGAGATTGTCATCAGACAGATATTGAATCAGAATGCTAATTTCTCTCTCCCTCCTCTCCTAAACCTGAAAATATTTCCCACAACACTTGAATGCATTCACTCTTCTTGGTCAGGCTATGGTAAGTTATAGAACACAGTTGCAACTCCCCTTTCCCCTCTGAAGTGCAAAATATCAAGTAGGATAGCTTAAACAGTATTTGCTGCAAGTATGTCTGCAGCATACTAATCTATTTGAATGCACAAGTCAAGTGCAAAAAAAAACATGCATGCATTGTTTTGGTTATGGGAATTCTTTCTTCCTACTTGATATAACTTTAGAAAATTTAATAAACTTTTTTTACTTTTTAGCTTTGTGTTTTTCCTCACTTTAAAGCCATAAAAAATGCTGATATTTCTTAATTATGGGTAAAACACTAACAATACCTCACTTCTTTATGGCCTATATTGGTCTAATCTTTTTCTATGGGTTATTTGCTAATCATTAGCCTCTTAAAACTAACCATACTCACTTGGGTTTTCAGATCATCTTCAAGTCCTCAAACAGGACAAACAAACTATGCTAACTCTACTGACCACCCTTTTTTAAAACTATTTTCACCATCTACTGTTGTAGCAATATCATGGTGGTGCTCTTGGGTTTGGGTAGGCTATATATTTGTATACTGAATGCAAATTTAGGCAAATTTTCCTTGTTTCCTGTTCAGTCCCTTGTCCAAGCCAGAAAGGCTGGGATCGCCTCTGCTATGGCAGCTCGGTCCTCATTCAAGGATGAGGAACTGGTAAGTCAAACTTTAAAAGTATTAAACTTATGTATATTATACTTTTAAGTTCCCTATAAATGAACCTGTTCTATAAACAAGTTTTCTGCTTTTATGTTTCTTTACCAAACTGAATCTGCAACAACCTGCTCTTGGAAACTTTTTTTTTTCCGTTTGTAGAAAAATCATGTGTATAAGAAGACCCTGCAGGCTCTCATCTACCCCATATCCTGCACTACACCGCATAACTTTGAGGTGTGGACAGCCACCACACCGACATACTGCTACGAGTGTGAAGGACTGCTATGGGGAATTGCTCGCCAAGGCATGCGTTGTTCCGAGTGTGGGGTCAAGTGCCATGAAAAGTGCCAAGAGCTACTAAATGCTGACTGTTTACAGCGTGAGTACAGTTCATAAAATGAAGTGAAGGTGACAAAAGAAACATGAAAAGTAGGGATGGGGCCGATCCAATCCGGTATCGGTATTGGCCTCCGACACCAGCATAATTTACCTATCGGATTTTTCCGATCCAACCTGCCGAGATTTCCGATCCATGATGCATGTCTGTGTCTGCTGAAACGTCTTCATACGTTGGCTTCAAATTATGGAATGGATTTCCTGAACAGAGGCATGTCTCATGAACCCAGAGTAATAAGATCCGCCTCACATTCAGGAAATCCATTTCATAGTTTGCAGCCAGCTACAATGTGACGACTGATTGAGCAGCAGCCCTGTTGCTAACAGCTAGCCAACTTTAAACCGAAACATGTCCGCTGTGTGGAAGTATTTTACACTAAACACCTCAAGGCAGCAACGTGCAATCTCTGCAGAGCCATAGCACCACATTAAACTGCGCTCAAGTTAGTTTTAAGTTGGACATTCGAGCTTTGGGGCTTCAGCGAGACACCACTCTCGCAGAAGCAGCCCGACCCCGGCCAGCCCACTCTGTCTGCCTGTCTCGGAGGAGGGGCCGGCTGAGAGCGGCTGACTGAAACCAGAATGCCTTCTCTGGACTGAACAAGAACACACCGCTGAAGCCACAGAGCTCGAATGTTTACTGAGAAGTTGCTAAATTTCATCATAATTAATGACCATCCACTATCAGCTGTAGAAAATGAAGGATTTCACTGCTTGATACTTGCAGCCAAGATGTAGTTTACCCTCCTGGAGATAGTTATCAGTACAACAGTAGACAATCATAAAGAGCATATGAATTGAAAATGATCACCCACTTATTTAAAAGAATATATAAAATAACTTTAAACAATCACTTAAATTAATCACTTTAAAGCTAGGAATAAAAAATAAAAAAAACGTGTTTTGTGTTAGCAGAATTCAATTGTAACTTTGAAACTTATCCAATATTAATAAAACTTACCTCAAGTTGCCTTTTTGGACATGCAAGCATATATGTATATACACTGAACTTGAGAGGAGATTATTACAACCTCATATAAAATCAATTAGGATGATGATTTCGAAACGGGATTGGTATCGGCCAGTATCCAGGTGTAGGTATCGGGATCGGAAGTAAAAAAAAAGAAAAAGTGGATCGATGCATCCCTAATGAAAAGTGGGGTTACAAATTTTGTTTGAAAAGATTTTTCCCAAACTCTTAAAAACGAGAAGTTTAAATATTTTGTATGAACTTATGTGGCAAAAAAAAAAAAAGTATATTTTCAGTCTAATATCTTTGGTCTCTGCTTACTTTTTTTTACATGTTTAGGAGCTGCAGAAAAAAGCTCTAAGCATGGAGCTGAAGACCGCACTCAAAATATCATCATGGCCATGAAGGACAGAATGAAAATCAGGGAAAGGAACAAACCAGAGATATTTGAGCTGATCAGAGAAGTGTTCAGTGTCAGTAAAGCCATTCACGCACAACAGATGAAGACTATCAAACAAAGTGTGTTGGATGGTACCTCTAAATGGTCAGCAAAGATCACCATCACAGGTATTCCGCTGATCCAAAGTAAAAATATATATATATATATATATATATATATACCGGTATATTGTAATGTCACTCTTTGTCATTAAATGATCAGTACAGCTTAAAATTGTTGCTTAAATTCATGGTTGTCCCATATGCATTTATTTCTTGCCATTTTAGTTGTTTGTGCACAAGGACTTCAGGCAAAAGACAAGACCGGATCCAGTGATCCATATGTGACTGTTCAGGTTGGCAAAACTAAGAAGAGAACCAAGACCATTTATGGTAACCTCAACCCAGTTTGGGAGGAAAAGTTCCACTTGTGAGTCATACATTTTTTGTTTTAATTCGTTTTTTTAAGTAATTCTAGTTTTTTAATGTTAATTTTATATCATTTTTTTTAAACTTTTTTAATTTTTTTTTTAATGTTAGTGAGTGCCACAATTCTTCAGACCGAATCAAAGTGCGTGTTTGGGATGAAGATGATGACATCAAGTCCAGAGTAAAACAGCGACTAAAGAGGGAGTCCGATGATTTCTTGGGTCAAAGTATCATTGAAGTTCGAACGCTGAGTGGAGAAATGGACGTCTGGTACAATCTGGGTCAGTATGATTTGTTTTCTTTGTGTTGTAATTAGAGAGCAAGCAAGTTTAGGGCCATGTGAAAATTATGTACAATAAAATTGCAACAACAATAAATCTTCAGTACATGTATCAGCTTTAAATGAACATGTCATTTAAATGAAGAAATATATGAAATGTTTAATATAAATGAAGAAATACTGTATATGAAATTATGTTTAATGTTGTTGCTAAGACATGCTGACCAAATAACAGTCATGCATCTGCAAAACAACAAAAACTGTAATCATACTGTGTAGGAGCAAATTCCTTGGATGGAAAAAGTGCTGTGTCATTGTTAGACCTGTTGTTTTCACTGGAATGCAAAGCATCATTGAATACCCGAGTTCTTACATCAACAATTCCAGTTCAGTTTGGTTTATTTATACAAGGCCAAATTCACATCTAACATCATCTCAGGACACTCACCAAATCACCAGATTGTGTTGACTCTTTACTTCATCACAATTTCCCATTCTGAGCAAGCACATTGATGACAGTGGAAAGGAACAACAGGAAGAAACCACCAGCAGGACTGGGATCAGGATGGGCAGCATTCTGTCTCAACCAGCTGGAGAAAGAGAGGAGAAAAAACAGTATACAACATAAGAATATACATTTAATGTTTAAATGCTCTTAGAGATCTGTTGCATAAAGATGGAGTCTCTTCTATGCATCCTCTAATCCTGCAAGCAAATCCCTAGCAACAACAACGGATATCATTAGCTTGTATTATTTCACATCTATTAATATTATTTTTTTTTCATACCCTATATTTTTTATTCTCATTATTGAGGTTGTTGTTAAATCTCAAATCATTTTTTCTCTGTAGATTTTTTTTTTTCATAAAGAATAACTATCGAGGCTTGTATTGCTTTGAATAATAACACAGTCTTTATCTTACTATTGTATATTAAAATTTGTAAATGACCCTTAACATGCTAATTGTAAAGAGCTTTGTATTTTAATATAATTCTTGTAAAACCTGTGTGTCTGTGACACTACTATTTAAAAAGAAATGCATCAGTTAGTTTGACCAGCTTTGCAAAATGCACGGTCCAATCCAAGCATTTTAGTTCATCCCTCTTTTCAGGCACTTTCTTTGCTTACGCTACTTCATTTCCTTAATTCTGATGTAAAATTATCAAGTGGCTGCACTTCAGTCGGAAATTGACAGTTTGGCTGACGTACAAATTACCCTTAATGATGTCCCTGTCAGGGTTAATAGTAGGGGTGAGCCACCAAGCCCTCCACTTCCAGAGAAGCTCCAGTGGAAATGTCTTTAGTAGTCTGGCACAGATCAACACAGCCCACTGCCATTGTCTCACGTACGATCAGCTGGAGGACTTCTATTAACACAGCCGGTTCAGCACTGCCATCAGGCTGTAGAAACAAGCCCCCCAACAATAGAACTGCCATGTTAAGAACCTATAATTAGTGTTGTGCTAACAGATTTGGTTTAATGTGTGTTCTTGAATTTGGATTTGAGTTATGAATCGAGATGGTGCAAGTGTTACTACAGTGTCTGATTGACAGCGTTTGTGTCTAATAACAGAAAAGCGGACGGACAAGTCAGCCGTGTCGGGTGCCATTCGCCTCCAGATCAATGTTGAGATCAAAGGAGAGGAGAAGGTGGCAGCGTATCATGTGCAATACACGTGTCTGCACGAGGTAGATTGAGCACGAAATGCAGCATCTTACACTCATGTATTTCTGATCTATAAAAGCTGCCATTTCTCAGCTTTGCTGCAGCAGCAGTTCATTTAAATTAGTATCATTATGTCCATTGCAGAACCTCTTCCACTATTCAACCGATGTGCTCAGTCAAGGTGTGGTAAAGATCCCAGAGGCTCGTGGAGACGATTCTTGGAAGGTCTACTTTGAAGATGTGGCACAGGACATAGTTGATGAGTTTGCCATGCGTTATGGGATTGAGTCCATTTACCAGGCCATGACGTAAGTCTTACATATTATAGATAATGTTATTTGTTTCTCTATTGATTCTCTTATTTACTGATGGCTTTAGAATTAATTTACCGGGTAGGTCCGTTTAAAAGTGCTGTGCTGTATTTATCTACAGGAAAAGTCACAATCTGTGCTCAGGTCCATTTCATGGAAGCATCATTCACAATAAGCACACTTCAGTGGGCTAGCATTTACCTTCACTTACCATTTAAATGAATAAATGATAAATGAAATGGCCATTTCTGGTAGGAATTGTATTGAAACAGGATGGTTGATAGGATACAGTCTGTCCTTATTGGTAGACTCTGAAGAATCACTTAAAATATATATGCAAGTGTGAACAGATAAACATATGAAAGAGGAACCATGCTGGCAATGTTTTTACCAAGCTCTGATTGTGCCTTTCTTTCCAGGCACTTTGCCTGCTTGTCAACCAAGTACATGTGTCCTGGAGTTCCTGCAGTGATGAGCAGCCTGCTGGCTAATATTAATGCCTTCTACGCTCACACCACTGCATCCACCAATGTGTCCGCCTCTGACCGTTTTGCTGCTTCTAATTTTGGGGTTTGTACAGCTGTAGCACACATGAAAAGCAACACGTTCTCTTTTTAATCTCCGCCGTTGTCCAATCATTGTACTTCTGTAAGATTGTGCATAGTCTTACTTTTTTGGTTCTTTCTTTCCTATACAGAAAGAACGCTTTGTTAAGCTTTTAGACCAGCTACACAACTCCTTACGCATTGACCTTTCTACGTATAGGGTAAGACGGTTACAGCTGATACTGTACAGCCACTTTGTCCATTTTATCCTATTATTTCATAAAATATAAAAAGCCCAACTTTAGTTACATATGCAATATAATTAGAATAAACATTTTGTTTTGGCTGTAGAACCACTTTCCTGCCAGCAACAAAGATCGTCTGCAAGATTTGAAGTCTACGGTGGACCTTCTAACCAGCATCACCTTTTTTAGGATGAAGGTTCTTTAATTGTCTTTATTAAATTCTTTTAGGTGGCATTTTCATACTTGTATGTGTTTTAAACAATAAGTGCTTATGATGTGATGTTGCTTTTTATTGCTGAAGCCAATAAATCGACTGCTTAGTCGTGTTGTAACTCTGTTTGGCACTTGATGAATAAAATTGTGTTAAATTGTCAATTAAGTTTTTGTTAAAGTTGCTATCCACATTTGTTGTTCAGGTCCAGGAGTTACAGTCCCCACCCAGAGCCAGTCAAGTTGTGAGGGACTGTGTCAAGGCCTGTTTCAACTCTACATACGACTACATCTTCAATAACTGTCATGAGCTGTACAGCAGACAGTACCACCCTGCAGAGACGGTGCGTTAAATGGAACTGTTAGTTATTTCTGAAAATTAATTAGTTCCAGAAGCTAATAGAGACATATTGGAATTGAAATGATAGATCTAAACATAATTGTCTTTGCAATATTTTATTTCCCCAATCCAGAGCAAGGAGGAGTTGCCTTTGGAGGAGCAGGGTCCGAGCATCAAGAACTTGGACTTTTGGCCCAAGCTCATCATGCTGATTGTCTCCATCATAGAAGAAGACAGGAACTCCTACACACCTGTGCTCAATCAGTCAGTCAATCCACTTTCGATAAATATTTATATTTGTCAGTTTTACATTAATTTCAAAACGTGTTTTTATAAAGCTTCTTTTCAGATTTTCCTTATAACCAGTGGTGTAGTCTACGTGAGACATGGGCATACGGAGTATACCCACTAGAAAGCTTGAGAATTTCAGTATGCCCACTTAAAAGTGCCCAATAATACATGACATATTAGTACGTGTCACTGATATGTTAACCGCTTCCGTAACAATCTATCAGTATGCAGAGCTTGTTTATTATATTTGCTTATTCAGTGAATTTTTTGTCAAATTAATACTTCTATACTTACTACGTAATACTTGAACATGTTTTGCTTTGATACTGTTTTATAAATTCTATAACATGTTTTTAATACAAAGACAGCTGTTGTACAAAATGTGTTGCTCATTTATTCAAATATAAGCATCAGATAAATTTGGAAATGTTCAAAATGCTTAAAATTCAAAATAAATCGAGGATTACATTGTATTAACCAGTGTGCTTTGGTTTCTAAGCACAGTATACAGACTGACCATGGTAAAATTAGTTTTATGTTGGACGTTGGGCATTCACGCTATGTGGCGTCAGCGGTGTCCAACGTAAAACTAACTTTACAACAGTATACCCACTACAAAACTGTAGACTGCACCACTGCATAATCATTCAATCATGATGCAGGAATTATTTGTCTTTTCTCACTCAGATTTCCTCAGGAGCTAAATGTAGGAAAGCTGTCAGCTGAAGTCATGTGGACGTTGTTTGCTCAAGACATGAAGTATGCTTTGGAAGGTAAGTCTTAGAAAATGCAGATTAGTGTCTCTTTATTTGTCACCTGATGGTTGCTTTGTTTGCAAAACTGTGTTAATTCAAAATAACTTGCATGGCAACTTTAATGTATTCCAAGACTAACATCACTGCTGAAGTGTATTGGTTTGTAAGGAATATTATAAATAAGACATTACAATAAAGGATTTCCTATGTTGCATCTTAAAAAAAATAAAAAAAATACCGGTTTACCACCAGATTTCTTGGAATTTTTTAATTTTTTTAATAATAAAGATATGTGCATTATTTCCCTAATGCTTAATTTAATTTAGTTCAGAAGTTTAATAGATGGCTCCATTTCACCTCCAGAGCACGAGAAGCATCGGCTGTGTAAAAGTACAGACTACATGAACCTCCACTTCAAAGTCAAGTGGCTCTTTAATGAGTATGTTAAGGAGCTGCCAAACTTTAAGGGCGTCATTCCCGACTACCCATCGTAAGTGCATGTGACAAAGAAGAGGAGAGGTTATTTGATGGAGAAACTCATTGCTAAACTCAAAGCCTTTTTTTCTTCTTCTTGTAGATGGTTTGTGCAGTTTGTTTTGCAGTGGTTGGATGAAAATGAGGATGTATCAATGGAATTTATGCATGGCGCCCTGGAGAGAGACAAAAAAGATGGAGTAAGCCTCTCTATCATTGCTAGTGAGATGTTTTTTAAATGGGACTCATGTTTTCAGGCGTAAACACATTCTTAGCATGAGCAAGTCGTTTCATAGCTTGTTGATATTTTTTATCTAATATCTCACTGCTGTTAATCCCCAATACATTAGTAATATTAACAGCTATATGTTGTTTTTACACCCATCTTAGTTCCAGCAGACGTCGGAGCATGCTCTGTTCTCCTGCTCTGTGGTGGACATCTTCACCCAGCTCAACCAGAGCTTTGAGATCATCAAGAAATTGGAATGCCCTGACCCCAGTGTCATGGCTCAGTACAGCCGTCGCTTCTCCAAGGTAAACGTCTGCACTGGACTGCAACACCTAAAACCAAACCAGCCCTAAGTGCAACAGATAGATGAATGGAACAGCAGCCCAGGCATCTTTGGCTTGGAACGGAAATATTTTAGGGATGTGTGAATCATGTTTTTAAGTTTTTTTTTAAATTTAATTTAATTTTTTTATCTTTGTAAATACAAATTATTTAACTAATAATACTTGAGAAAGTCTATAAATTCTAAAAGTTACATTACTCCCCCGTTTATCGTGGGGGATCCGTACCCTGAAGCCCATGATAAGTGAAAAACTGCCAAGTAGGAAGTAGTAAATATAGCAGTTGTTTATTTTAGTGTGTGTGTTCTAAACTCTAAATGCTCTTAAGAGCAAAGAATGTCATGAGTTCAGCTCCCTGTCTCTGGCTGCACCCTCGGCCACGCCCACTTCTCCATTCTGCACGGACCTCAGTTGATCAGCTGCAGGAGGAAGCTTCTCCCATAGTTGGGAGCTGCACACAGGTGCAAAATCATTTAAAATACATATATTTGTTAAATAAAATTCCATGCCGGTCGTGCGGCTCATCCATCAATCAGTCAGTTGTGTGTCATGTCCAACCTTACATTGAAAAACTGCAATAGAGCGGGTCTGCGAAAAACGAACCGCGAAGTAACGAGGGACTACTGTACTTTGTTTTTATTTTGGACTCCCAACACGTCAAAATTACCTAACAGCCCTATGATTTAAAAAAAATAAATAAATAAATAAAAAACTGAAGCACATATAAATGTCATGTAAAACTATTTTTGCTTTTAAAAAAAACAAACTGCAATGTAATTCCTACCATAAACGTTGAGCAGTTTCTATAAAAAGAGATGAAGGCATGGTAACGTCGTTTATTTTTTTCTTTTTCCTTTTTAATGCAGACAATTGCCAAAGTTCTTCTGCAGTACAGTGCCATTCTGACCAGGAGCTTTCCGTCTTACATTGATAAGGAGAAAATTGTAAGTTCTTTCCTTTTTTATTATGTTATTTTTACTCACAGCAGAACATCTAAAAGTCAGTCCTGCCGCCAGTCTTGTTGCTGTAAAGCCTATAGTAAAATATTTCTAATAAAAGTCTTATAATGGGTAAATTGTCAATCATTAAAATATGTATTTTATTCCTTAGATTGCTACTACTCGCATGTTTTAAAGACTGAAAAGGCTCTGCTGTGTATGTGTGCTCACGAGTGGATCCTGTGCTCTCTTGTAGCCCTGTGTCCTGATGAACAACGTGCAGCAGCTGAGAATCCAACTGGAAAAAATGTTTGAGTCGATGGGCGCCAAGCAGGTGAGCGAAGAAACAAAAGGTTGACAATGTGCAAATGGAGGACAAAATGCAAGGGAATCATACTGGGAAACATGGGATTCACTTCAAACACTTGGTACAAACTTCTGAGGTGTTTGTGTTTGTGTCAGACTGCTACAGAGGAAGCATGGGTATGTACCGTACTGCTGGGTTAGGTTATTCAAAGTAGGTGGTTGATGCTGGATTAGTTCATGTCTTGAACAGCTCAAACTTATTATTTCATTTCTATGTTGGTCAGTTTTATGAATCCAGATATAGTATTTGCTTAGTAATAAGCTAAACACTTTATTTATACAGGTTAATCCCAATTTAGATGCTCCATGTCTGCATTTTTACTTCATATTAGAAGTAGCTTCTTTATCTGTGAGTTTAGTTGTTTTCATGTAATGTAATATACTTACAGTAGATGTAGTGATATATTTGTTTAGTGTTGGATTGACATTTGGATTATAACTATCAGATGCAGAAGCTTATGTTTCAACCAGTGTGTTTAATTCATGATTAAAGCTAAATGAAATCGTAGAGGAAGAGGAGGAAGAGGCAATGGAGGAGGAGGTATGTTGTTTTCGTGGCCTGTAAAGGCCAAAGTACATGTTTCTATTTCATCAGTTTAAATGTGTAGAGTCAACCTCTGTGTTGATTATTATTTATTGTTGCCTCTGGTTGAGACAGCAGGTTGCAACAGAGGATGGAAAAGCAAAGGTTTTGGTGGGTACTGTCAGTAGTAGTGGTTTAGTAGTTTTAGAGTTACACTTAGCATCTGGTATTAAAGGTATCGTAGTGTTTTTGTAGCATTAGCAGTACCTTAATTTTCATTGGAAATTTAATAGTGGAGAAAACCCAGTGTGTTGCTGCTGAACCTTCAGTGGTGTCCTTATAATGTTAGATGCTACTAGAGTTGAATTTGGGTCCAAAAAATCCAACCCGGCCCCAGCCCGTAGCCATCTTTTCTGAACCCCACCCAGTCCAACGGATTAACAGTAATTACAGGTCCAAACCCCCCAAAAAAACTTTAATTAATCTTTGACCGCTGGTCGGCGGATGCGCGTGGCTGAGTAAAGGGGGCAGAAGATCAGATCTGAAGGTGTGTTTGTCCTTTCATGACTATCAAAGCACATTAAATGCTTCCCCTGCTTCTTCCTGCATTCTGCATTATTCAGACATGGACCCTGCTCTGACATGTGGGATATTTTGGGATCTCACCTGTTTGGGTCGTCGGCCGCGCATGTCCGCTGAGTGCAGTGGCTGAATGAACGTCCATTTGGTCCATTCAGTAGTCCATCTGAAGCTCAACTGAACTTTTTACCTCTTTCAACCGGCCGGTCAGCGCGTGGTCAAATGGCCATGTGTGGCAGGTGATTGTATGGCAAGCAATGTACCATATATTGGATCATCAGCCGCACGCATGCACTGACTCGATCAAAAGCTCGACACCGACCCGGCTCGCACATTAAGAACATTATTATGGATCCAGGCTCCAGGTTCGGGTTAGAAAAATCTGCTTTACATATACAGTATACAGTACTCTAAAAAAAAAAAAACAGCTTTAGATGCAACTATAGGAAGTAATTTGCTATTAAAAATACTACACAACTTGTCTTAAAACAAAAACAAAAAAAGCATTATATATTGTTGTTTTGCCCTATGACCCCAAAAAAAAATCTTTAGTTTAAATTCATTCAACAGGTTGAGCCTCGGGGACTCATTTACAAGAGAGACCTGCAATGTAAATGTTCTTGTGAAATTAAAATAACTACAAAAAGTCAAATCCCTTCTGTTAAACATTGAGAATACAGCATTATACTATGAAAAAGTTGCTTCTTTTACAAAATGGCAACACTTCACTTGTAATGCTACTTAATTGCTGCACCTAGGTGAAATGACATACACCAGTTTGTCACAGCATTATGACTCATTACAGTTTATACCAGTTAGGATGCTACGTTGTACTGGGAAAATCTGCATTTTATGACTCATGACTCTTTGACACAACTTTCAACAACCAGACTCTTCGCTAAGACACTGTCACATGATTATCAGTCTGTGCCCTAACTGGTGAGGTGTTTTGGTAACATATATGGAAACTGCTCAAGGTTAAACTAGTGGTCACAATATTATGGGTTACTAAGTGTCAGAACGCTGAGGAAAATTGTGCAATGAATGAAACTACACAAAAGATTATTTTTTTGAAACAACACAATAGTTGATTAAAAGTTAATTTTCCTGTTAATGGTTGATTTTGTCATTAATTTGTGAGGTACAGTCATGATAATGATAAACAAAGTGAAGGCTTGTTGCTTCTAACTATTTGCATGTATGGGGTACTTTATCGAAGCGCATCATGAGGTGAAAGATAATAGAAATTTAAACACGAGTTTATATTGGTCTCAGACTGTAAATTCATAAAATAAATGAATGAAGTGGTTTAGGGGTGGCATGGTGGGTCAGTTGGTAGAGCTGTTGCCCCTCGGTGAGAAGGTCGCCTGATCAAATCCTGGCCGGGGACCTTTCTTGGTGGAGTTTGCGCGTTATCTACGTGCACGAGTGAGTTTTCTCCGGGTACTCCGGTTTCCACCCACAAACCAAAACCATGCATGTTAGGCTGATTAGGTGTGAGTGAGAGAGTGAATGATTGTTTGTCTCTGTATCCGTGTGATGGACTGGAGACCTGTCCAGGTGTCCCACACCCCTCACACTGTGATGGCTGGACATGGGCACCAGTAACTCCCACGACCTGAAAAGGAAGAAGTGGGTAAAGTGAAATAATGTATGTATGGATGTATGTATGTATGTATGTATGTATGGATGTATGGATGTATGGATGTATGGATGTATGTATGTATGTATGTATGTATGTATGGATGGATGGATGGATGGATGTGGTAGTTTACTTATATACATATTATTTGTGCCTAAATAAAGGTTGAATGAATGTGTGAAAAGCAATACAGTATATCTTAAACCCCAGAGAAAAATTGGCTAGTGGGTTTAGCTACTGGCTCATACTACACTTAATTTTGTCTTTGAATCGCTTGTTTTCACACAATAAGTCCTATTTAGATCATTGCCAAGTTTTAGCCAAGTATGCACTAGTCAGCATGTTTATTTTTCTGTGCTGGACATTCTAAAGTCTAATTAAATGCAGAGTGAAGACAAATGTTATTTTCTTCTCTCCTTCTAGCTCAGGAACAGTATGCTAGAGTGGCAGGCAAGTTTACTGTATATGCAAACATGCTTTAACATACATGACTGCATATACGCCAACGTTCATCACATTTTTCTTTAAAAAAAAAAACATCTACATTATGTAGATGGCAAAAATGAGATGTGAAAACTTTGTCGTCTCTACTGAAATTCCTAGTTTGAAGAAAATGAGGAAGAGGAGGAAGTGGGTGTGGAAGGGGAGGAGATAGAGGCTGAGGTTTGTTGCAGTTTGAACTGGTTCTTAGCTTCACTCATCTTCAAAGTCAAAATCATTCCTGTGCATTGAATTCCCCGTTTGACCTTTTCCTGACACAGTTATACTCTTTCCTACTAACATCCCATGTGATAGTTTGTTGTCTTGAGGTTTTATTGTCATTTGTGTGGATTTCTACCTATCTTTACAGCATTATATCTAGCCTTCCTCAGTACTACTCTTTCATGTCTTCTTTAATACCCATCTAGATATTGTGTTTATGATTTTTCTTCTTTTTTTCTCTTACAATGTAAATATTTGTTGGTTACAATAGGATGACCTGGTCAAGGTGGGTGCTGGTGTTATACTTTTTTTTGTGTGTGTGTGTCTCCACTGTTTTTCACAACAGCCTTTTTAGATTATTTTATTTTTACAAATGTATTCCTAGATAAATAATTTTCATTACATGCCAATAAATGCTGCTATGTCCCTAAATAATACTGTTTCTCATACATACATTGAAAGTCCAAATGTCCTGATATGTGCTCACTAATTCAGGTAGATAGTAAATCTAACAAGGTTAAATCAGGATTCTTCTTTGTTGAAACATGTATTTTATCCAAAAGACTTCTGTAGTCTGAGGAGTTGCAAGCAAGCTCAGTCTTCTAAGCAGCACCTTTATATAGCGCATAAGTCATCTTTGTGAACAGTACTCGTCCATCATTAAACAGAGGTGGAGGCATCCGTGTCCAGCTGTCCCCCTCTTATAATGCTGTTATTATCATTCAGCCCTCTCTGAATAGCAAGTGGCCATCGGGGCACTAACAATCAGTCGTTAGGCTGATGGTCTTTCTTCAAAATTAATTCTGGCTGTCATCAGAAAACTTGTTCCACTGTGAGAAGGTGCTGCTTATAAGGCTGAGTTTGTTGCAGCTCCTCTGACTGAAGAAGTCCTTTGGATAAAAACAACAATTCAACAATTAAGCCCCTGTCCAGAGGACCTGACTCAGTCTTGTTAAAGTCCAAATACAAACTTTAATCAAGGTGTTTTTGTTACCCTCTACCTTTCTGTGCTGCCTTAGAGAGAAATTGCATTTGAAGATCAAAAGGTGAGTGTAGGTGCACTGACCATGCACCTCAATGCAAAATAAATACGGGGGAATCACGTAAAGCACATTTCATACCTAACAGCATCATCCATTTGTTGCTGCTTTGTTCTACCCTCAAGCCTTCCTTTTGTGCTTAGCTGAAACCTCTTTTCCCCCTCACTAATGGTTTTATGTAGTCCTGACAGCCCACGAATCAAAAGCCCATTAGATCATGAAATTAATGAGCCACACCAAGACTTTTCCATATGGGTTATTCCCCTCTTCCCAAGGCCATGCTTGTTTAGATGATGCCTGAGCTACAGGAGCTGATTCATAAATCTTTCCTACTTGTCCCCTCACCGTATGCTTGGAAAACACGGCTTCAACAATATTCATCTTTTACAAACAAAAATGTTTTAATACATACAAGAGTAAAAAATGGTATTTAACTTTCAGTCCTTTGCTTTACCTTGTAGGATGGTATGTTTTATTTTATAAAACAGTGTGACTCATAGAATATTAATTATCATTGATAGCTTCCCCATTTTGTTTTGGAGTGATGCTTTCATAAGTTTAAAAGTGATCTGGGGTTAGGCCTGTCACGATAACAAATTTTGCTGGGCAATGAATTGTCTCCGAAATTATTGCAATAAACGATAATGTTGTTTGCAATTTGACAATAATTGGTAATTATTGTGAAATTTACAAATAAATAATTTATTTTGCATGTAGTACCTTTTTTCAACCACCGGATGGCAGCATAAGACCGTTTGAACCGAACAATGGATAGTGAGGGAGCGAGCAGTGCGTCTCTAAGAAAAAAATAGGAGAGAGGCCCCTTTACATGACATGGGCTGTCTCTCTCTGGTTCTCAAAATGGTGGACGCTCTGTGTTGTTTGAGCTCTTTAGCATAGCGTTTTTCACACAAAGCTTTTAATAAAAAAATCAGTAAACAATTTCTCAGCTTCTTTTTGTGGAGAAAAACAACTTTTTACATGAAGGCACAGGTGTCAACCGTGAACTTTGCCGATTCAACAAGACAGAGGTTTTTTCCTGAGGTCGGCCTGTTAGCTTAGCGTGTAGCTTGTAACGATCCTAAAACATGATTTTTGATCGTTAAAATGGATTCAAGAGGTGAGGAGGTCAGTGAAGAGCACCAGTTGAGCCTTTTGTCATCCAGTGTCTTCTGTAGAAAGAGGGAGGCAAATAAAAGATAAAGCCGATAAATGAAAATGTGGTTGATAATTTTCATTTATCATGCGATTAATTGATTTATTGTTTATCGTGACAGGCCTATTTGGAGTACTTATAGACACGCTTTCAAAATTTATCAAACACTTTGTACTTTTTAGCAAGAAAAAAAAAGATCATGCTGTGTATGCAGTATAATTCCTTTTTCTATTTGCACATTTTATTTCTACAGATGGACATGGAGGCCAGTGACCTACTGAACGACCTGCAGGTGAGACTGAACAACGTGCTGGATGACCTCAGCAGTACGTTTGGAAACAGGTACACTAATATTACACTTGCAAATAGTTTTTTTTTTTTTTTTTTGTAACCACTCGTGTTTGTTCAGATTGACTTTCATTTTTAATTTTTTTGCAGCTTCCAGAGCCGCATCAATGATTGTATGCGCCAGATGTCGTCCTTGTTGTACCAGATCAAAGGGCCGCTCAATGAGAACACTAAGAACCAGGTGGATGCAGATTCTGACAACATGCTTCGTCCATTAATGGACTTCCTGGATGGAAAGTGAGTGGTTTTATTAGGATTAGGACCTCTCTTTGCACATTTATCTTGAGGACTGCTAGTGTTCATGTCTGTTTTTTTTGTTTTTTTTGTTTTGTTTTGTTTTTTTTGAAGACTGACGTTGTTTGCGACTGTGTGTGAGAAAACTGTATTGAAGCGTGTGCTGAAGGAGCTGTGGAGGATCGTAATGAGCAGCCTGGAGAAAACCATTGTCCTGCCGCAGGGCCATGACACTTTTGTAAGTCTGCCATTTGGTTTTATTGACAACTCATTGGATTATTTTATTGAAATAAAAGACTGGGACAGTAGCTACTGAGCCACTCAGTTTCTGTTTTATTTTTTTTTGTTTGTTTGTTTTTTCGTCCTCATTTATTTATTTATTTATTTATTTATTTATTTATTTATTTATTTATTTATTTAGGGAACTAACATTCTGTCAGCTGCAAAAGAACTTGGGCAGTTCTCAAAACTGAAGGTATTATAATCAGTTCATCTTTGTTATTTTTTTATTAATTAAAAAGTGAAAATGACTGATTGAATTAGTTGGTGCTTTTTAGCAGGCACATTAAAATTATATATTTTTTTTTTGATAGGATCACATGGCAGGAGAGGCTAAAAGCTTGACTCCCAGGCAGTGTGCTGTCATGGACGTAGCATTGGACACTATCAAGGTGAGTTATACTGTAGTATTTTTATTCTGAGATGCAGAATAAAAGTGTAAAATAAGTTTAATCCACTG